>QRFJ01000538.1:0-378040 GCA_006176705.1 Cocos nucifera
CAAGAGGATCTATCAGAGATCTACGAACTTGAGGAAGTGGCTGAAGGTAAATCCTGATTTTTGAACCAGTTTGTTCAGATTCGATGGGATCAAGAGATATTTTAAAAAAATTTTCTTAATCCAGATCAGATATAGGATGATGTTTCAGATCTGATATTTTTATTTTAATAATAATAATTTTAAAATCAGAAATTAAACTCTCAATATTTAATTTACCTTGATGTAGGCGTGTAATCCTATTATCCGGTTGATGATCCTGTTACAGTCAGGGAAGGTTCTGGATCTATCCACGACAAGTGCCTGGCCTTATGGACTGTGATATCCACTCAGGTTGGATCTAGAGATCCCTTCTTTCTATCACATCTTCGTAAAATTAGATACTGATCTGATTTGGAGGATCTTAAAATACCTTTCGAAGATTGCAGTTGTCCTTTGCAGCAGCGAGCCTTCTAGTTTCTTGCCTTTCTCTCTCTGATTGCACAACATGTATCCCAAATCCTTTGGGCATGGAGAGGAGAGGGAAAGATGGACTTGGCATGGAGGAGGAGAGGAGAGGCAGCCTTAGTGTGGGATTTCAAATTATTCAAATCTCCTTGAGTTGGGCGTAGGGTCTTATTATAGACTATGCATGATCCAACTCCTCTCTTCCCAACCAATCACAAACCTTTGTGAAATCAGATCTAAATCTGATTGGTGGAATAGAGTCTCTTGGATTCCTCCTTTAGATGGTGCCTAAGATCAAGTCAAACTTGGTTCTTAGGAGGAGATCTAATCGAATCCAAAAAGGAGATGGAGTCCGTCTCCCAAGGGACTCCTGGGCCGCTCCAGCTTGAGCCACGCCAAGGGTGGCGTGTGCCCTCCTCCTTGTTCCAGGTTATGCAGGGGGACAAGCCCCACCAGCTCTCCAATAGGTGCGTGACATATGGAAAAGTCAACAAAGATTTCCAAAAGTATACGAAAAATCGAACATCTTTTGACCAGTAAAGGTCACTGAAAGTAGGAGAGAATGGCAGGTGACCAAAATGACAGGTATTAGTCTTACAAAATAAGAAACCCTTTCTGACCTGGACAGCTCCAGTCAGACCAAAGTGAAGCCTTTGATAAAGCATAAACTTTGGCTCAGTCAGGACAACTTATTTATGATAGTAAAAAGAAGAACGTTAGGTTCAATCGAGTGCTAGCACGATTTTCTTGAACCTAATTGAATCTCATTCAAATTAATTGAATTGGATCAGTTCAATTGATGATCACCAGATTTAAACCTTGTTTGTGTGACCCAGTTTAGGTTCATTTGTATGGTAATGGGATATGTCATGATCTCTATCATCGACATATGCAAACTCTTTCGATGGATAGAATCTTTTGATTCGATCAGTTAGAATGATCGATCATCTAAATCAATTCTAATTGCTCCCAAAATCACCAATGACACCTAGACTATAAATGGTGCCAACCCAATTAGAGCTGAATAGAACCCTTGGTGCTAGCTACTGTAGTGATTAAGTTCTTCTATCTTGAGCTCGATCAGATTAGGTTTAAGGTGAACTCGTCAAACCCTAGTTCTGTCATATGATGTAATTATCAATTCAGTCGTGATGTAAAAGCTAAATAGAAACTCTTTCTATTATTCATCCTCTGCCATGGCCATGGCTTCTGGACTTATCTCATGATCATCATAGGGCTACTCCTCTACCACCAAGTAGATAGATTCCATCTTGATGCATCCAGTTCCTACTAATGAACATGCTATAGCCAACATACACCTCAAGGGTTCTGTATGGCTAGGAGACCGAGTTAGTGTGTCATCAAACTATACACCCTCAAGAGTAACTTCGATGCACCTCAGGCTCAAAGAACCAGACACACTACATGCAGTATCGAGTCAGTCATTGACCGAAGAAGGTAGACTTCCTAATGACTACTCAGGTGGTCACGCTCGAGTGCCCTCGTTCTCTAACAGTACCATATACTCTCGCTCTGATGTCTTCACACATAGACTCAAGACTCATCTACTAAAGAGAAGCTGATTGTACACCAATCTTGGATCAATCACCATCCTCGTGATGATCCTATGGTGCGGGAGATTTTATGAGTTAATAATGATTATTCATGTACTTAAATTTTAACTCTTAAAAATATGAATTATCATTACATTAACTCAAAGGATGTATCACAGACACTAAATACACATATGTGATAGAAAATACCATTTTATTGATTTAGTCAAAAATTATAATTTTTGCTCCTAGAAGTGTATTACAAGTGTCAACCAATTTTGCTTCTAGGCAACATATATCTTAACAATCTCTCACTTGTGCCTAAACCATCTGGCTACAAGTCTTAAGTCGTCATCTTCTCAAAGGTGGGCTTATGATCTTCGCTGGTCCAACGACTTTGTAGCAGGTCTGTCCACATTGATCTGTGGAGTTTGAGTCGACTCTCTTGACCTCGACGTAACCCTTCTCGAGGTAATCGCGGATGAGGTGGTATCGCCGCTCAATGTGCTTGGATTTCTAGGTGAGACCTCGGCTCCTTAGCAAGGGCTATGGCGCCATTGTTGTCGCAGTATAGAGGAATGGCATCTGATGGCATTACTTTTATTTCTGCAGCAAACTTCTTATACCAGAATGCTTCCTTCGCAGCCTCTGATGCAGCGATATATTCTGCTTCCATGGTGGAATCTGCTATCATGGTTTGCTTGGAACTCTTCCAGCTGACAGCACCACCATTGCACACAAACAGACTCCCAGATGTCGACTTTCGATCATCTATATCGGACATGAAATCCGAGTCTGTGTATCCCTGGACTTGGAGTTCTCCATTACCAAAGACCAACATCATATCCTTAGTTCTTCTTAAGTACTTAAGGATACATTTCACAGAAGTCCAGTGTTCTTCACCTGGATTTGACTGATATCTGCTTGTGACACTCACAGCATGGGCTATATCAGGTCGTGTACATAGCATGGCATACATGAGGCTCCCTATTGCAGAAGCATAAGGGATCTTGCTCATGCATTCTATTTCCTCAGGTGTGCTAGGGCACATCTTCTTGGAAAGATGAATACCATGTCTGAAGGGTATTAATCCCCTCTTAGAGTTTTCCATACTAAACCTCTTTAGTACTTCCTCTATGTACATCTTCTGTGAAAGTCCTAGCATCCTATTCGGTCTATCCCTATAGACCTTAATTCCTAGAATAAAGGATGCTTCACCTAGGTCTTTCATGGAGAATTCCTTGGACAACCATATTTTGACTGTTGTCATCATGGGAATATCATTCCCAATAAGGAGGATGTCATCCACGTACAATACGAGGAAGACAACAGCGCTCCCACTGACCTTTTTGAAGACACACGGTTCCTCTTCATTTTTGATGAAACCAAACATTTTGATCACATCATTGAAATGAGTGTTCCAGCTCCGAGATGCTTGCTTAAGTCCATATATGGACCTTTGCAGCTTGCAAACCTTGTGATCAGTATCACTGGATGTGAAACCTAGCGGCTGTTCCATATAGATATCTTCCTCAAGATATCCATTTAAGAATGCCATTTTCACGTCCATTTGCCATATTTCATAATCGAAATAGGCTGCAACGGCAAGCAATGTGCGGATGGATTTTAGCATAGCCACTGGGGAAAAGGTATCCTGATAGTCAATGCCTTCGCATTGACTATAACCTTTTGCCACTAGTCTAGCCTTGAATGTCTCCACATTCCCATCTGCACCAATCTTTCTCTTGAAGATCCATTTACACCCAATAGGTACTATACCTTCTGGTGGATCTACCAAGGTCCAGACTTGGTTTGAGTGCATCGAGTCAATTTCTGACTGCATTGCCTCTAGCCATTTCTCGGAGTCGATATCTGATATCGCCTCATTGTAGGTTTTGGGATCATCACCATGAGCACCATTACCTACGAGGAACATTTTCTCTACTTCCTCTGAAATAATACCTAAGTATCTTTCAGGGGGACGGAAAACTCTTTCCGATCTACGAGGTGGAGGAGGTAGTGTTCTTATTGGCTCAACCTGATTTGGTTCCAATTGGTCCTTAGCTCATTGTACTTGTGAGACTTTCTCATCAAGCTTAATCTGCTTTCCAATGCCGCTATCTTGAATAAACTATTTTTCAAGAAAGATGGCATGTCGACTCACAATCACATTGTGGTCTTCTGGAATGTAGAAATAGTATCCTAATGACTCTTTAGGATATCCTATGAATCGAGCTCTAAAGGACCTAAACTCTAACTTGTCCGCTTGTTGTCTTTTGACATGAGCCGGACAACCCCAAATTCTGAGATGACTCAGACTTGGTTTCTTACCGTGCCATATCTCATACGGTGTGGTAGGAACGGTTTTAGAGGGAACCCTATTCAGTAGATAAATTGAAGTTAACAATGAATGTCCCCAAAGAAAATCAGGGAGGTCTGTGAAGCTCATCATGGATCGGAACCATATCCAATAGAGTCCGATTTCTCCATTCTGAAACCCCGTTGAGTTGAGGTGTTCCTGGTGGAGTCCATTGAGAGACTATGCCATTTTTCTTGAGATAGTCTAGGAATTTTTGGCTAAGGTATTCACCTCCTCGATCTGATCGAAGAACCTTAATGGGTTTTTCAGTTTATTTTTCTACTTCATGTCTGAATTCTTTGAACTTTTCAAAAGCTTCAGACTTGTGTCTCATAAGATACACATACCCATACCTAGACAGATCATCGGTAAAGGTAATGAAGTAGACAAAATTGCCTCTAGCCGGCACATCAAATGGGCCGCACACATCAGTATGTACTAGGGCAAGGAGATCTGTGGCCCTTTCCCCATGTCCAACAAAAGGGAGTTTAGTCATTTTGCCTTGAAGACAAGATTCACAAGTTGGATATGACTCGAAAGTCAATGGACTCAATAGCCCATTTTTCTCCAATTTGTTGATCCTATCTTCTGCTATATGACCTAATCTCAGGTGCCATAGATATCTATCATTTGGACTATCCCTAGGTCGTTTGGCATTCACGTTTTGCTCGATAGTTAGAATAGGTACATCAATATGTAGCTGATAAAGACCATTAATAAGAAAACCATTTGCAATTTTATTTCTTTCATAAAGAATGTTACAATGGTCCTTAAAGAAGGTAATCACATAGCCTTCTAGTGCTAAGCATGAAACAGAAATCAAATTCCTGCTAGCTGCAGGCACATAATAACAGTCTTTCAAAACTAAGTCTAAACCAGATGGTAATCGAAGAGGGTATGTTTCCCACCACTACTGCAGCAACTCTTGCTCCATTACCGATGCGTAGGATCATGTCTCCATCCCTCAGCCTCCTGCTATCCTCAAGACCCTGCATGGAAGTGCACAGATGAGCACTAGAACCAGAGTCAAGCACCCAACTGGATGCAGAAGAAATCCGTAAGGTTAGACTCAATAACGAGCATACCTCCAGAAGGACCTTCCTTCTTGTTCTTCAGGGTGGCCAGGTAAGTAGGGCAGTTCCGCTTCCAATGGCCGTCGCTGTTGCAATGGAAACACTTTTCCTTTGACATCGGCCTTTCTTCTTCGGCTCTGCCTTCTTCTTCTTTGCTCCTTCCACCTTTTGCTTTTTCACAGACTTCTTTTTCTTTCCATAAGACTTTCTTTTGGAAGAAGTCCATTCCATAGCAAGAACTGAGCCTTTAGAACCTTTCATAGAAAGCTCAGCGGTGACCAGCATATTCATTAATTCGGCCAAGGAATTTTGAAGTTTATGCATGTGGTAATTCATGATGAATTGCCCATATGCATCAGTCAAGGATTGCAGAATAATATCATTCTGCAGATCCAAGTCTAACTTCACACCGAGCTTCTCAAGCTCTTCCATGTCCTTGATCATCATCAGACAGTGATCTTGGACTGACTGCCCATCACGCATCTTAGCCTTAAAAAGTCATTTCGTGACTTGATACTTGGCTGCGCGACTCTGTTCACCAAACATCTCCTGCAGGTGAGCCAACATTTGGCGAGCAGTCCCGATATCTTCATGTTGGCGCTGGAGCTCATCAGACATCGAGCCCAACATGTAATATCTGGCCTTATTATCTTCGTCTATCCATTTTTTCAGAGATGCTCTCTGTTCAGTGGATGGACGGGCTGGTAAGGTGGGAGGGTCCTGGTCCAATACATGTGGTTAACTTCTCGAAACCCAAAATAATTTTGTAGTTCCTGAGCCAATCTTTATAATTGGGTCCGGTCAGTCTATGTGTGTCCAGGATACGTGCTAATGGGTTGGACGCAGACATTTTCCTATAGAGAGTCAAAGATTCTAGTTAGATACTGTAATTATGACTTGACCAATTTATTTAGGAAATTTTATTTTTAAACAAATTAGCTCCCACTATTTTCTTGGATCCCTACACTCCCTCTGTAGAGATGCAAAAATCTCCATGATTAATGATTTCTAGTGGGTGGTGCGGTCTCACCAACTGACTCATCACCTCACCTAACAGTTATTGGTGATGGGTTAGCCAATGAGTGAACAACTCTTGTTCAATGATTCTCTAATCATGGTGCACCCAAACTTGGTCTCTAATTCATGAATCTCACCGTATCCAAAATATTGATCCACTCCTTAGTTAAGTCAGACCCACCATTTGCACAGACTGGATTCCTAATTGAGTCTCTCACCGTATCCAAAATATTGAGCCCAACTCATCCTCCAGCCCATAGCATCCAATGCCTAATAGACATGGTTGCATCTTTTCCGGTGCAACTGAGCCACTGTATCCAGTCGAGAACAATCAACCCCGGGAAGGGCCCGCACATCTACAATGGTGGAAGACCTCAGACTTAATCTTTTCTTAGGGAGAATTGATTCAGGTCTCATTAAACTAGACTTGTCATAGTCATAACAATTATGACTAACCTAGTGGCATGGGTTAGCTCGGATTATTGACCACCTCAGAATCAGAACTGTGTCAACAGATATGGCCAGGTAAGTGAGACCGGTGGAAGGAATATGCCATTAACTCGTACAAGAATGCATTCAGGTCGAGTAGCTTCCAATTAAAAACCAGTCGGTCGTATGTGCCAAACTTACCTTAGACACCAAATTGTTGAGCTCAGAACCAATTGGGTTAGCCTACAATCCAGACTCTAACCTCTGAGCCTAATTAGGTCTTGCTTGATCGTGACTCGATCTTGACCCAGACTTAATCCTATTAGGCTGGTCAATTTAAGCATTGTTGATCCCATCTAACCAACTCTTGATTCGGTTTGATCAACCGCTTAGACCTAATTGAGCTACCCAAGCCCGAACCCAGTATTATGAATATGTCTTAGATCTGAAAATTCTCAATTTTAGACCTAATTAATATTTCATAATCTTAATTTTTAATTAAGTAGGGTTCATAAATAAAATATGCATAATAAATCCTAGGATTTCAGGATCTAGGGTTTTGCAGAAAGTAAGTTTTGGATTTCTGATTAAGGACGAACGCGCAGCACCCCTACACATCATAAGAACACCCCATCGGATGGGAAGGAGAGGGCCTTTAAATCCCTTCTTCGTTCTTATGACCGGACGGCCAAGAGGAACGCCTTAATCAGGAACATGCAATACTACAAAATAGTTTTAGATCTATATCATATATCTCATATACAAATTAGATCTAATCATGGCATATTTTGCATACATCTCATGTATCGAATCATGCATATTTTTAGATCTAAATTATCTCATAATAATCTAAAAAATTAGATTTAAATTGATCTTATCAAAATAAACTCTAATCTAGACAACTATGTAGAACTATTCTACAACTAGTCTAGACATGCATCAATCATATCTCATATGATGTTTAAAATTAAATAATTTTTATTTACTATTTTTTAGATATTATTATAATAATTATAATATCAAAAAATAGTAAATAAATAGATCTAAAATATGATTTAATCAAATTAAATTGAAAACATGCAAGACTATTCTATAGAACTATTCTATTTTAGAACTAGTCATGCATATTTTCTAATCTTAGATCCAAATCATTTAATTTTAATTTTTTCTAATTTCAGATCTGATCACATCTCATGTGACATCTGAAAATCACTTATTTTTTAATTAAAATAAATTTAAAATTAGATCTAAATACTTTAGAACCTTGGCTCTGATACCAGTTGAAGGAAAAATCCTGATTTCCCGGATCCAGGTTCGTTCAGATCTGATCGGATCAAGAGATATATTTTAAAAATTTTTCTCTTTGATCTAAATCAGATCTGATCTTTATTATTTTAATAATTAAAATAAATTTAGATAAATTAAATCAAATTTAATTTACCTTGATGTAGGGTAATCCTATTACCCATTGATGATCCTGTAAGCAGCGGAAGGTTCTGGATCTAGCCACGCAAGGTGCCTGGCCTCTACTGATATCCACTTAGGCTGGATCTAGAGATCCTCTTCTTCTTTATCACATCTTCAAAAATTAGATCTAAATCTGATTTGGAGGATCTTCAAAATGCCTTTCGAAGATCAGCAGTTGTCCTTTGCAGCAGCGCAGCCTTCTAGCTTTCTGTCGCCTTTCTCTCATCTGGATTGCACCAACTTGGATCCCAAACACCTTTGGGCGTGGAGAGGAGAGGGAGAAGATGGACTTGGCATGGAGGAGGAGAGGAGAGGCAGCCTTGGGGCATGAGAATTTTTAATGCTTTTTGAGTTGGGCGTAGGGTCTTATTTATAGACTATGCGTGATCCAACTCCTCTTCTTCCCAATCAATCACAACCCTTTGTGAAATCAGATCTAAATCTGATTAGTGGGAATAGAGTCCCTTGGATTCCTCCTTAGATGGTGCCTAAGATCAGTCAAACTTGGTTCTTAGGAGAAGTCTAATCAGAATCCAAAAAGGAGATGGAGTCCCTGTCCAACAGGGACTCTTGGGCGCCTCCAGCTTGGGCACATGCCAAGGGTGGCGTGCGCCCTCCTCCTTGCCAGGTTCTGGCAGGAGGACAAGCCCCCACCAGCTCTCCAATAGGTGCGTGACATATGGACAGAAGTTAAAGTGTCAATGGTCAATATTTGACCAGTCAAAGGTCAACTTTTGACCAAAGTCAAAGGACGAGAAATGGCAGATGACCAAAAATGGCAGGTATTGTCTTACAAAATAAGATAACCCTTTTCTGATCTGGACAAGCTCCAGTCAGACCAAGTGAAGACCTTTGATCGAGCACAAACTTCTTTGGCTCAGTCAGGACAACTACTTATGATAGTAAAAGAAGAACGTTAGGGCTGCTCCTCTACCATCGAGGTAGATAGATTCCATCTTGATGCAATCCAGTTCCTACAATGAATATGCTATAGCCAACATACACCTCAGGGTTCCATATGGCTAGGAGACTGAGTTATGATGTAGTCAAACTATAACACCCTTAAGGTGAACTATCGATGCACCTCAGGTTAAAGAACCAGACACACCACTACAGCATCGAGTCAGTCATTGATGAGAAGGTAGACTTCCTAATGACTACTCAAGGTGGTCACGCTCAGTGCCCTCGTTCTCTAACGAGTACCTATACTCTCGCTTCGGTATCTCTACACCATAGACTTAAGACTCATCTACTAAAAAGAAGCGATTGTACACCAACCTTCCGGATCAATCACCATCCTCGTGATGATCCTATGGTCAGAAGCATTTTATGAGTTAATAATGATTATTCATGTCTTAAATTTTCAACTCTTGAAAATATGAATTATCATTACCATTAACTCAAAGGATGTATTATAGATACTAAATACACATATGTGATAGAAAATAATTCATTTTATTGATTATAGTCAAAATTATAATTTTGCCCCTAGAAGTGTATTACAAGTGTCAGCCAATTCTGACTTCTAGGGCATATATATCTAACAGTGGCTAGGAGCCATAAAATTCGAATTAAAGTCCATGAAAATCAATAGTGTATGGATACTAGTTGATCCACCTAAAGGGATAAGATCCATTAGGTGCAAATAGATTTTCTAAAGGATCAGAGTGGCATAGATGGATAGGTGGAGACCTACAAAGCCTGTTTGGATGTTCTCTTAGAGTTGGAAATATGCATTTTGAACGTATATCTTCATTATGAATGAAGAGAACCCCTGCATTTATAAATGGACAAATGGTTATGTAGTATTATTCCTAATGTTATCTATGGATGATATTCTCTTAATCAAGAATGATATTCCAGCATTACAGGAAATAAAAGTTTAGCTGTCATGTTAATTCTTCTTATAGGATTTGGGAGAAGCATCCTACATCTTAGGGATGAAGATCTATATATATAGATAAAAAAGGATACTTGGATTATTCCAATCTATGTATGGGATCGGATATGACATACTCACTAAAGGTAGTGAGTAGACACCAGTTTGATCCAAGTGAGAACTATTCACTACTAAAGAATGGGGCTATGGCAGCGCATACTATGGTAGTGATTTTGAAAACTGCTGCCATAGAATCTATGGCTGTGGTTACATGTAACCACTGTTATAGTTTTGACCTATGATAGCGGTTATCCAAAATCGCTATTATAGATCGATATATGGCAGCAATTTTGTATAACTGCTACCATAGGTCGACCTATAGCAGTAGTTATATGTAATCGCTATAATAGGTTCAGCATATAGTAGTGGTTAATCAACCACTACCATAGAGTTAGGACCTATTATGGTGGTTATGCTTAACCATAGCTATAGGTTAGATCTATGGCAGCGATTATTTTAAACCACTGCCATAGGTCCCATTTATTACAGTGATTTTGTATAACCGTTGCCATATTTTTTTTTAATATTTTTTCTCTAAATTTATATAATTTTAAAATTTAATGTCTATCTTCATCATTCATTATTTAAATAATTATTATTAGTCATAAAAAACTGCCTCGATCTAATAGCCCTAGCTTCATTGATCGATAAAATTTGATTTCTATGACTATGAATGATGGCATGATGATCTGATATGTAGAGACCACCGATGGATCCAAAAAGCTACAATGATGATCTCGATGATGTTTGTAGCATATTATCAAAATTTTACTTCAATCGGATATCATTATCATGGTCAATTTAGTACGAGATGATTTCGATCATTAAATGAGAAATAAGTGATCAAAAGGCCAAACAACATGCGATTACAAGATAATTTTTTAGTTAAATGATCTTTACTATAATTTTAATCATTTTATATGATGATGATCATGAAATCTAAATCATTTTTGTATGAATTGTTCACATTAAGCAAATTTTGCAAAAGCACAAGTATAATTACTAAAGGAGTTTAAGAATAGGTATCGAGCGATGTATAGTTTTGGATCGTTCTTAGATCCATAGTTTAAATTTTATGATCACCACTATAAAAATGATTAAAGTAGTAGCCAAGATCATTTATCTAAAAAATTATCTCATAATCGAACACCGTCTGATCCTTTGATCACTCATTTCTCATTTAACGGCCAAAATTATCCTATACTGAATTGACCATGATAATGATATTCGATTAAAGTAAAACTTTAATAGTATATTACAAACATCATCGAGATCATCATTGTAGATTTTTAAATCCATCGATGCTCTCCATCTATCAGATCATCGCAACATTGTTCATGGTCATCAAAATTGAATTTTATCGATCAATGAAGCTAGGGCTATCAGATCGAGGTGGCCTTTTATGATGACACTTTAATGATAATTATTTAGATAATGAACGGTGAAGATGGATATTAAATTTTAAAATTATATAAAATATAGAGAAAAAAATTGATTTCTAACATATGACAGTGGTTACTGAAAATTGCTACTATAAACTATATGGTAATAGATTTATAACCATTGCCGTAGGTCTATAGTAGTGATTTTTATTAACCACTGCTATAATTTCGACCTATAGCAGTGGTCCAAAAATTGCTTCCATAAATTAGATATTTTTTACCTAGCCCACCCCCAAATTGGGATTCCCTCCAAGTTCTCTCTCTCTTTCTCTCCCTCCTCTTTGCTGTCGGTGAGACGCCATCCCTCCATTTCCTTCCCCGCTTGCTACCGCCCCTTCCCTCAGCCCTACCATCAATTTTAGTTCCCTCGACCCCTCCCTTGGCTCTCTTCAGCTCTAGCTCCCTCAACTCTCTCCCTCCCTCAGCCTCATGCGGGCTCCCTCCCTCTGCCGTCGCCCCCTCCCTTAGCCGTGGCACCCCCTTCCCTCTTGCACCACCATGGGCCCTGCCTCCCTCGGTCCCGACCCTCTGTTGGCCTACCTCGCTGCTAGCCTGCCTTGTCAGTGGCCCCCTTTGGCGCTGCCTCCCTCGGCCTTGGCTCTGCTCCCCACCCTACTACCTCCTTTGGCCTTGCCCCACCACCCCACCCCGACATTGGTGCCCTTTGGCCCTGCACCCTTCCTCGCCATTGGTCGCCTTCGTCGGTACCTCTTGGTGCAGAATTTGGTTCATACCAAATTAAGCTAGAGTTAGGAAAGAAAAGATCACTGTCAATGATCTGCAAAATAAAGTTTCGTCCAGAGTCGGGGGTGGTGACTTCGGGAGGACCCTCTAACGATCAAGTTAGCTCTTCTGGCCAATAAAAATAGAGTGCTCAGGAAATTGAGGAGTAGAGTAATGAGGAGGAGAATCAGAGCTTAGAGAAAATGTATCTGGAGAGTCTCTTTTATAGTTGGAGCTTGTAACAAACTAATGGTGACAGTCGTAACTGCCTCATAGTGGACCATTCAGGCCATGTGGAGTTTGTTACAGAAGGTAGTGTTCGTTGTCGTGATGTACTAGTCCATTGGGATTCAATAGTTGAAGAGCTTCGAATCTCAATAGTTTTGGAGAGGCTTAGGCTCCTTTGAGGTCGTTCGTATATAGGTTGGTTCGTATTCAGTTGGTAGCCAAATTCATGTGAGTGATGAGGTCCCTCTAGGCGACTGAAAGGAGATCGACTAGAGCAAGGCCATCTTGGGAGGGGGTCGACTAGAAGAACGTCGAGTGGAAGGAGGTTGGCTAAAAGGAGCTTACCTGTTCATCAATAGGAATTCATTTATAATGAGTTTAGTTGGAGAAAATCATTCAGAGGGATTACAACTGAAGGAGATCGTCCGAAAGGAGACTGGTGAAGAAGTCCAGTGGGTGTATGCTGGAGGAGTTTGGTAGACTAGAGGCTAGAGAGAATTCGACTTCTAGAAGGTTGTCTAGCAATTAAGAGGAGTTCGGCTGATGAGAGAACTCGATCAATGGTCGCTAGGGGTGGATGATTAGGATACTCTTGCAACTCATCCATTCCTTTGAAGCTCAGCCATTCTCGGGATTGTCCGAGGGCTAATAAAAGGAGGACAGGGCCTTTTTGCTTGCATATTCAAAATTCTCGATAAGAAAATTTAGAGGTCCCCTACTCTTCATAGGTTGCCAAAGTTTGTCCAGGGAGAGGCTCTATCATCAAGCCAGGTTGTATCAGGTTTGAACACTTGATTGCTTAGAAGACTGCCATCACCGTTCGAGCTTGTCCAGATGAAATCCGTAAGACCTTGTAGATTTCTAAGTTATTTGAGGAAGTTGGAGATCGGAACATGGAAGGTCGGCCAACAAGTCCAAGTTGGAGGTTTGCAATCTTGGTGCTAAGCAGGAATTCCTCACTGGCCGAAGTTAGCCACGGTTATTATCGTCGGATGAGGTCACCCCAAGACTTGGCATCCTGTTGGACTTTGGCAGGTGAGGGTTTGCCCCCAATACAAGTCTCCCTACTCTCGAGTTTGAAATTCAAAGAAAGGGAGTAAAGAAATATGAATGTCGAAATGTCGAAGTCCTTTTTCTCTTTTTGTGCCCACTGAAAAGGAGGTTTTGGCATTTACTGCACTGGCACCGAAACTTCTTAAATATGAGGTAACCCAAAAAGATAAATTTTGAAACCCCTGTCGGAACACTGCCAAGGGTATGGCGTAATAAAAGTTTCATCCATTGCCAGTTCTCTGCCATAATGGGCAAGATACGTGTCAACCTGAGGTTGGTCTGCGAAGACTTGCAATCAAGACCGCCTCGGACTCTCGTGATTATTTAAGCTCATCATTTTCCTCTTGAGTTTCAAGTTATCCTGGTTTCTTCTCTTTTTCCTCTGGTCTTCATCTCCTTCCTACTCTAGAGTACCAGTATCTTCCATCATCTCCTTCAATTCTTAGGGCTTTCCTCATTCGATTTTCATCGAGCTCACCATCTCTTCATTCTCCCCCATTGACTTAGGTCAGTCCCTGAACCCCTCTTTTTTGATTATTCCTATCTTTTGGCATCTTTGTCTGTTTGGTTTCTTTGTGAGAGACTCAAATCTTATTTTTCTCTACTTTAGTTTGATCCACATATCCTCTGAAGGATCCTGATCGACTTGTTCTAGGAGCTCGACTCACTTGGCATTGATGGATCCTTCCCTATAAGAATCTTAAACTGTAGAAGTACCTCGATCATCCTTCATCCCTGATACCATCCCCAGTAAACTTTGGCCTGAAGACCTTTCGTTGATTAGGATGCAGTTTAGAATCTCTTCTGAGTATGAGGTTGAACTCCCTAGACCTAGCGATCGAGCCTATTTTTCTCCTCCTGGCCGAACTTGTTTATATATTGAAACCCTTCATGTAGGACTTTGACTGCCGATACCTTCTTTTATAGTCCATCTGTTTAAGTTCTTAAATATTTTCTTTGTCGCTATGGTACCGAATTCATTTAGGTTCATTATAAGGTTTCTCTCTTTGTGTATTATGGCCAATGTCCGACCTTCCATCTTCTTATCCCGCAACTTCTTCACCTTCAAACACCATCCGACCACTAAAGATTGGTGGTATCTTGCTCTCCAGTTCAGTAAGAAGGGGTTACTCAAGGGTGCTCCCTCTTCTATTCATAACTGGAAGGAGAAATTCTTTTTCATCTCATGTTCTTCTTTAGAGCAAGGACTTTCTTCATGGAGAGACATAAGGAATTCAATCCACCGAGCTTCTGGACTTGAGAGAGAGGATCAAGACTTGGCTGATAAACTAAAGAATTACCAAGCTCCTCTAATTTTTAGGCTGCTAGATGATCAGATCTTGTTCAACTTCGGTCTCAGTCCTCTTGATCCAATAAGTAGTCCTCTATGACCTGCCAATTATACATGGCCTTCTTTTCTTTTTTTAACTTTAAATTTTTCTACCACAGCGATGACTCTTGAGGATCAAAATTGCCTAGCGAAGGGGATCAAGTCCTCGAAGAGAAAGGGTAGCACCATCGAGGAGCCATCGAAGAAAGCTCGTGTCGAAGAGCCAGTCCCGACCGTAGAGATCTAGGCCGCACCCATCCTAGAAGCTACCGCGACAGTACCGAGCCTGATCTTGCCCAGTGAGGATGCCATCCTTGCACCTCTTGATCAGGGTGGGGTCGCTGAGAAGAAGAAAAAGAAGATCGTCAGAAAGAGGATGAGGAGGACGATTAACTCAAGTGGTGAAGGCTTCGGCTAGGAGTAAGCTTCTTTAGACGACCGTGTTGAAGAGCAGCATCCTCCCGTACATCATCGATAAGATGGTTCAGATTAAGAATGTGGTGAGGTTCGATGAGTCCTTTGTTGTCATCCTTGAGATAACCAACTTTTCCAAACTTGATCGAATGCGGGATGCACTTTTAGAGTTCTGATTTAAATTTCTTTCTATCTTGCAGCTGGGGCATTACTTGTTTGCCCATTCGAAGGTAGCCGATCTCCACCAGGTTGAGGCTTCCAAAGTCCTTCAGGAGGCTCAGGTGGAGAATGAAAGGGCTCACCAAGGTTGACCGTTTGAAGGTGGCCTCGTAGATATAGACTGCAGAAGTCGAGCACCTTCGGGAGGTACTGCGGAAAGAAGAGGAAGCTTCTGCGAGATTGAGGGCAGCCTTGATCCTTTCTGAGGACAAGAGAAGGAAGGCCGAAGAGGAGGTCAGCATCGAGAAGGAGTGGGCCATCGAGGTCTTCAAGTCCTCCAAAGCAATGGAGGACATTAAGATTGCTTTCGCCCAGGAAGCTTTCTTAGAGGGGCTCGAGATCTGCATGAGGAGGGTTGCAAAGAACTTTTCTGAGATCGATCTCAAACTTTTGACAGATGAACCCAGTAAGGAAGCTGGTCCCTCCAATGCTGGTGTTGCTTTTCCCATCGTCGAACCTGTTAGATATATGTACCCTAGAAGTCAGAATTGGTTGACACTTGTAATACACTTCAAGGGGAAAAATTATAATTTTGACTAAAATCAATAAAATGGGTTATTTTCTATCACATATGTGTATTTAGTGTCTGTGATACATCCTTTGAGTTAATGATAATGATAATTCATATTTTTAAGAGTTAAAAATTTAATACATGAATAATCATTATTAACTCATAAAATGCTCCCGACCATAGGATCATCACGAGGATGGTGATTGATCCTGAAGGTTGGTGTACAATCGCTTCTCTTTAGTAGATGAGTCTTGAGTCTACGGTGTGGAGACACCGGAGCGAGAGTATTGGTACTCGTTAGAGAACGAGGGCACTGAGCGTGACCACCTCGAGTAGTCATTAGGAAGTCTACCTTCTCGTCAATGACTGACTCGATGCTGCAGTAGTGTGTCTGGTTCTTTGACCTGAGGTGCATCGGCAGTTCACCTTGAGGGTGTTATAGTTTGACTACACCATTACTCGGTCTCCTAGCCATATGGAACCCTGAGGTGTATGTTGGCTATAGCATGTTCATTGTAGGAACTGGATTGCATCAAGATGGAATCTATCTACCTCGGTGGTAGAGGAGCAGCCCTATGATGATCATGAGAATCAAGTCCAGAAGCCCATGGCCATGGCAGAGTGAAATAATAGAAAGAGTTTCTATTTAGATTTTCACATTGGACTTGAATCGAATGATTACATCATATGACAGAGACTAGGGTTTGACGAGTTCACCTTAACCCTAATCTGATCGGGGCTCAAGATAGAAGAACTTAATCACACAGGTAGCTGCACCAAGAGGTTCGCATTCAGCTCTGATGGGTTGCCACCATATACTGCTAGGTGTCACTGGTGGATTTTGGGAGCAATTAGAATGATTTAGATGATCGATCATTCTAGCTGTTCGAATCAGAAGAGTTCTGATCCATCGAAAGGAGTTTCGATGATGTCGATGATAGAGATCATGACATATCCCATTACCATACAGAACTGAACCTAACTGGGTCACACAAACAAGGGTTTGAATCTGGTGATCATCAATTGAACTGATCTAGTTCAATTGATCTGAATGAGATTCAATTAGGTTCAAGAAAATCGTGCTAGCACTCGATTGAACCTAACGTTCTTCTTTTACTATCATAAATAAGTTGTCCTGACTGAGCCAAAGGAGTTTGTGCTCAATCAGAGGCCTTCATATGGTCTGACTGGAGGTTGTCCAAGTCAGAAAAGGTTGTCTTATTTTGTAAGACATTACCTGCCATTTTTGGTCACCTGCCATTTCTTGTTCTTTGACTTTGGTCAAAAGTCTACCTTTGACTGGTCAAATGTTGACCATTGATACTTTGACTTCTGTCCACATGTCATGCACCTATTGGAGAGCTGGTGGGGGCTTGTCCCCCTGCCAGAACCTGGCAAGGAGGAGGGCGCACGCCACCCTTGGCGTGTGCCCAAGCTGGAGGCGCCTAGGAGTCCCTGTTGGACAGGGACTCCATCTCCTTTTTGGATTCCAATTAGACTTCTCCTAAGAACCAAGTTTGACTGGTCTTAGGCACCATCTAAGGAGGAATCCAAGGGACTCTATTCCCACCAATCAGATTTAGATCTGATTTCACAAAGGGTTGTGATTGGTTGGGAAGAAGAGGAGTTGGATCACGCATAGTCTATAAATAAGACCCTGCGCCCAACTCAAGGAGTATCTGAAATCAATTGAAAATCCCACACCCCAAGGCTGCCTCTCCTCTCCTCCTCCATGCCAAGTCCATCTTCTCCCTCTCCTCTCCACATCCAAAAGGAGTTTTGGACCTTGGTTGGTGCGATTCAGATCAAGAGAAAGGCGATCAAAAGCTAAGAAGGCTGCGCTGCTGCAAAGGACGACTGCTGATCTTCAAAAGGAGTTTTGAAGATCCTCCAGATCAGATCCAGATCTAATTTTTGGAGATGTGATAGAGAAGAAGAGGATCTCTAGATCCAGTCCTGAGTGGATACCGGTAGAGGCCAGGCACTTGCGTGGCTAGATCCAGAACCTTCCGCTGCATACAGGATCATCAACAGGGTAATAGGATTACCCAAATCAAGGTAAATTAAATTTGATTTAATTTATCTTAATTTATTATTATTTTTTATTAAAATAATAAGAATTAGATCTGAAAACATCCTAAGATCTGATTGGATCAAAGAAAAAAATTTTTGAAAATATATCTCTTGATCTGATCAGATCTGAACGAACCTGGACCGAAAAATCAGGATTTCCCTTCAACTGGTATCAGAGCCATGGTTCTAAAATTGTTTAGATCTGATTTTAAATTTATTTTAATTAAAAAATAAGTGATTTTAGATGTCACATGAGATGTGATCAGATCTGAAATCAGAAAAAATTAAAATTAAATGATTTGGATCTAAGATTAGAAAATATGCATGACTAGTTCTAAAATAGAATAGTTCTATAGAATAGTCTTGCATGTTTTTGATTTAATCTTGATTAAATCATATTTTAGATCTATTTATTTACTATTTTTTGATATTATAAGTGTTATAATAACATCTAAAAAATAGCAAATAAAAATTATTTAATTTTAAATATCATATGAGATATGATTGATGCATGTCTAGACTAGTTGTAGAATAGTTCTACATAATTGTCTAGATTAGAATTTATTTTGATTAGATCAATTTAAATCTAATTTTTTAGATTATTATGAGATAATTTAGATCTGAAAACATGCATGATTCGATACATGAGATGTATGCAAAATATGCCATGATTAGATCTAATTTGTATATGAGATATATGATATAGATCTAAAACTATTTTGTAGTATTGACATGTTCCTGATTAAGGCGTTCCTCTTGGCCGTCCGGTCATAAGAATGAAGAAGGGTTTAAAGGCCCTCTCTTCCCATTCGATGGGGTGTTCTTATGATGTGTAGGGGTGCTGCGTGTTCGTCCTTAATCAGAAATCCCAAAACTTACTTTCTGCAAAACCCTAGATCCTGAAACCCTAGGATTTATTGTGCATATTTTGTTTATGAACCCTACTTAATTAAGAATTAAGATTTATGGAATATTAATTAGGTCTAAAATTGAGAATTTCAGATCTAAGACATATTCATAATACTGGGTTCGGGCTTGGGTAGCTCAATTAGGTCTAAGCGGTTGATCAAACCGAATCAAGAGTTGGTTAGATGGGATCAACAATGCTTAAATTGACCAGCCTAATAGGATTAAGTCTGGGTCAAGATCGAGTCACGATCAAGCAAGACCTAATTAGGCTCAGAGGTTAGAGTCTGGATTGTAGGCTAACCCAATTGGTTCTGACTCAACAATTTGGTGTCTAAGGTAAGTTTGGCACATACGACCGACTGGTTTTTAATTGGAAGCTACTCGACCTGAATGCGTTCTTGTACGAGTTAATGGCATATTCCTTCCACCGGTCTCACTTACCTGGCCATATCTGTTGACACAGTTCTGATCTGAGGTGGTCAATAATCCGAGCTAACCCATGCCACTAGGTTAGTCATAATTGTTATGACTATGACCAAGTCTAGTTTAATGAGACCTGAATCAATTCTCCCTAAGAAAAGATTAAGTCTGAGGTCTTCCACCATTGTAGATGTGCGGGCCCTTCCCGGGGTTGATTGTTCTCGGCTGGATACAGTGGCTCAGTTGCACCGAAAAGATGCAACCATGTCTATTAGGCATTGGATGCTATGGGCTGGAGGATGAGTTGGGCTCAATATTTCGGATACGGTGAGAGACTCAATTAGGAATCCCAGTCTATGCAAATGGTGGGTCTGACTTAACTAAGGAGTGGATCAATATTCTGGATACGGTGAGATTCATGAATTAGAGACCAAGTTTGGGTGCACCATGATTAGAGAATCATTGAACAAGAGTTGTTCACTCATTGGCTAACCCATCACCAATAACTGTTAGGTGAGGTGATGAGTCAGTTGGTGAGACCGCACCACCCACTAGAAATCATTAATCATGGAGATTTTCGCATCTCTACAGAGGGAGTGTAGGGATCCGAGAAAATAGTGGGAGCTAATTTGTTTAAAAATAAAATCCTTAAATAAATTGGTCAAGTCATAAATTACAGTATCTAACTAGAATCTTTGACTCTCTACAGAAAAATGTCTGCGTCCAACCCATTGGCACGTATCCTGGACACACATAGACTGACTGGACCCAATTATAAAGATTGGCTCAGGAACTACAAAATAGTTTTGGGTTTCGAGAAGTTAACCCATGTATTAGGACCAGGACCCTCCCACCTTACCAGCCCGTCCATCCACTTGAACAGAGAGCATCTCTGAAAAAATGGATAGACGAAGATAATAAGGCCAGATATTACATGTTGGGCTCGATGTCTGATGAGCTCCAGCGCCAACATGAAGATATCGGGACTGCTCGCCAAATGTTGGCTCACCTACAGGAGATGTTTGGTGAACAGAGTCGCGCAGCCAAATATCAAGTCACGAAATGACTTTTTAAGGCTAAGATGCGTGATGGGCAGTCAGTCCAAGATCACTGTCTGACAATGATCAAGGACATGGAAGAGCTTGAGAAGCTCGGTGTGAAGTTAGACTTGGATCCTGCAGAATGATATTATTCTGCAATCCTTGACTGATGCATATGGGCAATTCATCATGAATTACCACATGCATAAACTTCAAAATTCCTTGGCCGAATTAATGAATATGCTGGTTACCGCTGAGCTTTCTATGAAAGGTTCTAAAGGCTCAGTTCTTGCTATGGAACGGACTTCTTCCAAAAGAAAGTCTTATGGAAAGAAAAAGAAGTCTGTGAAAAAGCAAAAGGTGGAAGGATCAAAGAAGAAGAAGGCAGAGCCGAAGAAGAAAGGCCGATGTCAAAGGAAAGTATTTTCCATTGCAACAGCGACGGCCATTGGAAGCGGAACTGCCCTACTTACCTGGCCACCCTGAAGAACAAGAAGGAAGGTCCTTCTGGAGGTATGCTCGTTATTGAGTCTAACCTTACGGTTTCTTCTGCATCCAGTTGGGTGCTTGACTCTGGTTCTAGTGCTCATCTGTGCACTTCCATGCAGGGTCTTGAGGATAGCAGGAGGCTGAGGGATGGAGACATGATCCTACGCATCGGTAATGGAGCAAGAGTTGCTGCAGTAGCCGTGGGAACATACCCTCTTCGATTACCATCTGGTTTAGACTTAGTTTTGAAAGACTGTTATTATGTGCCTGCAGCTAGCAGGAATTTGATTTCTGTTTCATGCTTAGCACAAGAAGGCTTATGTGATTACCTTCTTTAAGGACCATTGTAACATTCTTTATGAAAGAAATAAAATTGCAAATGGTTTCCTTATTAATGGTCTTTATCAGCTACATATTGATGTACCTATTCTAACTATCGAGCAAAACGTGAATGCCAAACGACCTAGGGATAGTCCAAATGATAGATATCTATGGCACCTGAGATTAGGTCATATAGCAGAAGATAGGATCAACAAATTGGAGAAAAATGGGCTATTGAGTCCATTGACTTCCGAGTCATATCCAACTTGTGAATCTTGTCTTCAAGGCAAAATGACTAAACTCCCTTTTGTTGGACATGGGGAGAGGGCCACAGATCTCCTTGCCCTAGTACATACTGATGTGTGCGGCCCATTTGATGTGCCGGCTAGAGGCAATTTTGTCTACTTCATTACCTTTACCGATGATCTGTCTAGGTATGGGTATGTGTATCTTATGAGACACAAGTCTGAAGCTTTTGAAAAGTTCAAAGAATTCAGACATGAAGTAGAAAAACAAACTGAAAAACCCATTAAGGTTCTTCGATCAGATCGAGGAGGTGAATACCTTAGCCAGGAATTCCTAGACTATCTCAAGAAAAATGGCATAGTCTCTCAATGGACTCCACCAGGAACACCTCAACTCAACGGGGTTTCAGAATGGAGAAATCGGACTCTATTGGATATGGTTCGATCCATGATGAGCTTCACAGACCTCCCTGATTTTCTTTGGGGACACTCATTATTAACTTCAATCTATCTACTGAATAGGGTTCCCTCTAAAATCCGTTCCTACCACACCGTATGAGATATGGCACGGTAAGAAACCAAGTCTGAGTCATCTCAGAATTTGGGGTTGTCCGGCTCATGTCAAAAGACAACAAGCGGACAAGTTAGAGTTTAGGTCCTTCAGAGCTCGATTCATAGGATATCCTAAAGAGTCATTAGGATACTATTTCTACATTCCAGAAGACCACAATGTGATTGTGAGTCGACATGCCATCTTTCTTGAAAAATAGTTTATTCAAGATAGCGGCATTGGAAAGTAGATTAAGCTTGATGAGAAAGTCTCACAAGTACAACGAGCTAAGGACCAATTGGAACCAAATCAGGTTGAGCCAATAAGAACACTACCTCCTCCACCTCGTAGATCGGAAAGAGTTTTCCATCCCCCTGAAAGATACTTAGGTATTATTTCAGAGGAAGTAGAGAAAATGTTCCTCGTAGGTAATGGTGCTCATGGTGATGATCCCAAAACCTACAACGAGGCGATATCAGATATCGACTCCGAGAAATGGCTAGAGGCAATGCAGTCAGAAATTGACTCGATGCACTCAAACCAAGTCTGGACCTTGGTAGATCCACCAGAAGGTATAGTACCTATTGGATGTAAATGGATCTTCAAGAGAAAGATTGGTGCAGATGGGAATGTGGAGACATTCAAGGCTAGACTAGTGGCAAAAGGTTATAGTCAACGCGAAGGCATTGACTATCAGGATACCTTTTTCCTAGTAGCTATGCTAAAATCCATCCGCACATTGCTTGCCGTTGCAGCCTATTTCGATTATGAAATATGGCAAATGGCAAATGGACATGCTAAAATCCATCCGCACATGTGATACGACCTCATCCGTGATTACCTCGAGAAGGATTACGTCGTGGTCAAGAGGATCGACTCCGTAGATAATGTGGCAGACCCACTTACAAAGTCATTGGGCCAGTAGAAGATCGAAGCCTACCTTGAGAAGATGGGACTTAGACTTGTATCCAATTAACTTTAGGACAAGTGAGAGATTATTAGATATATGTGCCCTAAAAGCCAGAATTGGCTAACACTTGTAATACACTTCTAGGGGCAAAATTATAATTTTGACTAAAATTAATAAAATGGGTTATTTTCTATCATACATGTGTATTTAGTGTCTGTGATACATCCTTTGAATTAATGATAATGATAATTCATATTTTCAAGAGTTGAAAATTTAAGACATGAATAATCATTATTAACTCATAAAATGCTCCTGATCATAGGATCATCACGAGGATGGTGATTGATCCGGAAGGTTGGTGTACAATCGCTTCTCTTTAGTAGATGAGTTTTGAGTCTACGGTATGGAGACACCGGAGTGAGAGTATAGGTACTCATTAGAGAATGAGGGCACCGAATGTGACCACCTCAAGTAGTCATTAGGAAGTCTACCTTCTCGTCAATGACTGACTCGATGCTGCAGTAGTGTGTCTGGTTCTTTGACCTGAGGTGCATCAGCAGTTCACCTTGAGGGTGTTATAGTTTGACTACACCATTACTCGGTCTCCTAGCCATATAGGAATCCTGAGGTGTATGTTGGCTATAGCATGTTCATTGTAGGAACTGGATAGCATCAAGATGGAATCTATCTACCTCGGTGGTAGAGGAGCAGCCCTATGATGATCATGAGAATCAAGTCCAGAAGCCCATGGCCATGGCAGAGTGAAATAATAGAAAGAGTTTCTATTTAGATTTTCACATTGGACCTTGAATCGAATGATTACATCATATGACAGAAACTAGGGTTTGACGAGTTCACCTTAACCCTAATCTGATCGGGGCTCAAGATAGAAGAACTTAATCACACAGGTAGCTGCACCAAGAGGTTCGCATTCAGCTCTGATGGGTTGCCACCATATACTGCTAGGTGTCACTGGTGGATTTTGGGAGCAATTAGAATGATTTAGATGATCGATCATTCTAGCTGTTCGAATCAGAAGAGTTCTGATCCATCGAAAGGAGTTTCGATGATGTCGATGATAGAGATCATGACATATCCCATTACCATACAGAACTGAACCTAACTGGGTCACACAAACAAGGGTTTGAATCTGGTGATCATCAATTGAACTGATCCAGTTCAATTGATCTGAATGAGATTCAATTAGGTTCAAGAAAATCGTGCTAGCACTCGATTGAACCTAACGTTCTTCTTTTACTATCATAAATAAGTTGTCCTGACTGAGCCAAAGGAGTTTGTGCTCAATCAGAGGCCTTCACTATGGTCTGACTGGAGGTTGTCCAAGTCAGAAAAGGTTGTCTTATTTTGTAAGACAATACCTGCCATTTTTGGTCACCTGCCATTTCTTGTTCTTTGACTTTGGTCAAAAGTCTGACCTTTGACTGGTCAAATGTTGACCATTGACACTTTGACTTTTGTCCACATGTCATGCACCTATTGGAGAGCTGGTGGGGGCTTGTCCCCTGCCAGAACCTGGCAAGGAGGAGGGCGCACGCCAAGAGTGGCATGTGCCCAAGTTGGAGGCGCCCAGGAGTCCCTTGTTGGACAGGGACTCCATCCTCCTTTTTGGATTCCAATTAGAGTTCTCCTAAGAACCAACTTTGACTGGTCTTAGGCGCCCTCTAAGGAGGAATCCAAGGGGTCTCTATTTCCCACCAATCAGATTTAGATCTGATTTCACAAAGGGTTGTGATTGGTTGGGAAAGGAAGAGGAGTTGGATCACGCATTAGTCTATAAATAAGACCCTACGCCCAACTCAAGGAGTATCTGAAATCAATTGAAAATCCCATGCCCCAAGGCTGCCTCTCCTCTCCTCCTCCATGCCAAGTCCATCTTCTCCCTCTCCTCTCCATGTCCAAAGAAGTTTGGGATCCAAGTTGGTGCAATCTAGATGAAAGAAAGGCGATAGAAAGCTAGAAGGCTGCGCTGCTGCAAGGGACAACTATAGATCTTCGAAAGGTGTTTTGAAGATCCTCCAAATCAGATCCAGATCTAATTTTTGGAGATGTGATAGAGAAGAAGAGGATCTCCAGATATAGTCTGTGTGGATATCGATAGAGGCCAGGCACTTGCATGGCTAGATCCAAAACCTTCCGCTGCATACAGGATCATCAATGGGTAATAGGATTACCCTACATCAAGATAAATTAAATTTGATTAAATTTGATTTAATTTATCTAGATTTTATTTTTATTATTAGAATAATAAAGATCAGATCTGAAACATCCCAAATTTGATCTAGATTAAAGAGAAAATTTTTGAAATATATCTCTTGATCCGATCAAATCTGAATGAACCTGGTCTGAAAAATCAGGATTTTCCTTCAGAACCTACCCCGAGTGCTCCTAAACCTACAACTAAAGCTCCAGAGTCCATCCCTGAGTCTGAGGTTGCCAAGGATGTATCGACCTCGCTTGCTTCTATACCGATCGAGGTCTAAAATTTTTGTCAACTTGTATGTTTTCTTTTCTTTTTTTTTTGGATGTATGCTAAACATTTTGAGAAATAAAACTGAACTTTCTTTTCTTTACACTTGTGTCATGGTGGATATTGTTCAGAATCCTTCCAATGATCATAGTCAAGGCCAGTCACCTCTAAATGATGCTGAGCCACCATCTCAAGGTATCACTATGAAACCCATAATCAAAAGTTTAAAGAGGAAGATTCATCACCTGAAGAAAAAGTTGAAGTAGATGGAAGATGAACTTTAGAGATTTAGAAAAAATGCTTCAAAGGTGACGATTGAGGTCACTCACCTCCGCAAGCTATACATGAAAGATTCCATGAGCTTCAACATCAAAAATGATAATTTCGAGAAAGAACTAGCCGAGCTTAGAAAAAATGTCAGTGACAAGTCTTGGGCATTAATTGCGAAGGTCAGCTCCCTCGAAGTTGATCTCAAGACGGCAAAAGAGAAGATTCAACTATTGGAGGAGAGTTCACCATGGTCTTCTGACAAAGCCCGGTACGAATGGAATTGGTCTGAGAGATACTCTGCACTTCAGAAGTAGCTGTTTGATGCTCAGTCTACCTATGAGACCTATCAATTGGGCTGGTGTGGGAGAATATCTAAGCTTGAGCAACAGCTCCGAGCTGCTAATAGCGAGGTGGCTTGACTTCAATGGTAGCTCACCGATAGTTATCGATCTGGCACAAGTAAGGAGTCGAAAAAGATTGCCTCCTTGAAGAGGATCGTGGGCAAACTTTTGAAATCAATTGGGATTGAGAAAGTCAAAGTTCAGTGATGGAGGCTTCAATTGGTTTGCGACAGCAAGCCATCAAAGATGCCGAGGCTGAATCTGAGATTCTGAGGAAAAGACTGCGTGCATCTAAAGAGAACTACCAAAGGGCTGACAGGATGTTTCGCAATAATTTGATAAGGAGAAAGGAGCTCGAGGAAGAGATTGTCATCCTAAAAGAATCCTTGGTGATGGCCAACAGTTTAAAGTCTGAGGAATCAGATTCCTTTTAGATGTTCAACTTTTCTTTCTTTCTTTCATATTCGGTCTTGCAGACCTTTATTTTATACTTGACTTTGATTTTAATGAAATGATATCTTTCCTCATTTTTGCCCTATCTGAATTGAATGTCTATTGATAGCTCTGGTTTCCTTCCCCGCTTTTTTGTGTGTGGTCTCGTGGACCTTTACTCTGTAATGAACTCCAACCTCAATGAAGGAATACTTTCTTCGATCATCTTTTTCACTTTGCTTGGATTGATTTGATGTTCATTAGTTTTTCTATTTTCTACATCTTGTTTTCTATTGAAATGGTTGTTGAAGATTGATTTTCCTCTTATCTTTTCATAATCGAAGATCTTTATCTGTGCCTGGATGAGGTCATCCTTCTATTTCTGACTTAGTTGTTTTTTCTTTGTCCCTTTATCAAGATGAGGTCCTTCTCTAGTTTTTGATGGGGTCGATCTTTACTCTGTTCTTCCATTAGGATGAGGTCCTTCTTCTATTCCTGGCAAGGTAGGTTTTTACTTCTGTTAGGTTGAGGTCTTTCTCCTATTTTGGCAACCAGAGGTCCTTATTCGTGTCAGGACGAGGTTCCTCTCTTGTTCTTGATGAGGTTGTGGGGGCACAAAAGGATCGTTGGAAGGGCCTCTCCTTCCCTTTCGACTTTAATAATCAGAGGTTTTCATCTTGCTCAAGTTAGGATAAGGTTCTCCTCCTATTCCTAATGAGACTGTGGGGGCACAAAAGGGCCATTGGAAGGGCCTCTCCTTCCCTCTCGGCTTCAATAATCGGAGGTCTTCATCTTGCTCAAGTTAGGACAAGGTTCTCCTCCTATTTCTAACGAGGCTCTGAGGGCACAAAAGGGCCATTGGAAGCGCCTCTCCTCCCTCTTGGCTTTAATAATCGGAGGTCTTCATCTTGCTTAAGTTGGATGAGGTCCTCCTCATATTCCTAATGAGGCTATGGAGGCATAAAAGGGCCGTTGGAAGAGCCTCTCCCTCCCTCTCGACTTAAATAATTGGAGGTCTTCATCTTGCTTAAGTTAGGACGAGGTTCTCCTCCCATTCCTAACAAGGCTATGGGGGCACAAAAGGACCATTGGAAGGACCTCTCTCTCCCTCTTGGCTTCTATAATCGAAGGTCTTCATCTTGCTTAAGTTAGGACGAGATTCTCCTCCTATTCCTAACGAGGCTGTGGGGCCATAAAAGGGCCATTGAAAGAGCCTCTCGCCCCCTCTCAGCTTAAATAATCGAAGGTCTTCATCTTTGTTTAAAAACAAAGTTTGATTTAGTTGTTTTCTATCATTATATAATTTTGCACCAAAAGATAGAGACATTGAAAGGAGAAAATTTTATTAAGGTAAGATTACTGGTAATATATTCGCAAGTTTTTCAAATTCTAGGGTCGCGGGAGTGTTATACCTCCAAGCTTCTTAAAGTAATAAGTTTCGGACTGGACAACCTCCTTGACTTCATATGGGACTTCTCAATTTAGAGCAAGCTTTTCTTGGTTCTGAGATTGTGAAACAATTGCTCGTTGAAGTACTAGATCTTCCACTTTGAATGCTTTGCCTCTAACCCTTGAGTTATAGTAGCGAGCTACTTTTTGCCTATAAGTCACCATCCAAACTCGAGCTTCTTTTCTTTTTTCTTCCAACAAGTCGAGGTTAGCCCTAAGATCTTGTGAGTTCTGCTGCTCATTAAATGCCATAACTCATGCTGATGGAAGGTTCAGCTCTATTGGGATGACAGCTTTCATTCTGAAGGCCAAGACGCATGGAGTCGCTCTAGTTGGTAATTTTTGGATAGTTCAGTATGCCCAGAGTATATGATAGAGTTCATCTATCCAAGTTCCATTT
The DNA here is from genome assembly GCA_006176705.1 of Cocos nucifera. Taxonomy (NCBI): domain Eukaryota; kingdom Viridiplantae; phylum Streptophyta; class Magnoliopsida; order Arecales; family Arecaceae; genus Cocos; species Cocos nucifera. Next base: position 28,539 of record QRFJ01000538.1, read on the forward strand.
GCCTTCTCAATTCTTGCTTTGATTTCTTGTAGAAGGATTCTATTGGTTACCTCGGCCTCGCCATTTGCCTGTGGATGAGCCACTGATGTAAAATTATGAGAGACATTCAAGTCTTCATAGAACTCGATGAATTTTGCTCCAGTAAACTATCGCCCATTATCTATTATGAGGATCCGAGGTAAGCCAAACCTGCAAACAATGGACTTCCAAATGAAGTCCCATACTTTAGCTTCAGCAATCTTAGCTAAGGGTTCAGCATTGACCCATTTTGTGAAGTAATCAATTGCCATTGGGAGAAATTTTCACTATCTGGATGCCATGGGAAAGGGCTCGAGTATGTTCATTCCCTACTGTTCAAATGGCCTGGGACGCTCAGGGGGGTAAGCTTAGATACTGGTTGCCTTTGAATGTTTGCATTTCTTTGACATCGATCACACTTCTTAACATACTCTATAGAATCATGGTATATCGTCGGCCTATAGTATCCTGCCGAAGTAGTTTGTGAGACAAGGATCGAGCTCCCAAATGACTCCTGCAAATTTTTTCATGCACTTTCTATAATGCAAAGTCGGCTTCGGAAGGTCGGAGATATTTTAAGAGTGGTAGTGAATGCAATCTTTTGTATAGCTTGCCTTCATAGAGAACATATCGGGAGGCCTAATTTCTTAATTTTCAAGCTTCTTTTGGGTCATGAGGTAGAACTCCATCTTTGAGATAAGTGACTAGTGGATCAATCTAGCTCGGCTCATGCTCAACCTACATCACAGGCTATGGTTCTTTTAAACTTAGGCATTTCAGGACTTCGAAGAAGACTTCCTTAGGTAGTTCGGCTGGAACTAGTATGGCCAATTTATAGAGAAGATCGGTTCTGGTATTTTCTATTCTCAGAATCTATCGAATACTAAAATTTTTTAAGGTCGGAGTCAAATTCTTTACTTTCTTGAGATACTTTATCATACTTTCCTCCTGAGCTTCAAACTGCCACTAACTTATCTGACTAGCAATTCGAAATCATTATATACTTGAAGTCGGTCTGCTTTCAATTTCTTGGCTATCCTTAATCTGGCTATCAGAGCTTCATATTCGGCCTCATTATTTATTACAGAAAATTTAAAGTACAGCGCATATTCAGTGATGACTCCCTCTGGGTTTACCAAGATCAATCCAATGCCTGCACCCAAAGCATTGGATGAGCCATCCACATATAGGGCCTAGAAGCCTTCAGGAGGTTGGTCTTTTCTTCAGAGGAGCTCGACTGTAACCATGGAATGCCAACTTTATTCTATTCAAGTTTGACCTCGTCCGGGATAGTGCATTCCACTACGAAATCTATCAGTATTTGAGCTTTGATTGATGGTCGAGGTCGAAAGTTAATGTCAAATTTTATAAGTTCAATTATCCACTTTGATTCTTCCGAAGGTATCTATTCGGTGAAGAACTACCTTGATTGGTTGATCGATGGGGAGAGTTATGGTGTGCCCCTGAAAATAAGGTCGAAGTCTCCGGGCTACAATCAATAGAGCATAAGTTAGTGTTTATAACTTAGTATACCTGATCTCAGCATCCCTCAAAACTTAACTTATGTAGTAGATCGGCCACTGCACTCTTGCCTCTTTCTTAACTAGGATTGCTGCAAGGGCCACTGGAGAGACCACCAAGTATAAAAATAATCCTTCTCTAGGTTTGGGCTTAGTCAATAGTGTTGGGAAATATATCATAAAGCCAATCATCTAAGTAGTAGATGGTTGAAATTAGTATATGAATTATCTAATAATAATAGTAATTTGGCTATTTCATCATAAGAATTCGATCTTCCTTAAATGAACTCCTAAATTATGATGAAGTTCTTAGAATCATAATCAATCGATAAAGAAGGATTTATCGGATGGTTCTTAAATTGTTCAAGATCAAATGATAAGTTATTAATAAGGATGATAACTTATTGAGTGTAGGTCGTTGTATGCCATATGCGTTGGTTGTCCTAATAACTAAGTGGTATGAAGAGATTGGTATGGCATCTAGGTGTAATGTAGGAATATATCTACACTGAACGTGATCAATGTAGCACTCTACTATCAAGAATAGCTAGCTGAGGCCAATGGGTATAAGTGTCCCTCCGATCTGAGATCGCCATGATGACTTATGAGCAACTCACTATACTTTGGTGCTGGACTATCTGTATTTCTAATATAGGTGAAGGAAGATTTTTGGGTACAGTCAAGTACTTATAGAGTCGATGTGTGAGTCAAGATGGGATTGACCACTCCTGATTAACTTCAGGAAGAGAATGTCTCGCTATATTTTAATTTAGCAAAACCTAAGCTTGGGTAATTCGCGTGAGGTGTCATGGGATTTGCAAAATTTTGAGATATAATAGAAATGACTTATATGAGTATTTCATAGCATACTCAAAATCATCTTGGGTATTATTGATCATAGGGATGAATTATATGGTAACCATGGGCTAGGATTCTAAGAATGTTGCTTTGCATACATTCAACCTATCCAAACATCGAAAACCATTGCTAGATGGTAACTTCGATTGGTACAGGAATTGATTTTTATTCTATCAGTTTAGATTTGAACCTATGGGGTCATACACATTAGAGCTTGTAATCTGATCAGATGGTTAATCAATGATTGAGAATTATTTTGAGGTCAAACATTCAATGCGATTGATGTTTGATTTAATGCAAGTGTTGTAGGAGGATCGATTTGCAATTGGATTGCTAATTGGCTCAATTTGATTGAGCAATTAGACTGAGATCAAGTCTAATTGAATTAGATTTAATTATAATTGATTTAAATTTAATTAGATTAAGTCTAATTGATTTATTGGATAAGCCAATTGCAAGGGAAGAACAATTCCTTGTTTGACTAGGACTTGGGTGCATCTGATTGACTTAGGATTTAAATCAGATTTAAATCTTGATATAATCTAATTTAATTAGGCTTCTAGTTAGACTAGGATCATCCTTAATTAAATTATATTTAATCTAGTTTAAATAGAATTTAAATTAGATTTAAAATAATTTTGACCTAGTCAAAAAAGAGTCCCAATTGGATTGGGACTCCCTCTCTTTCACTTGCGCCTAAGAAAGCCCACACCATATTTTAATTCTAAATTTTTTTCCATTATTTCCATGCCTAAGAAATGATTTTTCACACCCCATTATCTCAGAAATTGGATTTAAATTTGATTTGGTCAAAATTACAAGGAAGTTGGAAATTATTTTCTACTTGGAAGAGTCTTCTTTGACCCAAACTCTTCTCTCCCTTGTGCGCCAACTCTATCCATGCTCCTCTATCTTATTCGACCCTTTTTCTCTTGGTTTTGTGGGTGAGAATTAGTGGTCACATGAAAAAATAAGTGGGAGGGGCATCCAAGAGTTGGACACCCCATAGAAGTCCTCCTTTGACTAGGTTTTGACCTAGTCTTGCAATAAAAGGTGGATGCCTCTTATGAGATGATTTTAGGATATAAAAAATCTTTAAAAAATTATAAAAAATTAGAGGAGAAGGAGGAGAAGTCCTGGAGGATTTGTGGTGCCAAGATTCTTGGAGAAGAGCCCTCAATTAAGACATCAAAGGTTGATGTCTTGAAGAGACAAGGTAAGAGAAGATTGTCTTCTCTTATATTTTTCTTTTATGTTTCTCTCTTCCTATTTTATTTATAATTTTTATATGATAAAAATATGAGAGAGAGAGAGAGGAAGGGCTTGAGGAAAGATGGTGCCAAGATCCTTAGAGAAAATATCTTCATCTAGACATCAATCATTGATATCATGAAGGCACAAAGGTAAGAGAAGATTATCTTCTCTTTATTTTCTTTTAAGTATCTTCTTCTTCATTATTTTATATGATTTTTATATGATAAAGATCAGAGAGAGAGAGAGAGAGGAAGAGGGTGTGGGATCTGTGCTCCAGGGTGTTGGGGCATGGTGATCATTTTTGGACATGATCTGATCATGTCCTGATGCGAGAAGAAGAAGAGAAGAAGATCTTCTTTTAAGGTTTCCTTAAGAGCCCTTCTTCTCAATTTTATTTATGAGATTTTTATGAGAAAAATTTGAGGGTATGATATTTGAAAAATTAGAAAAAAATCCAGAGGAGAAGGTCTCCTTTGATCCTAGCATAGAGGTGTTTTCGGGACATCAACTATTGATGTCCTAAAGGAGAAGATTTGTCTTCTCCTAGAATTTTTTCTATATGACTTTTTATTTATATTTTATAGGAGATCTAAGGGTTGGATTCCTTCCTCATTCCTCCTCATGTTCGTCATCTCTTGAATTATCTAAGAGATCCGAAGGATATGTATTTGATTAACCATCAGGAGGGATCCACGAGAAGCTGGCACTTCGAGCGGATCTTCGTTCGACAAACCTCCGATCTATATTGCAGATTCGTGTGGATCACCTATAGAGGTCGGATGTGTGTGCGGCTCCAAAGACAACAACAGATTCAACCATGGAGTTCTTGATCCATGCAAAGATAAGATATTTGATCTCTTGGTGACTTAGATGTGATATAGGATTAGATCTAGAATTGTTCTAGATCTAGGTATTGATGTGATCAATACTACTCATGATTAATTTAATTTTAGATTTATATTTATATTATAACATGTTATAGATCCTTGATGTAGGGTTTTGTAATTTGATTACATGCATTTGTAGATTAAATAGTTTAATCTATTTCTTTCGCTGCTCTTTATTTTGAAAAAGTTTTGAAATCTATGCATGAAACCCTGCATATTTTCTATCAAATAGGAGAGGTGAGCCGAGGTAGCTTTTGAGTTTTTTGAATGCTTGCTGACATTCAATATCCCAATAGAAGTTTCTTGGCTATTTAAGAACTCGAAAGAAAGGCATACACTGCTTGACTAATCTCGAGATGAAATGGTTCAAGGCTGCCACCTTTCCTATTAGGTGCTGAAATTTTTTTATTGATTTTAGGGCAGTCATCTCTTAAATGGCCCGAATCTTCTCTGGATTTGCTTTAATTCCATGTGTCGACATCATGAACCCCAAAAACTTTCCTAAAGCCACACCAAAGGCATACTTGGTCGGGTTCAATTTTATCTTGTATTTTCGTAGGGCACTGAAGGTCTTTTGAAGATCAACTATGTGATTTGTTGAAGCTCGGCTCTTGACAAGCATGTCATCTACATACACTTTTATGTTGCGATTGATTTGCTCTTTGAAGATCTTATTGACCAGACACTGGTATGTTGCTCTTATATTTTTGAGCCCAAAAGACATGACCCTATAACAATAGAGACCATGGTCAGTAATAAAAGTAGTTTTCTCTTCATCCTTTGGTGCCATCCAAATTTGGTTGTATCTGGAGAAGGCATCCATGAAAGTGAGGAGCTCATGGCTCGAGGTCGCATCCACCAGTTGATTAATTCTGGACAGAAGATAGCTATCTTTAGGATAGGCCTTATTCAATTTCTTGAAGTCTATGCACATCCTCCACTTGCCATTCACCTTCTTGACAAGGACCACATTAGAAACCCAGTTTGAATAGGAGACTTCTCGGATGAATCCAGCATTAAGGAGCTTGTCGACTTCTTCTCCAATTGCCTTCCATCTCTTTAGGGTATGGCTACATGGCTTTTCTTTCATTGGCCAATATTTAGGATCAACAGTCAGTCGATGCTTCATAACTTCGACATCAATTCCTGGTATGTCAGTGGAGACCCAAGCGAAAACATCCACATTTCTCTGTAAGAATTCGATGAGTTGCTCTCGCACCTCTTCTCTTAGATTGGAACTGATCTACACTGTGTGATCCTTATTTCCATCATTCAAAGAGACTTAGATAAGGTCTTCCATGGGTTCTCCTCATTCTTTTGTAAGATCATCCCAGACGTCCAATCCATCAACTGGGCAAGGGTCATTCTGTTCACCCCTTTGCAGGGTAATTAAGTAGCAATGTCTCACCGAAGCTTGGTCTCCTCTGACCTCTCCAATCCCACAACTTGTTGAAAATTTCATCTTTAAATAGTAGATCGACACTACTGCCTGAAGTGCATTTAGGCCAGATTGGTCAAGAATTGCATTGTAAGCGGATGAAGCTCTTACTACCAAAAAATCTACTTGCACCTTGGACTGCCTTAGATATCGTCCTACAGCCATAGTTAAAGTTATCACACCTTCAACTAGCACCATATCACCAGTGAAGTCGACCAATAGAGAATTCATTGATCCGAGTCAGTTATTAGGTATGGGCATTTTAGAGAAAGTATCATAAAATAAGACATCGACCGAACTTTTATTATCCATAAGAATGCGACGTACATCATAATCTGCTATATTTAAAGTTATTACAACCATGTCATTATGTGGGAACTGAATTCCTTGCACATCTTCTTCAGTGAAAGCAATGGGCTCCTCAGTTCTTTGCCTTTTAGTTGACCACTCAGATCCGTCGGCCTCCATTCATCGAAGTCTTCCAAAGATGGTACTGATGATGTTGAGGGGTTGTCGATCTCCTTGATGCTCCTCCCTTCTTGGTGGTTCTGATTGTGGTAGTGCTCTTGACCGATCTTCTCTTATCTCAGGCCGACGTCATAGGAATCAGCCAAGCTGACCTTATTTGATGAGCTCCTCGATCTCGTCTTGGAGCTGAATGCATTCTTCAGTATCGTGATCTTGGTCATGATAGTATAGATAGTACTTAGGATTGTGTTTACTAGGATGAGTGTGCATCATTTTCGGCCTTGGTAACTGCTCCTTAATTTCCATCAGCACTTGAGTCTTTGAAGCATTGAGGGGGGCATGGTTGTGGAATCTTTTGGAGGGAGGGCTCCTTCGTGCCCTTCTATTAGGACTTCTTTGATGGCAAGCTCGAGGAGGAGTTCGGGCTTGCTTGCACTTAGGGAGAGTCTGAGAGCACGACTGAACTTCATTAGGCTTCTCTTGAACTACGGGCTTGCTAGACCCATCCACTTGCCGCTCTCTTATGGCTTCCTCATCCTTTAGTTTGAAGACTTCTTCAGCTTGGGCATAGCCTTTAGCCTAAGCTAATAGGTTAGCAAAGTTCTGGGGATACTTCTTCTCCATGAAGAATAGTAGATCATTCTTCTGAAGGCCGCCCTTTAGTGCGGCCTTGGCAATGGACTGATCTAAATTTTGGATCTCCAGTGCAGCGGTGTTGAAGAAGTTGGCATAAGTTCGGATGGACTCTCCTTCCTGCTGCTTGATGTTGATGAGAGAGTTCAAGCCTCATGTTGGATATCGGTTGCTGACAACATGAGCCACAAACTGATGGCTTATTTGCTAGAAGGAGAAGATCATACCCAACTTCAGCATTGAGTACCAATTTTTTATTGCTCTCTTTAGAGTAGATGAGAAAGCTCGACATAAGATGACATCTAGTGCACCATGGAGTAGCATCATAGTTCGAAAGACCTCCAGGTGGTCAATCGGATCAGTGGTTTCATCGTAGCTCTCGAATTGGGAGAGCTTGAAGTTTGATGGGATCGACTCCTGCATGATTCTCTAGGAGAAAGGAGGGCTAGTGTAGATGTTGTCATGGTTAGCTGGGGCAGCATGGCGGAGCTCTTCAATCTATCGATCCATTTTCTAGAGTTTTCAATCGAAGGCTTCATCTTGATCGTTAATCTTAGAAGGTTTTCGACTGTAGATGGAGAAGATTTCCTCTAGAGAAGAATCATGATCTGAGCAGGGGTCTTTTGCCTTCCATTTTTTCTTTCTAGGAGTATTGGGCTTACTGACCTAAATATGCCTTCTTAAAACTGGTTCTTGACATCCTGATGGAGGATTTTTTGGTTGGACTACCATTGGAGGTTGCTACATGGCCTACACCATTTTTATGAGGTTCCGATCCTGTTGCACTAATAGGTTGAACTGCTTTGGATCCACTATTATCACTAGTGAAGGAGGTTGCGGTGCCGGTGATGGTGCTGAAGTAGGTAGATTTGGCTTAGATCTAATGATAGAGGTGGTGGATCTCTGAGTGGTCATCTTCTTTGGAGGCATTTTTGAGATTGAGGAAGAGAATGGAGATGAATCTTGAAGGAGAAAATACACAGAATCAATTGAGCACTCTTTTTATAATAAGAGCTCAGAGACACTTCTTCTAGCATCAATTCTATTTGTGCAAAATCTGGTTAACGTCGGATCAAGCTGGAGTTAGAAAAGAAGAGATCGCCGTTGGTGACCTACAAAATAAAGTTCCATCCGGAGTTGGGGGTGGTGGCTCCAGTAGGATCCTCCAACGATCAAGTCAACTCTTATAGTCAACAAAAATGGAGTGCTCAGAAAATTGAGTAGAGTAATGAGGGGAATCAGAGCTTAGAGAAAATAATCAAGAGGATTCCTTTTATAGACGGAGCTTGTAACAAACTGATGGTGATAGCTATAACTGCCTGGTAGTGGGTTGTTTGGGTCACGTGGAGTTTGTTATGAAAGGTGGTGTCCGTTGTCGTGATGCGCCAGTTCTTTGGGATTCAATAGTTGAAGAGCTTTGAATCTCAACAGTTCTAGAAAGGCTCGGGCTCCTTTAAGGTCGTTCGTGTATAGATTGGTTCGTATTCAATTGGTAGCCAAATTCATGTGAGTGACAAGGTCTCTCTAGGCAACTAGAAGAAGATTGACTAGAGCAAGGCCATCTTGGGAGGGGGTCGACTGGAAGAACGTTGAGTAAAAGGAGGTCGATCGAAAGGAGCTTGCCTGTTGATCAGAAGGAATTCATTTTTAATGAGTTTAGCTGGAGGAAATCATTTAAAGAGAATGCAACTGGAGAAGATCATTCAGAAGGAGATTGGTGGAGAAGTCTAGTGGGTGTACATTGGAGGAGTCCAGTAGACTGGAGGCCAAAGGGAATTTGGCTTCTAGGAGGTTGTCTGGCAATTGAGAGAAGTTTGGTTAATGAGAGAACTCGATCAACAGTCGCTAGGGGTGAACGATTAGGATACTCTTACAACTCATCCATTTCTTTGAAGCTCAGCCATTCTCGAGATCGTTTGAGGGCTAATAAAAGGGGGATAGGGCCCTTTTGCCTTTATATTCAAAATTCTTGATACGAGAATTTAGAGGTTTCCTACCCTTTATAGGTTGCCAAAGTTCGTTTAGGGAGAGGCTCTGTCGTCAAGCCAAGTTGTGTCAATTTTGAACACTCGATTACTTAGAAGACTGCCATCACCGTTCGAGCTCATCCAGGTGAAATCTGTAAGACCTTGTAGATTTTGAAGTTATCTGAGAAAGTTAACGATCGAAATACGGAAGGTCGGCCAACAAGTTCAAGTTGGAGGTCTGCAATCTTGGTGCTAAGCAGAAATTCCTCACCAGCCGAAGTTAACCATGGTTATCATCGTCGGACGAGGTCACCCCAAGACTTGGCATCCTATTGGACTTCGGCAGGTGAGGGTTACTTTGGTATTTTGGTATGACCCTCAATAATTTGGTTTAACTTTTTGGCTATTTAGCTGAAGAAAAAAATGTGGAAGTTAGACATTTTTTTAGTTTCTGTATGAATGAGATAGAAAGCACATCGAGCTAAAAATGTGTTCATTTAATAATCTAATAGATGTATTTTTTAATTGATCTTAATAGGCAAGCTAATTGCTCAAGTGATCAAAGTGGGAAGCATAAGAATCCTAAGAATAATGCTAGGAGGCTTAGGAAAAAAAAAGGTTGATGCTCTTTTATTTACATATAATAAAGAAAGTTATCTATGTATTGCAAAAGCTTTAAAGTAATATTATATTTTCATAGAAAAAATATCCATCTATTTTGGTGCTTTTAGTTTGATTCACCAGAAGATTCTACCTTTCAACTAATTAATTAGCCTAGAAGTTAGCCTCTCACTAAGTATTTGAATTATAAAAATTTATCAAAATATGAAGTATCCTTCCAATCATGATAGAATTAATGTGAAAGATGTGAGAGGAATTTATGATCATAGTGAGATTCACATACACAAATGCATATTTTAACCAAACATGATTGGATGGCTATCTTTTAGCACAAAATTAAAAAAAACATGTTAACATTATACAACAACTTGAATTTAATATTATATTTTAAATTATTAAATTTGATATTATTCATAAATTATTTCTTATTTTATATTCATAAATTAAAATATATTCATAACTTAATATTATATCTTAAATTATTAAATTTAATATTAATAAAAATATTGTATATATTATTTTTTATAATATTTTATTTTAAAAACTTAGTTTTTTTTATAAAGAGGCTATGATGATTTTTAGTGGAAAATTATTAATTTTTGGTATGATTTTAGTGATAGGAGCTCTCTTATTTTTTCTCTTCTTCTATAAATATTTTAATAATTTCAAATGGCAAGGTGATCTTGGATGGCCAGCGACTGTTTAGCAGGAAACCATTTGCAGCTAATTTGGTTTAGTTGTAGTGGATATCGAAAGTACGTTGTAATGCATGATTAAATGATGAATTTGAGCCTCCTTTTTACTTTTATTTTTTTATTTTCTAATTTTTCTAATATTTAAGATAAGTTTTATCCTGACTAATTTAGGCCATGTTGAAGGTCGTGGACAGCCCTTGGACCATGTTGATCGATAAGAAAATCCTCGTCGGTGGGTTCTGGGCCATGTCGATAGTCTAGGACCGTGCCGTGTCGGTAGTCATAGACTATCTTTGGGCCGTGCTAGTCGATAGAAAATTCTTACATTTCTTATCAATAGATCATGATGTAAGAGTGTGATCAGATTTAAATAGACTCTAGTTAGTTAAAATCTATTTATTAATGCTTCACTAATATTATTGTTCAACATGTTATATTAGTTAATGTTCATTAACATTGCAGGTCACGATGGCACGGAACTACCATCTAGCTTTCACCCCCACCTCTTGACGGATTATACGAAGCTTCCCATATGAGTCGTAGGTGGAGCATATACCATCCACCTCTGCATTAGCTGCCCAGGGACCATGGGCATCTAGTCCTCCACTGGCATTTGAGCCTCCATCATTAGCCACATCTTCGGCACATGCTCCATCCATCGATGAGTCTCCATTGGCATCCACATCGCATGCTCCCATGGCTAATGAGTGTATGTTTTTATTGTGTCATTTATTTATTTATTTGTATAGTTATTGTACACTATTATATATTTGCATAATGTATTTTCATTATAGGTGCATCATCTAGTAGGATATTTTATGGTCCCACATACATGCTGCATGTGTGGAACCATCAGCATCAGGTGATGGTGGATTATGATGTGGAGGGGAGGCTAGTAGGAGAGACCACATGGAAGATGTATTTCTTTTTTGGAGTACTTGTGAGGTGGTCCAACATTATTTCGATAGTGCCCATAGACTGGCAATTGATGGATGTTGCTGTCAGGGACTGAGAGTAGGAGGAGATATAAGTAAGTGTATCTTAATTATATTTATGCATTTTATATATTTACACTATGTTTGATTAGAATAATTTTGTAATAAACTTTTGATAACTTTGTACAGAGGAGATACGACTTTCTAGATCATGAGAGGGCTCAAGATGTCCGACTAAAAAAAATTGGAGAGTTGTACCGAGGCTACAAGGTCAAGCTCCATAGAAGATGGCTTGAGCATTGACAAGACACTCCAAAGAAACTTATTTCTTCGATACAGGACTGTCCCTCGAGTTTATGGAAGGGGATGGTTAGATATTGAAGGAGTTAGGAGTTTGAGATTTAATTTTTAACTTTTAAATTTTTTAATATACTTAAAATTATATTTAAATATTTTTTAAATATTTATTATTTATTTGAATACTTGTTAGGCTACCTCTCATTAGAACTGGGAGAACTGGGCAGCCTAGGAGTATACGCACACTCTCGGCCATGAGTCTATGGCCAATCGTGTGCATAGAAAAGTAATGAATACTAAATCTTACTAGATAAATTAAATTGATATATTTTTTTTTATATTTTTAATAAATTGATCTGTTGTTATAGCTGATTAGAGCTATAGGGGTAATGCCCAACCATAGTGAGATCTTTCGATTTAGCTGTATGGATAATAAGGACAGGTCGATGAACACCATCATCGAAAGGATTTTTATAAGTAATAAATATATTAGTATGATTAGTATTATAGCATTTCTTATAATATTTTATTATAATTTATAATTACAGAAGTAGTTAGATGTGCTCACGAGCGAAGATTCGGATACCTCTGGCCCTCATAACTATCTATCTCAGGTCTTAGAGCCTGAGGACTTTGGGAGGATCCGATGCAGGCCAAATAAACATCGACGAGCTATTGGTCTGAGGAAAGCATCTCTTCACATGCTTCTAGTATCGTCAGTCAGGAGCAGCTTGAGGAGGCATTGGTGCAAGCAGCTCAAGCTACGATATGGATAGATTAGGCTACAGCGTAGGCTGCTTATGCTGAGGAGTGCACATCTTATCTAGAGGACATCTTGAGCGCCATGGTGATGAGGCTCAGCATGCATTTTGGAGCAAACTTCATAGGCCTTGAGGACATGTTGGCCGACGTTCTAGCTTTAGCTCCTATAGCTCTAGCCCCTCCAGCTCTAGCTCCTCCAGCTCTGGCTCCTCCAGCTCATGCTCCATCTTCCGATGATGATGACGATGTAGATCTAGAAAACTTTTGATATATTTTTTTAAAAAATTTTATAATAAATTTTATTTAGCAATAAAACTTGAAGATTTCATAAATATTCTTATATTTATAAATTTTTTTATATTATTGAACTGCATTTATCAGATAAAAAATATAAAAATTAAAAAATTTATATTATTTTTATTATTCTAAATCTACAATAGTGGTTGTAAAATCACTGCCATAAGCATGTCAACCACTGCCGTAGGTTATGTGCCAACCACTGCATTAGACCTATGGCAGTAGTTTTGCAACCACTGCTATAACATATGATAGTGGTTCATAAACCGCTGCCATATATTGACCTATAGCAGCATTTTTATGGTAGCATTTTTATAACCACTACTATAGACTCTATAGCAATGATTACAAAACCGCTGCTATAGGTCTTTATGGCAGCGGTTATAAAACTGCTGCTATAGGTCAATCTATGGCAACGATTTGGTAACCGCTTCCATAAGCTTTCTATGGCAGCGGTTCGAATTACCGCTGTAATAACCGCTGCCATAGACCTATGGCAATGATCACAGTGGCAACAATTAGTTGACAGCGGTTAGCTAACCGCTGCCATAGCCTATGGTTGGAAGATTGTAGAGACAATCCTTAAGTATTTGAAAAATACTAAGATTCAGTGATTCATATATGGAGAAATTGACTTAAAATTTATGGAATGTTTTGATTCTAGTTTTTAGCTAGATCAAGATGACAGCACGAGAGTGTCGGATCATGAATTTACCCTATATAGAAGGAGCAAATTGCTGGAAGAATTTTGAGCAAAACACTGGAGCCAATTCTTTTAGTGAGGTAGGGTACATCATGGCATTTGATGCTGTCATGTAGACTGTGTGGTTGCAAAGGCTCATTTGCAAGCTTGAAGTGGCACCCTCTATTGATGGTCCAGTCCTAATATAGCACTGGAGTCATAGATTATGCTAAGAATCAAAGTGCACCACAGGATCAGCATATTCTACAATTTTATCATCTTGTCCAAAAGATCTTAGATAAGGGTGACATCGACCTTCAGAAGATCGATAGAAGGGAAGAACTTAACCAATCCATTTGCTAAAGCCTTGGAACTAAGAAGTTCTACGAACTTAAATGAAAGATAGATATTTGATACTACTCTAATTAGCTTTAGTCTAAGTGGGAGTTGCTAGAAAATATGTCCTAAAGCTAATCATCTAAGTAGTAGATAATTATAATTTATATGTGAATTATCAAATAATAATTATTATTTAGCTTATTCATCATTAAAGTTCTATCTTCTTTAAATGAACTTCTATCTTATGATGAAGTCTTTAGAACCATGCTCAATTGATAAAGAAGGATTTATCGAATAGTTCTTAAATTTATTCATAACCAAATGATAAGATATTAACTAGGATGATAACTTATCAAATATAGATCATTGTATGTCATATGTGTTGATTATCCTCATAACCAAGTGGTGTGGAGACATCGATATAGCATACAGGTGAGATGTAGGAGTATATCTGCACTGAACATGATCAATATAGCACTCTATTGTCAAGAGTAGCTAGCAAAGGCCAATGGATATAAGTGTCCCTCCAACTTGAGATCACCATGGTGACTTGCAAGCAACTAATAGTATTTTAGTACTGGACTACCTATATTTTTAATAGAGTATTGAAAGGTTTCTGGATATAGTCAGATACTTATAGAGTTGGTGTGTGAGTCAAGATGGGATTGACCACTCTTGATTAACTTTAGGAGCAAATGTTTCGCTGTATTTTGATTTAGTAAAACTTAGGCCTGCATAATCATCGAAAGGAGTCACAAGATTTATAAATTTTAAAATATAATATGGATGACTTGTATTAGTATTGATAGCTAACTCGAAGACATCCTGAGCATTAAGTGTCAAAGGAATAAATTATATGGTAACCATAGGCCAGGATTTTAAGAATATTGCTTTTCATACATTCGACCTATCTGGACATCGAGTATCATTGCTAGATGGTTATTTCGATTAGTATAGAAATTGATTTCTGTGCTACCGACTTAGGTTTGAACCTATGGGGTCATACACATAAGAGATTGTTACCTGATTGGATGGTTAATCGATGATTGAGAATCATTCAGTGATTGAATCATCAATGCAATTGATGATCGATCATGTGCAAGTATTGTAGGAGGATCAATTAGCAATTGAATTGCTAATTGGCTCAATTTGATTAAGCAATTAGGCTGAGATCAATGCTAATTAAATTAGATTTAATTAAAATTGGTTTGGACTTAATTAGGTTAAGTCAAATTAGTTAATGAGATAAGCCAATTATAAAAAAAAAAATAATTTCTTGTTGGACTACGACTTGAGTGCACCTAATTTTTAATTGAGTTAGGATTTAAATCATATTTAAATTTAATTTAATCTAATTTAATTGGACTCTTAGTTGGACTAGGATCATCTTCTAATTAGGTTGCAATTATCTAAGTTCAATTATGTTTAAAATGGCTTTGACCTAGTCTACATTGGAGAGTCCTAGTTAGACTAGGACTTCTCCTATTCCCTTGCACCTAGATTCCCATGCCCCACATAATTCATTTTTTGATGTTTACACTCTTCTCTTGTTTTGGAATTTAATTTGAATCAATCAAATTAGGTAAGTTGTTACTGTTGCCTAGCTAAATAACCTAAGGGGGGTTGGGGGTGGGGGGTAAATTGGGTTGTTAAAATTTAAAGCAAGAATGTGCAGAGATAAACTATTTAAATATAAAGTGGAGAGTTATGAGAGCTATGAAAAGTGAAAGAATAAGCACACACACAAACAAATGCTTTTATAGTAGTTTAGTGCACTCCCAGCACCTACGTCCACTCCCCAAGCAAGACTCTTAGAAATTTTACTATAATCCCTCAATATTATAGCCAAATAGTTTTTTCGAACTCACTATCTCAAACCCAGTTGATTTTTCATAGGTTCACCAACTACAACCTTTACAATCCTCAGTCAAGGCAATACAAACTAACAAAAGAAATGTATAAACCCAGCCCCTTAGCTTCAACCCCTACTGAAACCTAGTACATGAAGAGAAAAAAGGAAATTGTACAACACGAGATGCTTCTTAAATTGAGCTAAGATGTTATCGATGCAGTTCATTGGTTGCCTCCTTAATTGCTGGGAGTTATTACTCTTGAGGTTGCTTTGATTCTTGAGAGAAAGTTTGATTGGAAAAGGTCTGCTTGTGGAAAATTGGGCGTTCTTTCTTCTCTCATTTTCTTGTTGTTGAAAGGGTATTACTTCTTCTCTTTTATATCTGAACCATTTCCTCTATGCTTGAAATGATTAGAGTTCAATAAAAACTTGAATTTGACCATTGGAGGCGAGAACTAGCCATTGGAGGCGAAAAAAGCAAGTCTGGAACTATTCATTGAAAAGCTATTGTCGTGTTTTGAGACTTCTTAGATTATCTCAAGATGTCTCATAGCACTTCGAGACTTCTCCGTTTGACTACGGGATGTCTTGTTCTTAGTCGCTTGAAAATCTACTTTCTGAAAAAAATTACCATTTGAAATCGAGACCTCTTGATTCTGATGAAGACGTCTCGCCGCGACTTCAAGACCTTTCGAGAATTCTTCGAGACATCTTGATCTCCGAGTATAGAAATGATGTTTCTATTTTTTGAGATGGAGATGTCTCAAGCTCAACTCAAGACCTCCCAAAACTATGCTAGTGTCTTGTTTCACTATGCTAAACACTAGGAGACATCTCGAAAATTTTTGGAAACGTCTCGAAAATGCTCCAAAGCTATTTTTAAAGAAAATTTGTCACTGAACATGCTCTTTTGATCCTAATTTGAATTGCTTTTGATTTTTTTCTCATTTTTGTCAAAAAGCTCTCTTTCTTCTGATCTTTGGAATACTTTAAAAAGATTTATCAGTAGTCAAGTGCTTCAATATTTGGTCATCATCAAAATCACTTAGGAGGTTAACAGTTATGCTTAAGATTATTTTTGAAGGAGTTTTTCAATTCCAAAACTCCTCCTCCCTTTTGCACCTTCCTTTCCCATGCCCACATATTTTTTTGTCACCACTTTTTTCTTCCATTTGTGTGTGATTTTTAGAATCTCCACATCCTACTTTTAAGGGAGGCATCCAGGAGTTGTCTGCCCCCTAAAAGACCTCATAGAATCCTTCTTTGACCAGGTGTTTTAACCTAGTCTTAGTTATTGCATGCCTCCTTTTAAGGAGGTGGGTGTCATGAAATACTTTGGATTTTCCATGCACAAATTAGAGAAATAGGGAGGTGGGGTGTGAGGGAAGATGGAACCCATATTCTTAGAGACTTTGGTTTCTTTAGGACATCAAACATTGATGTCCTATAGAGACAAAAAGGAAGAGAAGATTGTCTTCTATAGGGTTCTTTCTAGGTTTTGTCTCTTCTCCATCCTTTGAGAAATTGTTCCATGAAGAAAATCAGAGAGGAAGAGATGAGGGGTGTGGAGGATAGGTGCTCCAAGTTGTTGGGGCTTTGCGGTTTTTTTTGGACATGATATGATCATGTCTTGATGAGAACAAAAAGAAGAGAAGATGGCCTTCTTCTTTTAGAAAAATCCAAGAGTTAGACTTCTCTCTCAATCCTCCTTTTATTCTTTATCTCTTGCAGTGTCCAAGAGATCTGAAGAAATCTTTATAGATCGACCATTAGGAGAGATCCAAAAAAAGCTAGTACTTCAAGTAGATCTTCGTTCGACGAACCTCCGATCTATGTAGCAACTTCATATGGACAATCTATAGAGGTCGGACATGCTGTGTGGTTCCATGCAATAAGGACAATGTTGGTTTTCAGCTATGATATTCTCGACCCTCACAAAGGTAAGAGATCTGATCTCTTTTCTGACCTAAATGCGATCTAGGATTTCTAGAACTATTCTACATTTAGGATATTGATATGATCAATTCCAACATAATTTATTTTTTAGATTTATTCATGTATATTGATATATCATAGATCCTAGATGTAGGATTTAGTGATTAGATCACATGCATAAATAGGTTAAATAGTTTAATCTAAATCTTCTACTGCTTCTAGTTTCAAAATATATGCATGAAATCTTGCATGATTTTTCCAAAAGTGGTATCCGAGCTCTAGGTTATTTTATAACATGATCATGCATGCTTTAAAATAAATCTAAAAATAAAAATTAAAGATCACACATACTGATCATAAGGTTGTCCTATTGTAAGGTCAATCCCTTACAATGAAAAGGTTGTCCTAGTATATGTTGATCTATAGATTTGAATCATGAATAAGTTAGATATGATCTAAGTAGTTTTATGATTTAATTTTTAATTTTAAATTTAAAAATTAAATAGATATTTGATCCATTATTGATTATTTAAATTAAATCTAAATAATATCAGGTCGCACATATTGATCATAAGGTTGTTCTACTGTAAGGTTTATCCCTTATAGTGCAGAGGTTGTCCTAGTATGTGCTGATTTGAATAACCTAAATCATAAATAAGTTAGATAAAATCTAAAATAATTAATAATTTATTTTTAAATTTTAAATCTAAATTTCAATAATTTATGATCAGATTTTTGATCATTTAGATAAGATCCATATGATGTATTTCACGTTTAGATTTAGATCCTCTAGTTGCATATGCTGATATGTAGCTTTTATTTTGAATCTAAAATTAATATATATGATATATTTATTTTGTAAAATTTAAATTATGAACTTACTTTATATGAAATCTTAGATTCAAAATTCTAGGATATGATTTAAATATTGAAATAAATCAGATCTAAAATCATGAATTGAATGTGATTCAATGTAAATTATTTATACTTTAAAAATATTTCAAATGATTAAATCAAAATATAGTTCTGAGGTTCCAAATCCTAACCCATCAGTTTTGAACTTAATTAAGAATTAAGTGATTATTTAGGATCTAGGTTTATGATTTGAAGATCCTAAGATAATTTCATAAAACATGGGTTAAAGGGTAATGGGTTAGCTTTAATCAGGTTATTAATTGAGTTAGACTTAGGGTTAGATTAAATATAGATTAAGTTAAAAAATTAATCAAACCAAATTAATAGTTAATCAGGATTAGATCATTTTTTTTGTATAGTTCAATTCAATAGTTGTAGATGATCAAAGTCCATACATCTGGATCTGATTGTGGCTTAATGATTGAGCCTGAGTCTTTAGGCAGATCAAATCAAAACTAATAAACTGATTGGTGTCTAAGATAAGTCTGACTTTCTCAGACTGGTAGTCTTTAATTGGCAACCCACTTATCTAGCCATTTTTGATAGTATTTAAGGCAAGCTTTGATAGACCCTCTCACCAATCTTACTTATCTGGCTAATGTGGTTAATCAGCTTTTGATTAGATTGCTCATTGATTTATGCTAACCCATGTCACATAAAAAATCAGTGAGACTATTCTAGGTGCCCATGGACTAAAATTGATCCTAGTCCTTATTAATGACTTGAAAAATCAGTAGGAGCAATTTGATCCATGTCTTTTCTATCCTCAAATTATAAATAATTTAAATCCTCTAAAATTATAAGATCCTTAAAATGATAAAGTTATGAGGATAATCGAGTCATAGCTTTCCATTAAGGTGTTTGGTAATGGGTCCAATATTCTAGGTGGACATTGGAGGCATCTTACACCTAGTGTTCATCAAGATATTAAAATTATAATTCATCATATGATAACTTAGAAGTGTCTTTTTAATGGTGGTTAGATTGACCAATCAAAATTGGGCTTAATCATTCGTTGGTTAGATACACTAAGTATGATAATATTAATAGTTGGACCTAACTAGATCCTTTTAGTGGAGGCCAAAGCCTACTGATTAGGTTTCTGGGGCAAAATTAAATTACTAGAAGTTATTTGAAGAAACAATTGGTTAAAAAACCCATCCATAGATTCACATGGGTTGATCAGCCAAAGTCAGGCTTGTGTGTAGTCTATGTGGATTCTATTACCTACTAGAAAATTAAAGTAATTTTTTGAATTAAAGGTAAAGGCTACCAATTCATACAAAATAATAGGAGAACCTTTAGATTAAAGTTCAAGTCTTTAGGCTTAAACTAATTCATATACTTTAGATCATTATTCTTTTTTCTTCAGATTAAGGCTAAACCCTAATTGCTCCGATCATTGTCAGACAATGATGTACTTATGGGATCCAATTTTGATAATCAATATCAAAAATTGAATTTGGTTCAGCAGTGCAAAGAGATTCGTATCAAAATATCCAAAGTTGGTCCAAATCAGGTGGAGAGCTTTTACTACTAGGAGCAAGGTCATAAGGAAGAAGAATGATCCTAAATATCTTGCTTCCCTTGATCCTGACAAGCTGAACAAGAAAAAAGAGCAAGGGGTTGCTCATCAAGGATATTATATGATAACATCTTGTCATTTCTTTGTATGTGATTCTACTATCTCGGTATTGGATACCGATAGTCTTATTCAATTTGTTACAAAGACTACAAGTAAGTAGAAAGTTTGAAAATAGCAAGAGATTCCTGAATGTTGCGGGTGAAAATCCTATTCCAATCCTAGCTTTAGAAATTATTGAGCTAATTTTCAAAACAAATATTATCGTTTTTAAGTGATTATCATAATTGTCCATTATTTATGATAAATATGATCTCCACTGGCTTTTTGGCCGGAGATGGTTATCATTTATCTATAAAAAAAGATTATTGTGATGTCATTATAAATGATGTTACAATAATACATGGATAATAAAAAAATAATTATACACGACCTGTTAAGTGTAATGTATACATTTAATAAAAATCCTAGTTAGATAATATCTCAAATATCTATCTTTGGCATTATAGGCTTAGTCATGTTAACAAGAACAGAATAAATAGGTTAGCCTAAGAGAAAAATCTTGATATTAATGATTGTGAATTATTGACGATCTATAAGTCTTATCTTCTTGAGAAGATGACAAAGTCACTTTTTACTGAAAAAGATGAAAGAGTTGGTAAAGTTCTAAGTCTCATACATAGTGATGTATGTGGACCTATGAACTCAAGTGCTAGAGAAGGATATCAATATTTCATTATGATTACAGATGACCTATTCAGGTATGGATATGTCTAGCCTAAATCATTTAAAATATTCAAATGATTATGTAATAAAGTAGAAAAACAAATAGAAAAAAGTATTATAACTCTTTGATTAAATCGAGGCGAATACTTGTCCAATGTGTTTTTGACATATCTAGTAGAGAATGAAATTCTCTCACAATGGATTCCTTCTAAAATATCATAAGTTATTGGTGTATCGAAAAAAAAAATTGAACTTTTTTAGACATGATTTGATCCATGATAGCGGTTTACTAGTTTGCCTATTTCAGGATTAAGCTCTTGCGAACTACTATTATGAATTATTCCAGGATTTGTGGAAATTCTTGTACCTTCTATCAACTCTGAGGAAGCAAGTTGGAGATGATAGCAAGAAAGATAAAGATTAGATGATAAGAAGATGAGATGGTGGCAGAGTGAGAAAGAGAGAAAACTAGGATTTCAGGGAGAAAAGGAATTAAATTCATTCTCTTATCCATAATCTATATATATAAGTATATATATAGATACCCTGAGTCAACACGATTCAGCCCTAAAAAACTTTTCTCGGCTAATCCATACATGAAAATACTCACCCAAGCCTATGTAAATCCATGTCTTGCATGCTCTCATCCCTTGGACTAAAGAAGTAGCCTAATATATGAATTAGTCATCTTAAGAACTCTCATACTGGGCCTTAAGATTTCTTGGATTAAACCTAACTCAAGACCAAATAGAAAACCCATCCAAATCTATTCGCCACCATCAAACTAGCTCGATCAAAAGTCGAGCCAGCTCGACTGCGTCTTTCGAAATCATGTCTTTTATCTGCCTGAGACAGTCGGCTCGGATACGGGCCAAGCCGACTCGATCTCAGATCGAGCTAGCTCGACTGCGTATCCGAGCTAGCTCAACTGTGTACCAGCCTCTTTATCTTTGCTGAACATCTCCAACTAATACTAGCCTTCAGGAGCCACCATCTTGACTCTTTTATGGTCTTTCAAGACTTGGGAGCACCATACTTTCCCTTTCAATCTCTACCTTGGTGCCCCAAGGCTTGAGGCAAGTCTAGCCTATCCATTAAACACATCGATTTCATACATTTATGAAAGCTATCCCGAGGAAGAACTTTTGTTTGTACATCCGCTGGATTCTCCTTGTTGTGGATTTTCACCAGCTTTATTACACCTTCTTCCATAATTTCTCTGATTCAGTGGTACCTAATGTCGATGTATTTCATTCTTGCATGGTAGACAGAGTTCTGAGTAAGTAACAGTGCACTCTGACTATTGCAGTGCACTCTGACAGCCTGCTACATAAGACCCATCTCCAACGCCAATCCTTTCAACCATAGAGCCTCCTTTGCTGCCTCTGTAACACCTCTGTATTCTGCCTCAATAGTAGATAAGACCGTGATGGGTTGCAAGCATGATCTCCATAAGACTAGACCTCCAAATAGGCTAAATATAAAGCCTATCGTTGACCATCAAGTGTCCATATCTCCACCAAAATCTACATCCACGAACCTTTTTATCTACCCCCGAGCTTCCTTGGACACGTCAGAGAGTTCCTCAGCTCCATCTTATTATCCATAGCAGATGCCAACTCCAATAGTACCTACCAAGTACCTGAAGATCCACTTCAGTGCTCGCCAGTGCTTCTTACCAGGCTGTGCCATGAACCTACTGACCTAGCTTACTGCATGGGTGATATTTGGTCTACAACACACCATGGCATACATTAAGCTTTCTATACCAGAGGCATATGGTGTTCTCTCCATCTCCTGAGCCTCCACCTTAGTCTGTGGTGACATCATCTTTGAGAGTCTGAAGTGTCCGACAAGTGGCAGCTTCATTGATTTTACTTCCTTCATCCCAAACTTCTCCAAGATCTTTCTGATGTAGCCTTTCTAAGATAAATGCAGCATCCTCTTGGCTCGATCTCTGAAGATTTCTATGCCTAAGATCTTCCTTGCAGGCCCCAAATCCTTCATCTCAAACTCTTGAGATAAGGCTGCCTTTAGTTCTTGCACAACCTTCATACTCTTGCATGCTATAAGTATGTCATCCACATACAAGAGTAGAAACACCCTAGACTCATCCTCCAAAGATTTAACATGCACACAAGAGTCATACCCACATCTGAAAAGTCCAATGCTCCTCACATATAAGTCAAATCGCTTGTACTATTATCTTGGTGATTGCTTCAGCCCATACAATGATTTCTGCAATAAATAAACCTTTTCTTCTGCTCTTGGCTCTTGGAATCCTAGTGGCTACTCCATATAAATGCTCTCCTCCAAATGCCCATGGAGGAATACTATCTTGATATCCATCTGCTCTAGCTCCAAGTCCTGAGCTGCCATAATGCTCAACAACATTCTGATAGAAGTATGCCTGACGATAGGAGAAAATACTTTGCTAAAATCGATGCCTTTCTTCTGGAAGTATCCCTTGGCCACTAATCGTGCCTTATACTTGGCACCTTCCTATTATGAAGGCCCCTCTTTGCGTTGGTAAACCCATTTGCAACTAATGGATTTCTTTTCTCATGGCAACTGCACCAAATGCCATGTCTCATTCTTGTGGAGAGTTTGCATCTCCTCGGACATTGCTTGGATCCACCTCTCTCTATCTTGGCTATCCATAGCCTCCTCGTAGGTATATGGATCCCCATTTGCTATCACCAAGGCATATGATAGTATATCTTTGAAGCCATATCATTCCGGTTGCCTAATATTCCTTTTAGGCTTGTGCAGTGCCATCCTAATATCCATCCTAGGTCCAGCTTGCTCATTCTAGGCCTCCTAACTTCCATTACCTATCCGAGCTCTCTCCACCTATGGAGACACCTCTGGTGAGTGATCCACTTGAATACCAAGTCCTCCTAATGCACCTATAAGTGGCAACATAGGGTAATATGTTAACTGTCCAGCGCTACCCTACTGAACCTCTTACTGCATCTGCTGCTCCTTCATGTCATCTCGCCTTTAGAAAACTAAATTTTCATCAAAGTTGACATCCCTACTAATGACAACCTTCTTCTCCAAGGGATCCCATAGTCGGTATCCCTTAACTCCTCGTGGATATTCCAAGAACATCATCTTCCATGATCTGGCATCCAACTTGCTCCGCTCACCTGCATCGATGTGCACAAAAGCCATGCACCCAAAAATCTTTAGATGGATCAGCCCAATCTTCCTTCCAAACCATCTCTTCTTTGGAATACCACCATCTAACTTTGTATGTGGTGACCAATTCATCAGATAACGGACTGCATCCACCGTATCAATCCAGAACGCCTTCGAAAGCCCTGCCTGTAGCCTCATGCACTGTGCCTTTTCTAAAAGGATTCTGTTAATCCTTTTAGCCACCCTATTTTGTTGAGGAGTTTCTTTTACTAAGAAATACCTTTTGATACCATACTCCTCATAAAAGCCTTGGAACTCTTTGCTGGTGTATTCTCCACCATTATCTGACTATAGACACTTCAAGTTCTGACCTATCTCCTTCTCCACCTTAGCTTTCTACACCTTAAACCTGGTGAAGACTTTTGATTTTTTCTTCATGAAGTAGACCCATACCTTTCTTAAGAAATCATCTATAAAGGTCAAGAAGTATCTTGCTCTATTTCTGATCGAAAATGGAGTTGACCCCCATACATCAGTGTGAACCAGTTCCAGTAGGGCTGCACTGTGGGCTGAACTGATGGCAAACTATACTCTTCTCTATTTACCCATTTGGCATGGCTCACATACCTCTGTAACACCTCCATCTAGATCTAAAATTAGATTATGTTTGCTCAGCTCCTTCATCCCAAGGTCAACCATGTGGCCTAGGTGGGAGTGCCACAATCGATATGCCCCCTGTTGATCCTGCGCTGCTACCGCTGCATCAGATTCTTCGATCATCATAGATCCAACCAACTTGTAGAGGTTGTTCTCTATCCTCTTGCCCCTCATCACCACCATAGCACCTTTGGAGATATTAAGAACTTCACTCCTAGCATGATTGCTGAAGCTGCAGTCGCTCCATTCCAGATAGTGTGAGCTCAGAAGTGGCACTTTCAAGTCTTAGAAATATGAGAAGATAGGTAATGGAAAGATGGGAGCAAGACAAAAGAAGAATCAATCTCAATAGTAAAGTTTAGAAACTGGACCGGCTCATTCTAAGACTGAGTCGGCTCAGTTGGAAACTGGGTCGGCTCAGTTTAGGACTAGGTTGGCTAGGTTTCAGAGGAAAATTCAGATAGAAAGTAGCATTTTTGGGCTATTGGCATGGTACACAGTTGGGTCGGCTTAGTCTAGGACTGAGCCAACCCAGTCGCAGGTTAGCTGACTCAGTCTAAAACTGGGCTGACTCAATTTTTATGGGTTATTATTTTATGTACGTGGATTGTTTGGATTTAAAAAGTTTTTCTATGAGCTTGGGCTTGATCCTTTGTAAAGTATATATACTGAAAATAGATCAAGATTGTTAGAGTGCGAAAATATACTGAATAAAAGCTCTTTTCTCCTAGAAATCTTTTCTTCTCTTCTTCTCTATTCCTTGATTTATTTGATCATGCTTCCATAGAGATCTCTAAGAAGTACTTTCTTATTGCTTGGCTAATCACCGACGGCCACATTGATCCATGTGGGAAGAGCGCATATTCCCAACATTTGGTATCAGAGCGATGTTGTGTGGAAGGAAGACACCTAGGGTTTTCTACATCTAGGATCTGTTGCACCAGGTTTTATCTTAAAAACTTCTAGTTTGCTTCGTGGTTGTCTCTAGATTGAGGTGGAGATTGTTTATACAGAAGAATGGTGATATAGAAGTTTGGAAAGAGGAGATAGGGCTAGTTAGATCTTCTGTGAAGGATAGTTTTACTGGTGTGTGATCATGAAGGATGTTAGGAATCTGTTCTTGACTTGTTTGAAGTCATGGGATCAAGTGAATTCAAGATGGATTTTGAGAAGTTCGATGGCAAGAAAAACTTTACCCTATGGCAGCAAAGAGTAAAGGACTTGTTGGTTCAGCAGAGGATCTACAAGGTCTTGACAAAAGAAAGGCCAAAAAAGATCAGTGCTAAGGATTGAAATGAGTTGGAGAAAATTGCTTTTAGCACAATCTGGATGTGCTTGGCCAATCAGATTTTGCCTGAGGTTTGCATAGAGACTACGACAAAGAGGCTCTGAGAGAGACTGGAGAATATATACATGCGAAAGAACATGACGAACAAGCTGTGATTGAAGAAATAGTTGTATAGTCTGAGGATGCCCGAAGGTGGAGATCTTGTTGCACATATCCAAAGGTTCAATTAGATGTGTTCTGAGGTGATGAGTTTGGATGTAAAGATCGACGAGGAGGATCGGGCATTGCTGCTATTACGTTCTCTCCTAGGTTCGTATGATGGTCTCATAACAACTTTAGTTTATGGAAAGAAAATCC
This sequence comes from Cocos nucifera, assembly GCA_006176705.1. Taxonomy (NCBI): domain Eukaryota; kingdom Viridiplantae; phylum Streptophyta; class Magnoliopsida; order Arecales; family Arecaceae; genus Cocos; species Cocos nucifera. The sequence continues at coordinate 54,666 of QRFJ01000538.1, forward strand.
TAAACTATGAAGAGGTTGTTGGTATGCTCAGATCAAATGAGTAAAGGAGAAAAATCTGCAAGGAAGACCCTAAGTCTAAGATCTTGGTTGTGAACGAAAGACAGGAAAGATCAAAGGAGAAGACAAGAGAAAAATCTAAGGGCAGGTTAAAGTCTTACGATCAGAGGAAGATGACATTAAAATATTATAAATATCATCGGCCTGAACATCAGAGGAGAGATTGTCTCCTTTTGAGATTAGAAAAAGAGAAGACCAGCAAGAAAGATGATACAGCTTCTGTGAGCAGTGGAGAAGACCTGCTAGTTATATCAGATGGATCCATGGAGTGCGATACTATGTGGATATTAGATTCAGCATGCTCGCACCACTATACTTCTCATCGAAAGTGGTTTGCTACCTGCCAGAAGGCCGATGGTGGAAGTGTCAGCCTTGGAGATGATCATCCATGCAAAGTAGCTGAAATTAGCTCTATTAGGGTGAGGATATACGACGGAATCATTCGTACATTATCAAATATCAGGCATGTACCGAAGTTGAAAAGAATTTGATTTTTTTGGATTACTTGGAGGAGCAGGGTTATACTTTTAGTAGCCAGGCTGGGAGTAGATGTCTGAAAATTTTTAAGGGAGCTTTGGTGGTGATGAGAGGTAGAAGACTGAGCAACAATCTTTATAGAATGGAAGGCTCAGTGGTAAATGATAGTGCAGAGGTGCTAGCAGCGACACAGGAGGAGCAAATTTTATATCAACTGTGGCACTATCGGATGGATCATATGAGTGATCGTGGGCTCACCGAACTAAGCAGAAGAGGTATAATCCCAACCCTGAAGAAGGAGGGCATAGATCTTTATGAGCCGTGTATCTTTGGCAAATAGCATAGGATGAAGTTTGCCAGAAGTACCAAACACAGCGTGGGAGTGCTGGATTTAGTGCACTCGGATATGTAGGGACCAGCTCCTGTATCAGCTAGAGGTGGGGCAAAATACTTTGTTACTTTCATTGATGATTTCTTAAGGAAGGTATGAGTTCATCTGATCAAAAAAAAATCAAAGGTGTTTGCCCGATCCAGAGCCTGGAAAGCTGAAGTAGAGGAGTCAGGGAGACAGGTAAAGTATCTGAGATTTTACAATGGAGGGAAGTATACTAGACTGAAGTTCATGAGGTACTGTGAGAAAAATGGCATCAAACACCATTACACGGTGAGGATGACTCCCCAGCAGAATGATATCGTGGAGAGGATAAACCAGACACTGACCGAGAAGGCATGAAGTTTGAGGCTGCAGACATCACTTCCAAAGTCATTTTGAGGTGATGCTCTAACTTTTTCTTATTTTTTTGTGAACATGCCCCCTCATTATAAGCTAAATGGAGGTATTGCAGAAGAGGTCTGGAGTGAGAGGAAGGTGGAGCTTGGCCACCTGAAAGTCTTCGATTGCATAGCCTATGCACATGTGGAGGTATCCGAGAGGAGCAAATTGGACCCAAAATCTCAAAAGATGACATTCATAGGATATCCACAAGGAGTCAAGGGGTACCTACTATGGGACTCTCAAGCACAGAAGTCAGTGATCAGTAGGGACGTTATCTTTGATGAGAAGAGCATCTTGAGGAGGTCTGGGATAGATGAAACTGGGGAAACAAAGATGAACAGCAGTGGCCAGTCAGAGAATGATGGCATGCAGGTTACATCCACTTATAGGAGTGTTCCTGTTGAGGTGGAGCTGGATAGAAAAATATTATCTTAGATTAAAAATCAGTATGGAGGGCCGGCAGTTCAGATAGATATGTAGGAGTAGCCACAGACATCAGGCAGAGATGTGCCAGTGGGAGTGGCTTTGCACAAGCCCCAGTGTACTATTAGAAGATCGATCAGATATGGCATTGATGAGGTTATCTCTTATGTACTCATCACTGCTAATGAAGATCCAAAGAATTATGCAGAGGCCATGGAGAGTGAGGATCATGATTCATGGATGCAGACCATGATGGAGGAGATGGAATCACTTGATAAGAATCAGACATGGCAGCTGGTAGATCTTCCAGAGGGTGCTCGACCTATTGGCTCAAAGTGGGTGTTCACAAAGAAAGAAGCACCTTCAGAGCAAGGTGGAGTCAGATTTAAAGTAAGGCTGGTAGCAAAGGGATACTCACAAAGAAAAGGGATTGACTACATAAAAATTTTTTCTCCTATGGTGTGTTATACATCTATTCGAGTTTTGCTGTCACTGGGGGCATAGCATAATATGAAATTGGAACAGATGGACGTGAAGACGGCCTTCCCTCATGGGACTTTAGAGGAAAGAATCTACATGAAGCAGTCAGATGATTTCATGGAGATGGGACAGGAAGAAAATGTGTGTTTACTCAGAAAGTCTTTGTATGGTTTGAAACAATTCCCTCGTCAATGGTATCGAAGGTTTGATAGCTTTATCTTGAGCCTGAATTTCAGCAGATGTGAACATGATTGTTGTATCTACATTAAGGATGTAGATGAGGAGGATGCCCTATACCTATTATTATATGTAGATGATATGCTCATAGCCAGTAGAAGCATGGATGCTACGAAAAGGTTGAAAAGGACATTATCATCTGAATTTGAGATGAAAGATTTGGGTCCAGCTGAGAAAATCCTCGGAATGAAGATTTGCAGAGATAGGTGCAAAGGAGTGCTTCATTTGACACAAGAAAAGTATGTCCAGAAGGTTTTGAAGAGGTCTGAGATGGAGAAGGCCAAACTTGTAGAGATGCCATTACTGAGCCATATGTTTCTCTCCAAGTTATAGTGCCTCAAATCAGAAGAGGAGAGAGAGTACATGGAACGAGTCCCTTATACAAATGCTGTAGATAGTGTAATGTGCACTATGGTGTGCTGTAGACCATATATAGCACATGCTGTGAGCATGGTTAGTAGATACATGGCTAACCTTGAGAAGGAACGCTGGCAAGGATTGAAATGGATATTGAGATATTTGCATGGAACAAGGGATTATGATTTGGTGTTTGGTGGGTAGCCATGAGGATTTGGAGAATAATCTATGAAGATGTGTGAAGGTTCAGATCCTCTAGAATGGTTTGTTATTGCAAATTATACTGATGATCTTGATACAAGAAGGTCTACTACTGAATACCTCTTCTGCATATATGGTGGACCGGTGTCTTGGAGATTAATCCTTTAGCCAATCACGATCTTGTCTACCATAGAGGCTGAGTACATTGGGATAACGGAGGCTGCAAAGGAAGCCCTTTGGCTTAGGAGGCTGATTGATGAGTTAGGGGTGGAGCAGAGCAAGGTTACACTATTTTGTGATAGTCAGAGTGCTCTGTTGTTGGCACAAAACCCAGTATATCATGCGCGCACTAAGCATATAGATGTGAGATACCATAGGATCAGAGAGATGGTGGAGAAAGGTGAAGTAGAACTGATGAAAGTCCATACCAAGGAGAATCAGTCTGATGCACTCATAAAGGTACTTTCTAGAGACAACTTTCAGAGATGTATGGCACGGATGGGTCTGTTGAGAAGAGATGAGTTCACAAGGACTTGGAAGCACCAAGGTGGAGAATGTGAGCTCAGAAGTGGCACTTCCAAGTCTTGAAAATATGAGAAGATAGGTCATGAAAAGATGGGAGCGAGCCAAAAGAAAAATCAGTCTCAATAGTAAAGTTCAGAAACTAGGCCGGCTCACTTTGAGACTGAACTGGCTCAGTTGGAAACTAGGTCGGCTCAGTCTAGGACTGGATCAGCTAGGTCTCAAAAAAAAATTCAGATAGAAAGCAGCATTTTTTGGTTGTTGGCATGGTACACAACTGGATCAACTCAGTCTAAAAATGAGCCGACCAATCATAGGTTAGCCCACTCAGTCTGAAATTGGGCCGACTCAGATTTCATGGGTTATTATTTTGTGTACGTGGGTTGTTTGGGTTTGGAAAGTTTTTCTATGAGCTTGGGCTTGACTCTTTGTAAAGTATATATACTGAAAATAGGTCAAGATTGTTAGAGTGTTGAAGTATACTGAATAAAAACTCTTTTCTCTCGAAAATCTTTTCTTCTCTTCTTCTCTATTCCTTGATTTATTTGATCATGCTTCCACAGAGATCTTTAAGAAGTACTTTCTTATTGCTTGGCTAATCACTAATGGTCATATCGATCTATGTGGGAAGAGCGCATATTCCTAATAGATAGCCCAATGACATGAGATTTTTCTTCAAATCTAGGACGTGCTTCACATTTATGAGAGTCCACACCATTCCATCAAAGATCCTCATCCAGATGCTTCCAATATTAGTGACTCTACATGGGTGATCATCTCCAAGTGTCATACTTTCCTCATCAATCTTGGTGTATGAGATAAATTAAGACCGATTTGGGATGTAGTGATGAGAATAGGCTGAATGCAAGATCCATACATCTGTGTATCTTCTGTGACCCTCTGATACAACCAAGAGGTCATCCTCCACATTACTATCAGCCACTATACTCAGCGCATCGGATCCACTCTTTTCTTCCTTCTTATTCTTTCATTACGGGCAATCACGCCTAAAGTGCCCAATCTTGTTGCACTTGTAGCATCTGGCTTCCTTCCTATTCTTGCTCTTTCAAGATTTTGATCATCTCTTTGACTTGCCTCTCTTATTTGATCTTTCAGGTCTCTCCTCCACATTCAAGCCCTCCTAGGGAACACCTTCCTTGGGCAACTTCTTCTGCTGTCGTTGGTTTGCAATACCAAGACCATGTCTTCATACTCTAGGATCTCCTTACCATAGAGCAATGTCGTCACCAATGGATCATAGGATGAGGGCAACGAGCATAATAGAAGCAACGATTTATCTTTTTTCTCCATCTTTACTCTAATATTCAGCAACTCATTACACATCTAATCAAATTTTTGGATGTGTCCTAAGACATCTCCGCCTTCCTGCATCCAAAGGCTATATAGTCTCTTCTTCAACATCAACTTGTTGCACATATTCTTATCCATATACATGGTTTGCAACTTTGACCACAAGCCTCTTGGAGTTCTCTCCTTAAAATTGAATAGAGTACTGCATCCGACAAGCATCCTCTGATCACAAAGTAGGTTTTCTTTTCTAGAGACATCCACTGTTGATCTAACATTTCTTCAGGCTTCTCTTCTAACGCCTGATCCAATTCAGCTTGAACCAAAAGATCTTCCACATGAACTTTTTATATGAAAATGTTTTCTTTCCCATCAAACTTCTCAAAATCAATCTTTATGTTGCTTCCTATGGCTAGATCCAAGCAAAAAAAAAAATGCAACACAGATCTAAGTAATTTGAGAAATACCTTGATAGGACCTTGCTGAATTCATAGCACCTGAAGATCTCCAACTTTCGGGCATCTTCTCCTCCTTCCACACAATTTGGCTCTGATACCACTTGTTATGAATTATTTTAGGACCTGTGGAAATCCTTATACCTTCTATCAACTCTGAGAAAGCAAGTTGAAGATGATAGCAAGAAAGATAAAGATCAAATGATAAGAAGATGAGACGACGGTAGAGTGAGAAAGAGAGAAAGCTAGGGTTTTAGGGAGAAAAGGGATTTAATTCATTCTCTTATATATAATCTACATATACAAGTATATATATAGACACCCTGAGTTAATACGACTCAGCCCTAAAAAAACTCTCCTCGGCTAATCCATACATGAAAATACTTATCCAAGCCCATGTAAATCCATATCTTGCATGCTCTCATCCCCTGGACTAATGACCTAGTACAATACATGAATTAGCTATCTTAAGACCTCTCATACCAGGCCTTAAGATCCCTTGGATTAGATCCAATCCAAGACCAAATAGAAAATCCATCCAGATTTATTCACCATCGTTGAGCTGGCTCGATCAGAAGTAGAGCCGACTCAACTGTGTCTTTTCGAACCATATCTTCTATTTGCCTGAGATAGCCGGCTTGGATATGGGTTGAGCCAGCTTGATCTTAGATCGAGCCGACTCGACTGCTTATCCAAGCCAACCTAACTTTGTGCCAGTCTTTTTATCTTTGCTGATATATCTCCGATCAATCCTAACCTTCAGGAGCCACCACCTTGACTCCTTCACGATCTTTGAAGACTTGGAAGCACCACACTTGCCCTTTCAACTACTTGTTTTACAATGAAAATTTACACTGAGTAAACCTATCGCAAAGACTCCATATGGGATATGGATCGAGCATAGACCTAGACTCTCTCACCTTTGGGCTTGGGATTGTCAGGCCTACGTCAAATATTTGGACACAGATAAACTTGGATCCCAGTCTCATAGGTGTATGTTTATAGGATATCCTAAGAAAACTAGGGGTTATTACTTCTACCATACTAAAAAATAAAAATTGTTCATCAACAGTAAGTCATTCTTTTTGGAAAAGAAGTTTCTTAGGAATGGAACTAATGCCTATCAAGTTGAACTTGAGGAAGTTTGATCGATAGAAAGAATCAACATAATTAGTAAATCTACATAACTGGATTTGATTAGATTAAACTTGGAGCCCATTAACTTGGCACCATTAAGAAGATTCGGTAGAGTACTATACTAGTCGGACAGATACTTTGGTTTTTTGATGCAGGATGGCAACCCTATTGAGCTTGATGAGAACAATGAGGATCGATCATCTATATAAATGCCATGTAGAGATCTTACTCTGAGAAGTGGCTTTGAGCCATGAAATCCAAATTAAAGTCCATGAAGATCAATAGTGTATGGACACTAGTTGATCCACCTAAAGGAATAAAATTCATTCAGGGCAAATAGATTTTTAAAAAGATCAGAGTGGTGTAGACGGGTAGGTGGAGACCTACAAAGCCTATTTGGATGTCCTCTTAGAGTTAGAAACATGCATTTTGAATGTATGTTTTCATTATGAATGAAGAGGAACCCAGCATCTATAAATAGGCAAATGGTTCTACTGTGTTATTCCTTGTATTATCTATGGATGACATTCTCTTAACCAGGAATAACATTCTAGCATTATAGGAAATAAAGGTTTAGCTGTCATCTTAATTCTCCATATAGGATTTGGGAGAAGCATCCTAAATTCTAGAGATGAAGATCTATATAGATAGATCTAAAAGGATACTTGGATTATTCCAAATCATATGTGGAACTAGATATGATATACTCACTAATAGTAATGAGCAGATACCAGTCAGATCCAAGTAAAAATCACTGAAAGATTGTATAGATAATCCTTAAGTATTTGAGAAATACTAAGATCCAGTGATTCATATATGGAGAAACTGACTTAAAACTTATAGGATGTTTTAATTCTAATTTTTAGCCAGATCAAGATGATAGCATGAGAGAGTCAGATCATGAATTTACCCTATATAGAAGGAGCAATTGTTGAAAAAGTTTTGAGTAGAACACTATAGCCAATTCTATTAGCGAGGTAGGGTACATCATGGCATTTGATACTGCCATGTAGGCTATGTGGTTGCAAAGGCTCATTAGCAAGCTTGGAGTGTCATCCTTTGTCGATGGTTCAGTCCTAATGTAGCATTGGAGCCATAGATTATGCTAAAGAATCAAAGTGCACTATAGGATCAACATATTCTGCAATGCTATCATCTTGTCCAAGAGATCTTGGATAAGGATGACATCGATGTTTAGAAGATCGATAGAAAAGAAAAACTTGACCGACCCATTTGCTAAAGCCTCAAAACTAAGGAGTTCTATAAACTCAAGTAGAAGATAGGTATTTGATAGTATTCTGATTGACTTTAGTCCAAGTGGGAGTTGTTAGAAAATGTGTCCTAAAGCCACTCATCTAAGTAGTAGATGATTATAATTTATATATAAATTATCAAATAATAATTATTATTTAACTTATTCATCATAAAAAATCTATCTTTCTTAAATAAACTTCTATATTATGATGAAGTCCTTAGCACCATACTCAATCAATAAAGGAGGATTTTATCGAATGGCTCTTAAATTTGTTCACGACTAAATTATAAGTTATTAACTAATATGATAACTTATCAAGTATAGATCACTATATGTCATATGCATTGGTTATCCTATTACCCAAGTGGTGTAGAGACATTGGTATGACATGCAGGTGAGATGTAAGAGTACATCTGCATTGTATGTGATCAATATAGCACTCTACTATCAAGAGTAGCTAGCTAAGACCAATGGGTATAAGTATCCCTCCAATCTGAGATCACCATGATGATTTACAAGCAACTTACTATACTTTAGTGTCGGACTATATGTATTTCTAATATAGAATCGAAAGATTTTTGGATAGAGTCAAATACTTGTAGAGTCAGTGTGTGAGTTAATATAGGATTGACCACTCCTGATTAACTTTAGGAGTGAATGTCTCACTATGTTTCAATTTAGCAAAATTTAAGCCTGGATAATCCTCCTGAGGAGTCATGGGATTTGCAAACTTTAAAACATAATATAAATAACTTGTATGAGTGTTGATAGCTAACTCAAAGATATCTTAAGTATCAAAGGGATGAATTATACAGTAACCATAGGCCAGGGTTCTAAGAATGTTGCTTTGCATACATTTGATCTATTCGGATATTGGGTATCATTGCTAGATGATCATTTTAATTGGTATAGAAATTAGTTTCTATAATACCAGCTTAGGTTTGAACCTATGGAATCACACATATAAGAGGTTGTTACCTGATTGGATGGTTAATCAATGATTGAGAATCGTTTAGTGATCGAATCATCAATGCGATTGATGATCAATCAAGTGTAAGTATTGTAGGAGGATCGATTAGCAATTGGATTGCTAATTGGCTCAATTTGATTGAGCAATTGGACTAAGATCAAGTCTAATTAAATTAGATTCAATTAGAATTAGTTTGGACTTAATTGGGTTAAGTCAAATTGGTTTATGAGATAAGCCAATTACAAAAAAAAAATAATTTCTTGTTAGACTAGGACTTAAGTGCATCTAATTTTTAATTGAGTTAGAATTTAAATTAGATTTAATTAGGCTCCTAGTTGGACTAGGATCACCCTTTAATTAGGTTGCAATTATCCAAGTCAATTAAGTTTAAAATGGCTTTAACCTAGTCTACATTGGAGAGTCCTAGTTGGACTAGGGTTCTTTTTGGGTTTCTTTTCTTCTCCATCCTTTGAGGAATTGTTCCATGAAGAAAATTAGGGAGGAAGAGATGAGGGGCGTGGAGGATGGGTACTCTAAGTTGTTGGGGCATTGTGGTTTCTTTTGGACATGATCAATCTTCTTCTTTAGGGTTCTTTCTGGGTTTCTTTTCTTCTCCATCCTTTGAGAAATTGTTCAATGAAGAAAATCAGAGAGGAAGATATGAGGGGCATGGAGGATGGGTGCTCCAAGTTGTTGGGCCATGGTGGTTTCTTTTGGACATGATATGATCATGTCCTGATGAGAAGAAAAAGAAGAAAAGATGATCTTTGATAAGCATCATAAATTCACCAATAAAAGTATTAATTTATTAATTAATTTATATTAATTTTTAAGAATTATTAATCAATTTATATATAATTTTTGAAAAAATCATATTTTTATTAATTAAAAAAATTAATTAAAAAATAATAAAAAAATAATAATAATTAAAAAATAAAATTTTATTATCAATAGAAAGAGCTTATTTTTTTAATCACAACGAAATAAATTTTAAGTAAAACGGAGCTAAAATGGAAAAGATATGAATTTTTAAAGATATAAAATAAATAAAAATTAAATAAAAAAAGAAAATGGCTCAGCCGGCTCCGCAAGCCGAGCCACCAAGCCAAGCCGAGCCACCAAGCCAAGCCAAGCCATCAAAGCCGACTCAGCCATTGAAGCCATCAGTCGGTCCACGATCCAGGCGTGGACCGCCAGCTCAGCAAAATCCGGCGAATCAGAGTTTGCCACGTGGTGGACCTAGACCCCTAAAGGGTCTACAGAAATTTATCGTGGCTCACAAGGGTAATTTAGTCTTTTCGCTCGATAACAGAAGCGTTGATTGGCTGCGGTGTGCGGTGCGGCCGGTCTACGCGGTCCATGGGAACAGTGATTGCACGATCGGACGGATGTGGTTGTTTGCGGTCAGGATCGGATGGCTGTGGTTGCTTCCGAATTTTATTCAGCTACAGACATCATGCGGATCACCATCGGATGGCAGCGCTCGATCCAGGCGACGATCCAACGGTCCAGAAATCTCCCAACGACGATCAAACTCTCAGGCGCATGATTTGCGGCCAGATTTCCTCCATCAAGTGCGATCCAATGGCCAGAATTTAATCCGACCCGATCTGAGCTGATCTACATTCGATTTTGATGATTTTTGGATCGTTGGATTTCTATTGAATGATTGGATTTTATCAGATTTATCAGAGACATATCAGAGCTATTTTAATTTAAATTTTATTCAGATTTTGATGATTACAAAGGCCATTAGTCCCACATTGCCTAGAAGCAAACTTTCCAGCCCTCCTAGCTCTATAAAAAGGACCCCAGGCCATCCAAAAATCAATATCTCCGATCAAGGTGAAGCTTTGGTACAGGGCAAAGCCAGGCTATGGGTTAAAGGCTGCTTCGAAGCAACGGGTGCCGAAGAAGAAGAGCCAAGCTTCTACACCATCTTTCTGCCAATGCCGATCCAAGATCAGAGATCAGGCTATTTTATTTTATTGTCTTTTTTTTTAAATTCTATGTATTTAAATTTTAAAATTTTAATTAATAAAAATTTTATTTTTACATTTTAATTTCTTACTTTTTATTTTTATTGTAATTTAATTTCTGCACTTTAAATTATTGCTTTGCAAGTAGATGCTAAGATCTAACTAGTAGATCTTAGTACCAAGTTTAAATTCTTGCATCTTTTAATTTTTATTTTCAATCTTCCGACTTTAGTTTTTATTTCAAAATTCAAATTATTTTCTTTTTCTTCTTAAAAAAATCAAAGATTTTAAATCTAAAAATACTACCTTCCCTATGGATTCGACCCGACTCACTGCTATCTACACATTTTCAATAATTTTAAGAAGTTGGATTAAACTGATAAACACGGTGTCTTAACGACAACATCGCGTTCCCATCAGTCTTCTCTTAGGATTTCTTTGAGACACCTTTTCTTATCAATATTTGAGAGATTTTTTCTTGAGAAAAATTAGACAGAAAGAGACCTAGAGCATGACAAAATTCTAGCAGAGAAGGTCTCGTCATGTCTAGGCGAGAAGATCTGTTTAGGACATCAATGGTTGATATCCTAAAAGAGAAGATAGATTTTCTCTTAAAGATTTTCTTTAGGCTTGTTTTCTTCTTTTAGGAAGATCCAAGAGTTGGACTTCTTCCTCAATCCTCCTCTTATTCTTCATCTCTTGAAGTATCCAAGATATCTGAAGAAATCTTTATAGATCGACCATTATGAGGGATCCATAAGAAGCTAGCAGTTCGAATGGATCTTCATTCGATAAACCTTCGATCTACGTAAGGACTTCATGTGGACAATCTATAGAGGTCGGACATGCTGTGCAGCTCCAAGCAACAAGGACAATTTTGATTTTCAGCTATGGTGTTCTCGATCCATGCAAAGGTAAGATATCTGATCTCTTTCTGACCTAGATGCAATCTAGGATTTCTAGAACTATTCTAGATCTAGGGTATTGATATGATTAATACTAACCTAATTTATTTTTTAGATCTATTCATGCATCTTGATATGTCATGGATCTTAGATGTAGGGTTTAGTGATTAGATCACATGTATAAATAGGTTAAATAGTTTAATCTATGTCTTTCGCTGCTTCTAGTTTTGAAAAAGTTTCAAAATGTATGCATGAAATCCTACATCATTTTTTCAATATATATTGTTTGCCCTAAAACCTCTCCAACAATTTTTCTTTACTCTATTGAGCCCTCATCTTGTTGCTTTCCTTTGATTTTCCTTGGTTTTGAGTATGAATGGGTTCGAGGAAATGACTTGCTTATCATTTGATGCGGTTCTAGGGTGAAGAGCAAGTCGAGAGGAGGACCAAGGCTTGAAATGACCTACCTATCCCTAGACTTCTCCACCTTATTGTCCTCCATCTAAAGCCTCTCTTGCCTCATGTGTGGTGACTATAGGGCATAAGATAGATTTTAGGTTTTTCAAGAAGGAGAACTTTTCTATTAGATAGAAAACTAAGGAGCAAGGGTGGAAATTTCTCTATTATTTGGATGTTCCAACCAATCTAAGCCTAATACAAGTGTTATATGCTAGTCTTCGATGGGATCTGGCCATGTTGAGGCTATGGTGAAGGGCACATGGATTATCTTGACAAAGCAAAGGTTTGCCTGGATACTTTGATTGTTGTGGTAGGGTATGACACTGAATAGTCTATCTGATCGAGCAAGAGCACTCAGAGCTATTCTTGAGAGGGAGGAAGTTGATGTCATAAAGGAGCTCTTCGCATACTAGCTATCTGTGGAGATGGGACTCCATCACATCATCATGAGGATTCTCTTCTTAAAGATCATTGTTTTGACTTTTGTCTTTGAGAGGGATTTGATCATCATGTAGCATGTCATTCAGGGCATCCCCCTGAACCTTCAAGTGTAGATGTTTCACTAGATGGTGGAGGCAGTCGATAAGGCAAAAGCTTGCCTACCTTATGGCATGGCCTTTATCTTTGCTTTCAAAGAGCTTGAGGTATCTCTTGAGGGGGAGACCATCTAGGTTCTGATGCACTCAGACATCGATAGTGAACTATCCCTATATCACCTAGGGTACAGTAAGTTAGATTGTTGATGGGTTCAGAGAAACTCTGGATGGGACTAAGTGAAAGATGAGGTTAGGCTGAGTGGAGCATAACTAGATTTAGAGGCAGAGTCCTCTCTACCAATAGCAGAGCCTCAAACACCATTAGCAGTGGCACCCCTAGCATCCATACAACTAGTGACACCTGTCAGAGCATCATCGCCTGCTCACCCTTCCTCTATATGGCTGATGATGATTTGATGAGGAGGATAGTAGAGTTAGTTTTGGATGGGTTGAGGACTAAGAGAGAGCATTACATGGCATCTTAGGCAGACCTATCTCAGATCACTTCTCTTGTGTAGACTGAGCTACAGAGATTGAGGAGCGAGATGGTCACTCCATCTAAGAGGATTGGAGCATTGGAGTAGAGTTGAACTCGAGGAGCATAAAGACATCAGCATTGGCTCAAGAGGTTGCTCGTCTTAGGGGGAGGATTGAGGCTGGAGTATTAGAGATCTAGTGGGAGGTCAGGGAGATTGGAGCATCGTAGAGATCGACAATCTTCCCCTTTCTAACCTCAATGGACTAATTGGTAGAGAAACTAGAGAGAATTGTCCCTGGAGCCACTGCAGCAACTACTGTAGAAGGATACATGGTTGATCGACTTCATCAATTAGATCTTCATCTCAATAGAGCTAGCTGACCCACCATGCTCAGCATTCTCAACCTTTCCAGACCTCCAAGCCATCCCAACCTACTCCTAGACCACCTTTCAGGACTTATACTAGGTTGAATGTAGGCTTTCCTATCTATGCTCTTGGACCCTTTAGTAGAATCTGGAGCAGTAGAGGTGGATCCTTATCTTCTAGAGTTCGCTCCCCTTCGACCATAGACTTTCTGTCCAATGAGGATTAGGTTTAGGGTCTGTTAGTGTTTTTAGATGACTCACCATATTGTTATTTTATGTTGTTGTATTATTATTTATATCTTGATACTGAATCATGGTGTACTATAATGGACTTCTTTTTGTAAATAGTACATTCAATTTACTCTTATAAACACACTTATTTATGAAATGAAAAGATACTTTTTTCTTATATCTTGTGACTTTCTATAATGTATCTTTTTGATTGATGACAAAAATAGGGAGAAATAATAAATGGTAAAGTAAGAAGTAAATAATTGATAAGTAAGATTGGTAAAAATAAGCAAGATTGGTAAAATGAGAAGTAAATAGAATTTTGACTAGACTATTTGGTTTGATTTTGAATTCATACCTAATTTGCTCTGATGTCATGATTGCATATATCAACTACTTGGATATTTTGAAAGCACTATTCTTCATTGACTTTTTAGCTTTGATATGAAACATTGGCATAATTTTCAGCTCTAATACTTTCTCTCTAGCTTGGATACATCATTGAATTTCTTTCTAGCTCTAATACATTTAATTTGAATTGCTCTGACACATATTGCTTTAATACATTCATATGCATAGTTCCCACCTTCATTTCCACTATAATACAAAATATTTTAAAACATTTCTTACTCTGATACCTTGATGTGTGAACTTGTTACTTTGATACCTATAGATATCTAGTATATGATTGAATTTCAAAATGCTTGTACCGATTAAGAGTTCAGTTAGGAAAAAAATAATTCACTATGCATGCTTTGCATTCAAAGTGAATCACATAAGATAAAATGAAAACTACTGCTTTGATACATGTACATTAATTGCATTATTTTCTTGTACTCAAACCTTTTTTATCATCAAAAAGGAGGAAATTATTGATCTTAGGATTGACTTTGATAAATACAAAATACTTGAATATTTATTATGGTACTAATGAGTTGTTGAAGTTGATGTGAAGAATATTTCAAGAAGCTAAAATCACTCTTAGGAAGCATTTGTTAAATGACAAGTTATGAAGCTAAAGAAAGTAGAATGGAAAAAAGTCATATCATGAAAAATCAAGTGGAAGAGATCAAGAGCCAACTCTAAGCTTCAAAGAGTCGACTCTGGCATGCAAACATGAAGTTGCACAGTCTAGGAGTCAACCCCAACTTTTGTTTAGTCGAATATCTCAGATAGATAAAGAGTGGACTTTGCATCACTAGCCTCAAGTCGACTCCTACTTGGTCTCGAGTTGACTCTCTCAAGAAAGATAGAGAATCATATTTCCTTGGCCAAACCTTGGGTTTGCCCCTACTTCTACCAAGCTGACTCATAGTTATCTCGAATCAACCACTACTTGGTCTCAAGTCAACTCGATTATGGTGATAGCTCTAATAGTTAGTTTTGCAGAAATTTTAGAAATGCATACAATTGTTCCCATGGCTAGTTTTTAGTTCCAAATAATTAGAAACAATCATATAGATATTTTAAGAGATTTTAAAGACCATGAAACAAATAGAAGAGCAAAGAGAGAGAAAAAACAAAGAGAAAATTCAAATGCATTTAGTGTGTCATGCTCCAAATTTAAGACATAACATGACCATACTACCAAGAGATGTTGCCCTCGATAATGAGAAGCCAAACAATCATAATCAACTAAAATCTATTTCAAATAAAATATAATAAAGATTCAATTCCATCATTCATCAAGTAATTAAACCAAGATTAGTTCAAAGCTTCTAAATCCAAAATCAAATACCAAACTCATGTCTCAAAATTCATAAATAGTTAACTATAAATCCATAATCATCTATTAAACTAAGTTTTAGTTATAAAATTTTTAAACTTGATATGTAGACCCCCAAGCCTAGATCCTCCATTATTCCTAGCCTTATCTCTCCATAAAATTAAAAAATAAAATAAAGAGATGCAAAATATATGCTTCCTTACCGAACTAAGCATAAATTTTTCTATGATCATACAAGGTTTAAAAAATAATAGATATTACAAAAATAAAGTATTTCATAGAGCATATTACAAAATAATTCATAAAAACAATCATGCATGCATAAATCATGAAATTTTGTAAACATGATTCATAAATTATTCTTGTTAGATATTCATGTTATATTTCAAAATATCGCTCTCAAATATTCATACTATAGTCACTTTATACTCATGATAGGGCCATATTTCTTAATCGATAAGGTTCTTATTTCGAATGCTAACTTTGTATCTATTAGCGGGGCCATGTTTCTTGTGGATGCTAGTTTCAGGTGTTGACCTTCCTAATTTTAGAGACTTATTCATAGCTATTCGAGAGCATTTGAAATCTTTATATCTTTTTTTTAAAATATATATATACATAAATAAAAAATAATAAAATTCATACTTCATAAATATATTATTTTTATAAAACATATTTATAGAATCAATGGTCATAATAAAATATGCTTTTTTTTATATCTCAAATGCTGATCCTTATTTTATAAAAAATATAATTTTATCAGTAATAGATTATTTGTATGAAAAATATGATAAATTAAAAATTAATAAGAAGCATAAGATCCACTTATCTTGATCATCCTAGATCTTTAGATTTTGCTAGGCAAATCTATAAATCCTATTTAAAATATCAAAAACATGATTAATTTTTATTTGATAAATTTAATAGAATTAAATCTTAAAAAGAGAACTATTGATTGGATGGTCGGTTCGATAATTTATCCAAGTAGTGGAGCAATTCAGAGGATCCTAGCTATTGGGAATAAACCCGCTCCCACCAAAGTTTGGCTAAATATCTAGTCTCAGAGCGATCTCGACCACTCTCCTATCATTGGATCCCCTTTAGATGAACTTGAACAGTGAGAGCAGCCCCCTAAGTAGTCTAGCCTGACCAGCTTGGGGGCTAGTCGAACTCGTTCCAGACTTTTCCTCCAATCGGACCTCTCCGCCAGTCGAACTTCTCCTGGACTTCTCCTTTAGCTGGACCTCTTCGGCAGTCAAACTTTTTCCAAACTTCTCTAGCAGTCGAACTTCCTCCAGACTTCTCCTATAGTCGAACTTCTCCTACAGTCGAACTCCTCTCGAACTCCTTCTACAGTCGAACTCCTCCCGGACTTCTCCTTTAGTCGGACCTCTTCGATAGTCAAACTTCTTTCAGACTTCTTCTTCAGCCAGACTTCTACGTTAGTCAAACTTCTTTCGAATTTCTCTTATAGTCGAACTCCTCCTGGACTTCTTTGCTAGTCAAACTTCTTTCGAACTTCTCCTATAGTCGAACTCCATTCGAACTTCTTCTTCAGTCGGACTTCATCACCAGTCGAACTTCTTCCAAACTTCTTCTACAATCAAACTCCTTCCAAACTTCTTCTTCAGCTGGACCTCTCTAACAGTCGAACTTCTTCTGGACTTCTCTGTCAGTCGAACTCCTTCTAGACTTCTCCTATAGTAGAACTCCTCTCGAACTTCTCCTTCAGTCGGATCTCTCTGACAGTCAAACTTCTCTCGAACATCTCCTTCAGCTAGACTTCTCTGCTAGTCGAACTCCTTCCAAAATTCTTCTACAGTTGAACTCCTCCCAAACTTCTCCTTTATTCGGGCCTCTCCAATAGTCGAACTCCTTCCAGACTTCTCCTATAGTCGAACTCCTCCCGAACTTCTACTTTAGTCGGACCTATTCGACAATCAAACCCCTCTTGGACTTCTCCGCTAGTCGAACTCCTTCCAAACTTCTTCTATAGTTGAACTACTCCTAGACTTCTACTTCAACCAGACCTCTCCGACAGTCAAACTCCTTTCAAACTTCTCCTATAGTCAAACTTTTCTCGGACTTATCCTTTAGCCAGACCTCTTTGATAGTCAAACTCCTTTCAGACTCCTCTTATAGTCGAACTCCTCCCAAACTTCTCCTTTCAGTTGCCTGAAGGGCTCCACTCGATCAAGCTTCTCTTAGATACTCCCAGTGGGATTCCATCCGGATCCCTTCCGATAGCCCAAAAGGATCTCGGCACATGCCCTCGATATAGCAAGCAACAGCCTACGCACAGTCAACCTCGATAACCTCTAAGCTCCTCTGGAATAATAATAACTAGGAACTCTTCATTGCCTGCAACTATCCTATCTAAACTTTAGCTGTCAGATCTCAATAGGCTGGCACATCGCATCAACAGACACTACACTCCGTAATAAACTTCACATGATCTTGAATGGCCCACTACTAAGTGATTGCGGCTGTCACTATCAGTTTGTTACAAGCTTTGCCTATTTAAGAGACCCTCTGGATATACTTTGTTCCCTAAGCTCTCATTCTTCTTCTCAAAACTCTGCCAAAATTTTTTTGAGTACTCCATTTCTATTGGCCGAAAGAGCTGACTTGATCATCGGAGGGTCTTGTCGGAGCCACCACCCTCGACTCTGGGTGAGACTTATTTTGCAGGTCACGAGCGATGACCTCATCCTCTCTGACTCTAGCACCAATTTTGGCATCAACTTGATTTTGCAAAGTCACATGAAATTTGTTACAGAGGGTAGTATCTGTTGTCGCGACATGCTAGCCTATTGGGACTTGACAGCTGAAGTTCGGATAGGATAGCTACAGGTGATGAAGAGTTTCTAGTTATTATTATTCCAGAAGAGCTCGAAGGTTATCGAGGTTGACTACGTGTAGACTGCTGCTTGCTATATCGAAGGCGTACGCCGAGGTCCTTTTGGATTGCTGGAAGGGATCCGGATGGAATCTCGTTGGGAGTATCTAAGAGAAGATCGATCAAGCGGAGCCCTTCAAGCAACTGAAAGGAGAAGACTAGGAGGAGTTTGACTATAGGAGGAGTTCGGAAGGAGTTTGACTATCGGAGAGGTCCGATTGAAGGAGAAGTCTAGGAGAAGTTTGACTATAGGAGAAGTCTGAAAGGAGTTTGATTATCGAAGAGGTCCGATTGAGGGAGAAATCCAGTAGGAGTTCGACTATAGAAGAAGTTCGAAAGGAGTTTGACTTTCGGAGAGGTCTGGCTGAAGGAGAAGTTCGAAAGAATTTTGACTATAGAAGAAGTCTGGAAGGAGTTCGACTGGCGAAGAGGTTCGGCTGAAGGAGAAATCCAAGAGAAGTTCAACTATTGGAGAGGTCTAGCTGAAGGAGAAGTTCGGGAGGAGTTCGACTGTAGGAGAAGTCCAAAAGAAGTTTGACTGATGGAGAAGTCTGGCTGAGGCGAAGAGGTCCGACTGAAGAAGAAGTCCGAAAGAAGTTCGACTGTCGAAGAGGTCCGGCTAAAGAAGAAGTTTAGAAGAAGTTTGACTATAGGAGAAGTTCGAAAGGAGTTCGACTATAGGAGAAATTCGAAAGGAGTTTGACTGGTGGAGAAGTCCGATTGAAATAGAAGTCCAAAAGAAGTTTGACTATTAGAGAGGTTCGGCTGAAGAAGAAGTCCAAGAGAAGTTCGACTGTAGGAGGAGTTTAGGAGGAGTTTGACTGTAGGAGAAGTCTAGAGGGAGTTCGACTGGTGAACAAGTTCGGAAGTAGTTCGACTGTCGAAGAGGTCCAGCTGAAGAAGAAGTCTGGAAGAAATTTGACTAGCAGAGATGTTTGACTGGAGGAGAAGTTCGGAAGGAGTTCGACTGGCTCCCAAGCTGGCCTGGCTAGACTACCCAGGGGTCCATTCTTAATGTTCATGTTCATCCGAAGGGGATCCAATGATAGGAGGGTGACCAAGATCACTCTAAGACTAGACATTTAGCCAAACTTCGACGAGAGCGGATTTATCCCCAACAATAGCCTCCCTACTCCTGAGTTCAAAATTCGAAGGAATGGAGTATAGATGTGACTGCCGAAGTTCTTTCTAGTCTTCCGCACCCATCAGAATGGGATGCCTTGATGTCAAACGTGCTGGCACCAAAATTTCATAAATATGAGGTTATCCAAAAAGATGTTTTTTAAGACTCCCATCAAAACTCTGTCCAAGGTACGATGTAATTAAGGATCTGCCCATCATCACTTCTTTGCCATGACGAGTGGAACACACGATGCACATGGATCGGCTGAGTGAGATCTGCGGTCATAACTATCTCGGACTTCGCTTAGCTATTAAAGGCCCTCTTCCTCCTCCAGAGTCCATTCTACCTAAGTCTTCTTCCTTCCTAAGTCCTCGCTTCCTTCTGCTTGAGAGTGCCGATTTCTTTTTTATGTCGTCTATGCTCCCAGGCGCTCTTCTGCTTAATTTTTGCCATGCTCACCATCTTCTCATCTTTCTCAGTCGACTTAGATCAGCTTTCCAATCCTTCTCTTTGAGCATTCATGCTTCTTTGATTTTTTGCTCTTTCGATTTTTTCTAGGGAGTCTCTGTATTTCATTTTTCTTGATTTTTAGAAACTTTTCTTAAGTTTATTTTGATCCGTATGTCTTCCAAAACCTCCCAATCTATCGATTCATGGAGCTCATCTAGGCCGACCTTCTTAGACCCCGCTCCTCTAGCTGAGGTTAATCCTAGGAGTATGTCCCATCAGTCTTTCATCCCAGATACCATTTCTTCTATCCTTACTCCGAACGACCTCTTCCTGATTAGGATACAGTACAACATCCCACCAGAGTATGACCTTAAACTCTTCAAGTTAGGCAACCATGCTAGTTTGCCTCCAGTCGGTCAGTTTTGTCTGTATATAGAAGCCTTGCACGCCAGGCTTCGACTTCCACTTCCACCTTTTGTTGTCGTGCTTTTTCACTTTTTGAATATTTCTTTTGCTTCCATCGCACCGAACTTCTTTCAGTTTGTAATTGACTTTCTTTTTCTTTATCATCTGACCGAAGTCCGACCAACTATCTCACTCTTTTGAAATTTTTACATCTTCAAATGCTATCCTTTCGCGAAGGATTGGTGGTACTTCTCCCCCCAGTTCGGTAAGAAGGGGTTATTGAAAGGTGCTCCTTCTTCCATTCATAACTAGAAGGAGAAGTACTTCTTCATCCGATGTCCGATCTTAATGCTTGACCTTCCTTTCTGAAGCTTCCTTAGGAAGTCAGTCCATCAAGCCCCTAGTTTAGATGGAGCCGACCTCGAGTCTTCTAACAAGCTCAAGACGTATCGAGCTCCTCTCCTTCCCGACCTTCTGAAGGAGCAGACTTTATTCAACCTTGGCCTGAGTACTCTTAACCCCATCGATATTAAATGCATTTATATGCATGTATATAAATATATATATATATATATATATATATATATATATATATATATATATATATATATATATATATATATGAACTCTCATCAAGTTTTATATGTACCTTGGCTGACTATAGTTTTTTCTTTATTGTAAAGATGGATACTGATGCTGTGGAGAGGCTCACCAAGGGCCTTTATGTCCAAAAGAAGAGGAAGGAGACAGTCCCAGGTTGAAGTTCGAAAAGGGCGAAGGTCGGTGGCCCTAGTTTTGAGGTTCTAGATGTCCGCACGACTGCTCTTGAAGTTGCTACGGGCGTCGAGGTCCCTTCAATCACTGAGGGTGGTGTCAGAGGTGTGGGTTCTCAGCCTCCCACATCCTCGAGCCTCCTCGCAGGAGAACCAATGTTGGAGCCCCCTACTGAGAGGGAAAGAGGGGATGGAGACGACAAGAAGATCAAGAAGGCTGCTGTCATGAAGGTGGCCCGTAAGGCTCATTCGGGGGGGTCGAGCAACAGTGACAGTGACAATCTAGAGGCGGATCCCTTCGATAACTCAGACATTATCCAAAATCTGATCGACAAGTTCATCCTGCTCGAAGAGGTGGACCACCTAGCCGACCTTGATCGGACGTAGTTCGTTTGGGAGTTTTTCAAAACTTCTTAAGATAATCATCTTGCCATATTTTTTTTTATTTTTCTCCCATTTTTTTTTATCTTACTATGACTCATCCATGGCAGTCGAGCCACCACATACTTGCCCACCTCAAGAGGGTAAATTAACAGGAGGTGGAAGTGCTGAAGGTCCAAGGGGACCTTCAAGCCAAGATCGATTGCCTTCAGGGAAAGATCGTCGAGACTAAGCGCCTCGTGGAGGAGAAGGTGATAGAAAATGAGAATCTCTGGAAAGCACTTTGGAAGGAGGAGCTCATCTCGATCGGGCTCAAGGCCGCTTTAGCCCTGGAGGAGGAGAAAAAGAAGGAGGTCGAGATCAAGGTCATCGAGCAGGAAGTTAAAATGTCAAAGTCTATTTTGGAGGCGGTAGTCCAAGCTATGGAGGAGGTCAAGGTCTCTTCCAAAATGAAAAACTTAAATATTGCATTTGGCTAGAAGGCGTTCATAAAGGGCTTCGAGCTCTGTGAAGGTAGGATGGCCCAAAAGTTTTCTGAGCTTGATCTCAACTACCTAGAAGGGGAGTCCGATGAAGAAATGGGGCCGTCTAGTGCTTCAACTGATCCCTCCTCCATCGAAGTGGTCTTCGAATCCTTTGAGCCTACTGTCGAGGTGCCCGAGCCCATGTAGGAGTCTGAGGTTATCTCTGAAGTGTTGGTTGAACCCATTTTCGAGCCCGTGGCTATCCCTAGAGTGTCGAGCTCCTCTGCTGCTTTCCCTCCAGAGGTCGGGGGCCTTTAGTAGTTTTATTTTCCTTTTTAATTTGCCCTGTACTCAAAAAATTTTTCATCAATGAAAGTAAAACTTCTTTTAATTAATAGCTTAGAGTGCTTTTTGTGCATTGGATGCAGTCCCCCTTTGATGCCGAGCCGCTGCCTTAGGGAATTTCTTTAAAATCGATAGTTAGAAATTTGAAGAAGAAAGTTCACCACTTGAGAAAAAAAATAAAAAAAGCTGAAGATGAACTTCAAAAATCTAGAAAGAATGCGTCGGAGGTGATAATTGAGGTTACCCACCTTCGTAAGGTGCATATGTAAGATTCCGCGACCTTCGCCATCAAGAAGGGTAGCTTTGGAAGAGAGTTAGTGGAACTCAAGAAAAGTGCCAGCAATAAGTCTTGGGCATTAACAGTGAAGATCGACTCCCTCAAAGTCGAACTCCAGGCGGCGAAGGAGAAGATTCAGTTATTGGAGGGGAGTTCGCAGTGGTCTTCTGATAAGGCACGATATGAGTGGGATTGGTCGAAGAAGTTCTCTCCACTTTAGAAGTAATTGCATGATGCCAAGCTCACTTATGAGACCTATCAACTGGATTGGAGCAAGAGGATATTCAAGCTTGAGCAAAAGCTTCGTGCTGCTAATAGTGAGATGGCCCAGCTCAAAAAATAACTCGATGATAGTCATCAATCTGGCATGAGAAGGGGACCAGAGCAAGTTGCCTCCTTGACGAGGATTCTAGGTGAGCTCTCGAAAGCGGTTGGGAGGGAGAAGGCCAAGGTTCAATGGCTGAAGATCCAACTGTCGTGCGAGCAGCAATCCATTAAAGATGTTGAGGCTGAGTCCGAAGTTTTAAGGAGAAGGTTGCTGAATCTGAAGAGAACTACCGAAGGGCCGATAGGATGTTCCACAACAACTTAATAAGAAGAAAGTGAACTTCGTTCTTTAAATTTTTAACTATTGATTTTAAAGGAGTTCCTTGACGTAGCGGCTTGGCATCAATGGGGGACTGCATCCAATGCATGAAAAGCATTCTAAGCTATTGATTAAAAGAAGTTATACTTTCATTGATTAAAAATTTTTTGAGTATAGGACAAAGCAAAAAAGAAAATACAACAACTAAAGGCCCCCAACCTTTGGAGGGGAAGTAGCAGAGGAGCTCGACACTCCAGAGATAGCCACGGGCTTGGGAATGGGTTCAATCGGTGCTTCAGAGACAACCTCGGACTCCTGCATAGGCTCAGGCACCTCGACAGTAGGCTCAAAGGATTCGAAGACCACTTCGGTGGAGGAGGGTCGGCTGCAGCACTGGACAGCCCCGTTTCTTCATCGGGCTCCTCTTCTAGGAAGCTGAGATCAAGCTCAGAAAACTTTTGGGTCACCCTGCCTTCATAGAGGTCGAAGTCCTTTATGAATGCCTTCTGGCTGAATGTGATATTTAAGTCTTTCATTTTGGAAGAGCCTTGAACTCCTTTATGGCTCGGGCTGCCGCCTCTGAAATAGACTTTGACATTTTAACTTCCAACTTGGTGACCTTGATCTTGGCCTCCTTCTTTTTCTCCTCCTCCAGGGCCAATGCAGCCTTGAGTTCGGTCAAGACAAGCCCCTCCTTCTGAAGCGCTTCTCGAAGATTATCGTTTTCCCCCACCTTCTCCTTCGTAAGGCACTCAGCCTCGATGACCTTCCCCTGAAGGCAATCGATTTCGGCTTGAAGGTCCTCCTGGACCTTCAGTGCTTCCACCTCCTGGCAATTTGCCCTCTTAAGGTGGGCAAGTATGTGATGGCCCGACTGCCATGGATGAGTGACAGTAGGATAAAGGAAAGGAGGAAAAAATGAAAAAAAGATGCGGCAAGATGATTACCTTGAGAAAAGTTTTGAGAAACTCCCATACGAACTACGTTTGATCAAGGTCGGCTAGGTGGTCCACCTCTCCGGGCAGAGAAAACTTGTCGGTTAGATCCCGGATGATATCCAGATTGCTGAACGGGTCCGCCCCTAGAATGTCGCCACCGTTGTTGCTCGACCCATCTAGACGAGCCTTACAGGCCACCTTCACGACAGCAGCCTTCTTCTTCTTCTTGTCATATCCATCCCCTCTTTTCCTCTCAATGGGAGGCTCTGACATCGGTCCTCTTACAAGGAGGCTCGAGGATGCGGGAGGCTAACAACCCGCACCTCTAACACTGCCCTCGGTGATTGAAGGGACCTTGACGTCCGAAGCAACTTTAGGAGCAGTCGTGGAGACATCCGAAACCTCAAAACTCATACTATTGACCTTTTCCCTTTTCGAACTTCCACCTGGGGCCATCCCCTTCCTCTTCTTTTGGGCATAAAAGCCCTTGGTGAGCCTCTCCACAGCATCAGTATCCATCTCTATAACAAAGAAAAAATTATAGTTAGCCAAGGTACATATAAAACTTCATAAGAGTTCATATATATATTTATATACATGCATATAAATGCATGTAATATTGGCGGGGTTAAGAGGACTCAGGCCAAGGTTGAATAAGGTCTGCTCCTTCGGAAAGTCAGGAAGGAGAGGAGCTCGGTATGCCTTGAGCTTATTAGAAGACTCGAGGTTGGCTTCATCTAAACTAGGGGCTCGACGGATTGACTCCCTAAAGAAGCCCCAGAGAGGAAGGTCAAGCATTAAGATCGGGCATCGGACAAAGAAATACTTCTTCCAGTTATGAATAGAAGGAGGAGCACCTTTCAGTAATCTTTTCTTACCGAACTGGGGGAAGAAGTACCATGAGTCCTTTGCGGAAGAATGGCGTTTGAAGGTGTAAAAATTTTGAAGGAGTGAGACAATTAGCTAAACTTCAACCATATGACAAAGAAAAAGAAAGTCAATTACAAACTGAAAGAACTTCGGTACGATGGAAGCAAAAAAAATTCAAAAAGTGAAAAAACGTGACAACAAAAGGTGGAACTGGAAGTCGAAGCCCGACACGCAAGGTTTCTAGATACAGACAAAATCGATCGATTGGAGGCGAACTAGCATGGTCGTCGGACCCAAGGAGTTCAAGGTCATACTTTGATGGGATGCCGTACTATATCCTAATCAGAAAGAAGTTGTTTAGAGTAAGGATAGAAGAAATGATATTTGGAATGAAAGACTGATGGGACATACTCGTAGGATTAACCTCGGCTAGAGGAGTGGGGTCTAAGATGGTCAGCTCGAAGGAGCTCTATGAATCGATAGATTGGAAGGTTTTGAAAGACATACAGATAAAAATAAATCCTAGAAAAGTCTCCAAAAGTCAAGAAAAACAAAATACAGAAACTTTCTAAAGAAAATTGAAAGAGCAAGAAATCAAAGAAGCACGAATGCTCAAGGAGAAGGGTTGGGAAGCTGACCTAAGTCGATTGACAAAGTTGAGAAGATGGTGAGCACAATGAAAATCGAGCAGAAGAGTGCCTGGGAGCAGAGACGATGCAAGAAGAAATCGGGACTCTCGGGCTGAAGGAAGGTGAGGACTTAGGAAGGAAGGAAGATGACTTAGATATAATGGACTCTAGAGGAGGAAGACGGCCTTTAATAGCCAAGGAAAGCTCGAGAAAGTTATGATCACAGATCTCATTTGGCCGATCTATGTGTGCCACGTGTCCCACTTGTTATGGCAGAAAAGTGGCGATGGGCAGATCCTTAATTGTGTCGTACCTTGGGCAAAGTTTCGACGGGAGGCTCAAAAATCATCTTTTCGGGTCACCTCATATTTATAAAATTTCGGAGCCAGTGTGGTAGATGTCAGTCAAACTCTTTTCAGACTTCTCCTTCTAGTAATCCGAAGGGCTTTGCTCGATCGAGCTTCTCTTAGATACACCCAACAAGATTCCATCCGGACTCCTTCCAGCAGTCTAAAAGAATCTCGACACACGCCCTCGATATAGCAAGCAACAACCTATGCACAAACAACCTTAATAACCTTTAAGCTCCTCTAGAATAACAAAAACTAGGAACTCTTCATCGCCTACAGTTATCCTATTTGAACATCAGCTATCAGGTTCCAACAGGCTGGCACATCGTGACAACAAATACTATCCTTCGTAACAAACTTCACGTGACCCTGAATGGCCCACTACCAGGCAGTTGCGACTGTCACTATCAGTTTGTTATAGGCTCCATCTATTTAAGAGACCCTCCAGATATGCTTTCTTCTTTAAGCTCTCATTCTTCTTCTTAAAACTTTGCCAAAATTTCTTTGAGTACTCCATTTCTGTTGGTCGAAAGAGCTGATTTGTTTATCGGAGGGTCTTGTCGGAGCCACCACCCCTGACTTCGAGTGAGAGTTATTTTGCAGATCATCAGTGACAACCTCATCCTCTCCGACTCCAGCACTAATTCTAGCATCAACCAGATTTTGCACCAATAGAATTGGTGCTAGAGGAAGGATCCTTTTGTAAATGTTTCCTTGTTCTTAAAGGAGTACTTAGCGAAAGCTTCTTTTTCTTCTTTTTCTCCTCAAGGTTCTTCTTCTTCAGCTAGTCTTTCAAGGATGCCTCCTAGGAAGTATCCCACCCGACGGTCAACCACCTCTGCGATCAGATCTCATCCAGATCTGCCCGCCCTTATTTCATCTCCAATATCTCGAGCTCCATCGGTTGCAATGATGGATGCAGAGCAGTTCAACTTACTGTTCCAGTAGGTTAGAGGTCTCACTGAAGTAGTGCAAGCCATACAATAGCAATGATCTCTAGCGCCTGTCCAGTCGGAGCGAGCCTCATCAGAACCCCAAGACCCAGTCTGGAGGCGATCGACTTGGGCAAGTCAGCCTTAGACTTCCTGAAAGGGGAAGCGGAGGGTAGAGAGCCCTTGCTTCGATCATGATTCAATCCCTGGGGGGACTTTGCCCCATTCAGCAAAAAGACTTTGGAGATCGGCGATCGTGAGGATCTCTTGGATCGAAAGCTATAAGAAATGAACTGACGGATCGAGAACTCTGCCATGCTCCCTCCTCTCACGATAATGATATCTACATCGACCCTCCTTTTTCTCAACAAATCATGCACGAACCCATCCTGTCTATCTTCAAGCTTCCCCAGTTTGAGAGCTACGATGGGACCACTAATCTGGTTGACCATCTAGAGGCCTTCCAAACTATGATGCTGCTCCACGATATATCGGATGCCATTCTATGCTGAGCATTTTCTTCTACTTTGAAGGAAGTAGAAAGAAACTAGTATTCGATACTAAAGTTGGGTACGATCTTCTCCTTCGACCAAATGAGCAATCAATTTGTGGCTCATTTTGTCGGTAGCTAACGTCCAAGGCGAGGCTTGGACTCCCTCATCAACATCAAGCAGCAGGAAGGGGAGACCATCCAAGCATATGTCAACCGCTTCAATGCTTCTGCTCTCAAGGTCCAAAACCTAGACTAGTCTATTGCCATGGCTGCACTGAAGGTCGGCCTTTAGAAGGCCGGCCTTTAGAAGAATGATCTATTATTCTCCTTGAAGAAGAAATACCCTAGAGATTTTGCTAATATGCTAGCTCGAGTTGATGGTTATGCTCAAGCAAAAGAGGCCTTCAGGGCCAAGGATAGTGAAGCCGCTGGAGAGTGGTGAGCGGATGAATCAAGTATGCCTACAATAGAAGAAAAGTTGAATGAAACTCGACCATGCTTCTGAACTTCTCCTGAGTGCAAGCAAGCCCAAACTCCTCGGGCTTGGAGGCAAAGAAGCCCTGACAGAAGGGCACGACTAGGCTCCCCCCTCAGAAGATTCCACAACTACACCCCGCTCAATGCGCTAAAAACCCAAGTTTTGATGGAGATCTAGGAGCAGCTGCCAAGGCCAAAGAAGATGTGCACTCACCTTGGCAAGCGCAATCCCAACAAGTACTGCCTTTACCATCGTGATCACGATCATGATATTAATGAAGAAAATCACGGAGGGTTTAAGCATGCATTTTCAAAACTTTTTCGAATAAAATAGCAGCGAAAGTAAATATTAATCTAAAATTAATACTATGCATGTATTGATCATATCAAATAAACCCTACTCAGGATCTAAACATGCTAATATATGATAGAAAAATAAAATGCATTCGATCAGCAAATCGAATCTGCTGATCGATATGAGTTCAGAACTTGATACCTTTTCATGGGTTGGTGATCTCCATGATCTGAATCAATTAAAAGAAGTTATGATGTTATGCTATAGCTGCACACTCGTTCGACCTCTACGGATGATCCACATAGAGCTCCTGGTCCCAACCAGGTACACTAGAGTGCTAGCTCCTCGCCGTGGTCTTCGATGGTTGATCACGATCGATCTGATTGATCATATATTTTTTGATTTTTTAAATACTCTAAAAAATTAAAATATAAATATTGGAAGATGATGAAGAGGTGTTTCAAATTTGGTGGTGATCCGATACTCACAGCACTCGATCTATCCACCTAAACCCAAATTCCCAAAACTAGGGTTTCACTCGGCCCAAAAACCCTGACATACTAAAAATCCTATCACGCCCTCTTTGTGTGAAGTTTTTCTATAAAATAAGTTTTTAAAGAAAGATAACTTATAGATCTATAAACTTTATTTAGATCATATCTAAAAATTAGATATCCTTAGAGGTGAAAATTAGAAGAGAAAAGAGGCATGAGGGAAAAGTAAAGTGCTGCAAGACCCTACTCACCTTCACTTCAAGATTTTTTTTTATCCAAAACTAATGCTCAATCACTCTAAAATTTTTACCACATAATTCTAACCCCATCTTTTACATGCACAAAAATTCTCATAATTTATTGACATGAATACCATAGAAAAAGTGCATGGAAAATGATAAGGGTTGAGTGGTTGGGAAGTTTTAACCACTCACTTGATTTCAAAAATCAAATGAGCCTTTTATCTTTATCCAATGCCTCCTCCCATGTATTTAACATGTAAAAAGACTCTCCTTCTATGTGCACATTGAAGGGAAATCCTGATTTCCCGGTCCAGGTTCGTCCAGATCTGATTAGATCAAGAGATATATTTCAAAACTTTTCTCTTGATCTCAATCAGATCTTGATATGTTTCAGATCTGATTCTTATTATTTTAATAAATAAAATAAAATAAGATAAATTAAATTAAATTCAATTTACCTGATTTGGGTAATCCTATTACCCTGTAGATGATCCTGATTGCAGCGGAAGGTTCTGGATCTTAGCCACGCAAGCGCCTGGCCTCTACCGGTATCCACTCGGGTTGGATCTGGAGATCCTCTTCTTCTCTATCACACCTCCAAAAATCAGATCTGGATCTGATCTGGAGGATCTTCAAAACTCTTTTGAAGATCTGCAGTCATCCTTTTGCAGCAGCGCAGCCTTCTTGCTTTTGATCGCCTTTCCTTGATCTGAATCGCACCAAACTAAGTCCAAAACACCTTTTGGACGTGGAGAGCAAGAGGAGAAGAGACTATGGCATGGAGAAGGAGGGGAGAGGCAGCCTTGGGGCATATCTAATAGCATTGGAATTAGGGTTGGGCGCAGGGTCTTATTTATAGACCTCTTGTGATCCAACTCCTCTTCCTCTCAACCAATCACAACCCTTTGTGAAATCAGATCTAAATCTGATTGGTTGGAATAGAGACCCCTGGATTCCTCCTTAGAGGGCGCCTAAGACCAGTCAAACTGGATTCTTAGTAGAACTCTGATTGGAATCCAAAAGGGAGGTGGAGTCCTTGTCCAACAAGGACTCCTAGGCGCCTCCTACTTGGGCTCACGCCACCCTTGGCGTGCGCCCTTCTCCTTGCCAGGTTCTGGCAGGGGGACAGGCCCCCACCAGCTCTCCAATAGGTGCATGACATGTGGTCAAAAGTCAAAGGGTGAATGGTCAACGTTTGACCAGTCAAAGGTAGACTTTTGACCAAAGTCAAAGAACAAGAAATGGCAGGTGACCAAAAATGGCAGGTAATGTCTTACAAATAAGACAACCTATTCTGACTTGGACAACCTCCAGTCAGACCATATGAAGGCCTCTGATTGAGCACAAACTCCTTTGGCTCAGTCAGGATAACTTATTTATGATAGTAAAAGAAGAACGTTAGGTTCAATCGAGTGCTAGCACGATTTCCTTGAACCTAATTGAATCTCATTCAGATCAATTGAACTAGATCAGTTCAATTGATGATCACCAGATTCAAACCCTTGTTTGTGTGACCCAGTTAGGTTCAGTTCTGTATGGTAATGGGATATGTCATGATCTCTATCATAGACATCATCGAAACTCCTTTCGATGGATCAGAACTCTTCTGATTCGAACAACTAGAATGATCGATCATCTAAATCATTCTAATTGCTCCCAAAATCCACCAGTGACACCTAGCAGTATATGGTGGCAACCCATCAGAGCTGAATGTGAACCTCTTGGTGCAGCTACCTGTGTGATTCAGTTCTTCTATCTTGAGCCCCGATCAGATTAGGGTTAAGGTGAACTCGTCAAACCCTAGTCTCTGTCATATGATGTAATCATTCAATTCGAGTCCAATGTGAAAATCTAAATAGAAACTCTTTCTATTATTTCACTCTGCCATGGCCATGGGCTTCAGGACTTGATTCTCATGATCATCATAGGGCTACTCCTCTACCACCGAGGTAGATAGATCCCATCTTGATGCAATCCAGTTCCTACAATGAACATGTCACAGCCAACATACACCTCAGGGTTCCATATGGCTAGGAGACCGAGTAATGGTGTAGTCAAACTATAACACCCTCAAGGTGAACTGCCGATGCATCTCAGGTCAAAGAACCAGACACACTACTGCAGCATCGAGTCAGTCATTGACGAGAAGGTAGACTTCCTAATGACTACTCGAGGTGGTCACGCTCAGTGCCCTCGTTCTCTAACGAGTACCTGTACTCTCGCTCCGGTGTCTCCACACCGTAGACTCAAGACTCATCTACTAAAGAGAAGCGATCGTACACCAACCTTCCGGATCAATCACCATCCTCGTGATGATCCTATGGTCGGGAGCTGTTTATGAGTTAATAATGATTATTCATGTCTTAAATTTTCAACTCTTGAAAATATGAATTATCATTACCATTAACTCAAAGGATGTATCACAGACACTAAATACACATGTGTGATAGAAAATAACCCATTTTATTAATTATAGTCAAAATTATAATTTTGCCCCTAGAAGTGTATTACAAGTGTCAGCCAATTCTGGCTTCTAGGGCACATATATCTAACACACATATTTTTATTTCTCTAAAAATATTCTACAAACAAAAGGGAGGGCGTGGAAAGCAGATAAGGTTGGATGGATTCCAACCTCCAACAAACTGAGTTGAATTCAAAACTCAACTTACTTTGAACCGATCTCACCCTTGGACTAGGTCAAAAATAGATAAGAGAGGGGGTGTAGAAACCTTTTGGGTGAGAGAAAAGTTACTTACAAAATTTTGGGGCATGGAATAAGAGTGGAAAATTCAAAAATGGTGGGCGCATGGGAGAGTTTGAATTCAAACTTCATTTGACTTGGTCCTAATTGGTTTCAACCAAACGAATTAATCTAGATCCAATTAGACTAGGTTAAACCTAACCAAATTAGGCTTAGCCTAATCTAATAAAATCTTAATCAAATTAGAAATTAGTTAGATCCAGGTCCTGATCAAATCAGGGTCAAAACTCCCATAGCAACTAGGTTATCTCATGATCTGATCGGGTCAAACCCAATTAAATTAAATTCAATCAAACTTGATTGAATCCTCATCGCTTAATCAAATTAAGCTAATCAATAATTTAATTGCTAATTAATCTTCTAAAAATATTTGAGTCTAAATTGGATGGATTACCGGACAATAGAGTCCTATCAATATAAAACTTCTGAAGAGTCCCAATCTAATGGGACTATTGAACCCAGTGTCCCAAACAAATGGAACTCATGATTTTAGAGTCCCAGATCAATGAGACTCCTTATTAGAAAGTTCTAGATGAGCAGAACTTAGAGTTTCAGTTCAGTAGGACTCTTGGTCATAGAGTCCCAGTCCAGTGGGACTCTTGACCATAGTGTCCTAAGTCATCAAGAGCCATCAGATCAGGTAGAAATTTCTTATGTGTGTGACCCCATAGGTTCGAATTCTAAGCTAATAGCATAGGAATCAATTTTCTATACCAATCAATATGACCATCAAGCAATGGTGTCCAACATCTGGATAGGTCAAAAAGTCGCAACGCAAGATGACAAACTTGTGGAATATGGTTACTGTATAATTCGTCCCCTTAATCACGATGCTCGAAAGGATGATCTAGGGTTTACTGTCAATCCTATAATTTATCTACATTGTATTTCAAAATTTAGCATCCATCATATAGACTACCTCGATTGAGGATTTGCTAAATTTGAATATAGTGATGCACTTGCTCCAACACTTGGAGGGATCAATCCCATCTTGACTCACATACCAACAAACCAAGTATTTGACTGCACCCAGTAGCCTTCCATCACTAAATTAGAAATTTAGGTAGTCCAGTACCTAAGTACAGTGAGTTGCTTGCAAGTCACCGTGGTGGTCTCAGATCTAAGGGATACTTATACCCATATTCTTCGGGGCTAATCTTGATAGAAGAAAAGCTTCAGAGTTGGTCACGTTCAGTATAGATGTATCCATACATTTCACTTGCATGCCATGCCAGTATCTCCACACTCCTTGGTTACGAGGATAACCAACCTATATGGCACACAACGACCTAGATAAATATTGTCATCCTAGATAATAACGTATCTTTTGGTTGTGAACAATTTAAGGACTAAATGACAAATCCTCCTTTATCAAATCTAGATAGTCCTAAGAACTTCATCACAACATAGGAGTTCATTAGAAGACAACAGAATTTATGATGAAAAATGTCAAAATAACTTTTATTATTTGATAATTCATATACAAGTACAATAAGTAGCACAATCGTGAATAAGCTGATGATTAGCTTTAGGACATATTTCCAACAATCTTCCACTTGGACTAAAGCCAATCGATGCAGTATCTAATCCCTATCTTCGACTTAAAGTCGTTGAACTCCTTCACCACAATAGCTTTAGTGAATGGATCGATCAGGTTCTCCTTCCTGTCGATCTTTTGAAGGTCGACATCACCTCGATCCATAATTTCTCAGACAAGATGGAAGCAGTGCAAAATATGCTTCATCCGTTGGTGTGCCTTAGGTTCCTTCATCTGAGCAATGGCTCTAGAGCTATCACAATAGAGCAGAACTGGACCATCAACGGAGAGTGCTACTCCAAGCTCAATGATGAATTTTTTCAGACACACCGCTTCTTTGGCAGCATCTGATGTAGTAACATATCGACCATAGTATGCTGCTTGAAACTCTTCTAGCAGACGGTCCCATCATTAAGGATGAATATATATCCCAACACACTCTTGCTCTCATCATGATCAGACTGAAAATTGGAGTCTGTGAACCCCACTAGTTTCAAGTTTGATTCACCATATACAAGCCACTGGTCCTTAGTATTTCTTAAATACTTCAGGATGATTTTAATAATTTTTCAGTGGTTCTCTCCTAGATCAAATTGGTATCTACTCACTATCCCTAGTGAGTATGCCACATCTGGTCGTATACATGTCATGGTGTACATGATAGAACCCACTATCGAAGCATATGGTATTCTACTCATACGCTCTCTTTCTAGAGGTGTTGTCGGACAATCCCTCTTTGAAAGAAAAATTTCATGGCCTATCGATAGATAGCCTTTCTTGGAATTCTTCATGCCGAACCATTTCAGCACAGTGTCAATGAATGTAGACTGGGATAATCTAAGCAATCTTTTAGATCTATCTCTATAGATTTTCATCCTTAGGATGTAGAAAGCTTCTCCCAGATCTTTTATGGAGAACTGTGATGATAGCCAGATCTTTATTCCTTACAATATAGGGACATCATTTTCGATTAAGAGAATGTCATCCTCATATAATACTAAGAATACTATTGCTGAACCATTAGCCCACTTGTATATGCAGGGCTCCTCTTCATTCTTAATGAAGCCATACATTTTGATTGTTCTATCAAATCATATATTCCAGCTTCGAGATGCCTGCTTAAGTCCATAAATGGACCTTTGAAGCTTACACACCTTAGACTCATTTATGGATATGAATCCTTCAGGCTGTATCATGTACGCCTCTTCATCCAGCTCTTCTTTTAGGAAAGCCATTTTCATATCCATCTACTAGATTTCATAGTTCAGATGGACAGCAATGGTAAGCATAATCCAAATGGATTTGAGCATTGCCATAGAAGAGAATGTTTCATCATAATCAATACCATAATATTGACGATATTTCTTAGCAACCAGATGGGCTTTATAGGTCTCCACCTTTCCATCTGCACCCCTTTTTCTTTTGAAGACCCACTTACACCCTATGGATTTTATCCCTTCGGGTGGGTCAATCAATATCCATACATCATTGACCTTCATGGATTTTATTTTAGATTTCATGGCCTCAAGCCATTTCTCAGAGTCAAATCTCTACATTGCATCTATATAGGTAATTGGATCCCGATCGTTCTCATCGAGTTCGATAGGATCCCCATCCTGGATCAGAAAATTGTAGTATCTATCCGGTTGATGTGGTACTCTACCAGATCGCCTTAAGGGTGCATCTATAATGGGTTCTAGGTCTGATCTAATCAAATCCAGCTTAGGTTCAATAACTTATGTCTGTTCTTCCACCTGTCATACTTCATCAAGTTCTAAGGAACTCCTTTTCAAAAAAGACTGCCTTAAGGCTGACAAACACTTTTTGCTCATTAGCAAGATAGAAGTAGTACCCTTTGGTTTCTTTTGGGTAATGTATAAAACTATACTTATCAGACCTAGATCCAAGTTTGTCTATCATTAAATATTTGACATAAGCCGGACACCCCAAAATTCTAAGATATGAAAGCATTGGCTTACGCCCTATCCATATCTCATATGGTGTTTTATTAACAAATTTACTTGAAATCCTATTTAGAATGTAACAAGCTGACTCGAGCATATATCCCCATAGGAAGATCAGCAAACCAGCAAACCTCATCATGGATCGAACCATGTCCAACAGGATCTGATTTCTCTTTTCAGATACACCATTATGTTATGGTGCTCCACGAGGTGTCCATTGGAAGAGAATCCCATTCTCCCCAAGATATGTCAGAAACTCATTGGAAAGGTACTCACCTTCTCAGTCAGACCAAAGAGTTTTAATACTCTTCCTAGTTTACTTTTCTACCTCATTTCGAAATAGTTTGAATATTTCAAACAACTCCGACTTATGCTTTATTAAATAGATGTACCCATACCTCGATAGATCGTCTGTAAAGGTTATGAAGTAGAAATATCCATCTCTGGCACTTGAGCTCATGGATCCACATACATCCAAATGTACTAGACTTAGGAGTTCAGTGGCTCGTTCATCTTTTTCAGTAAAAGGTGACTTGGTCATCTTTCTAAGAAGACATGACTCATAGGTCGGAAGTGATTCACAATCACTAACCTCAAGAATTCCTTCTTGAGCTAACATGTTAATTCTATTCTTGCTAATATGACCTAGCCTATAGTGCCAAAGGTAGATATCAGACACATCACTAATTCTAGGATATTTACCAGAGGATTGAACCACATTAATAGGCATAGAAAGTAAATAAATTTTGTTATTCAATTATCCAATCAAAATTATAATACCATTCAAAATGACATTACAAATTTTTTTTTTATTGATATTTCAAAATCATTTATGATCAAAAGGCCTACAGAAATGACATTCAATAAGAAAGTTGGACCATAATGACATTCATTAAGAATAACTTTATTTGAATTGATTATAAGGTTCATGATTCCTAAAGCTAGAATTGGAACTTGTCTTCCATCTCCAATGTTTAGAAACCTCTCGTCTTGATCAAATCTCCTACTGACCTATAAGTCCTGCATAGAATTACAAATATGATAAGGGCTTCCAATATCTAATACCCAGGCAGTAGAATCAAATAAGAAAAAATTGCATGGTGTTATCATATAATTACCTTGCCCAGCGACTACTTGCTTCTTTCTCGGCTTGTTCGGATCGAAGGAGGTAATGTACAAAGGATAGTTTCTCTTCCAATGCCCCTACTTCTTATAGAAGAAGCACTCTGCTTGGCTTTGGTCATGCTTGCGCTTCTTGATCCAACCCTGTGCAGTCATCCTAGTGTTTGGCTACACCTTCTTGTTCTTCTTCTCTTTCTTAAAGGGTCGACGAATAGAAGAAGACCCTCCCATTACATTCACTATCTCCTTATGGAGTTGGTGATCCTTCTCAAAGTTCTACAGCAATCCCAATAATCCATGGTAGTTGACTATAGGCTTTATCATTCTGAAATGGGTTAGGAAGGGGAGGAAGGACTTGGGCAAGGAATTAAGGATTGCATCCTTACCGAGCTACTCGTGCAGGATAAAGCCCAGCTTGCTAAGGTACTCAATCATCTCGATCATGTACAATACATGATCAGTGACTAAGGCCCCATCCCTCATCCGAGCATTGAAAATGGCATAACTTATTTTGTGCCTTTCAATATCGTCCGACGTGCCAAAGGAGTCATTCAATATTTAAAGCATCTCCTATGGCTGAGCATTTTCAAACCTATGCCTGAACTCGTCGTTCATTGCCGCCAACATTATACATTGAATGGTGGTGCGGTCATTAAGCCACTTTTGATAAGTATCTCGGACTGCTCCTCTAGCATTTGGAGCTGGCTCCTCAAGTGTAGGATCTATTATGATATAAAGGATCTGCTCATGCGCCAGGATGATTTTCAACTTATGATACCAGCTATCGTAGTTAGGTCCTATTAATTTATCATTATCTAACAATGACCGAAGCGATAGGTTAGTGGCCATTTCTGCACAATAAGAAAAACCAAACCTAATTAGAATATGAATCAATTATCCTAAAGACTTGAACTTTAGTCTAAAGATTCTTCCACTATTTTATATGAATTGATAGCCTCTACCTTCAATTCGAGGAATTACTTTAGTTCCTTAGTGGGTACTAGAATCCACATAGACTACATATGAGCCCAACTTTGGTTGGTCAATGCATATGCACCTATGGGTAGGTTCAAAACCAATTACTTCTCTAAACAATTTCTAGTAATATTAATTTTGCCTCAGAGACCTAATCAGTAGGCTTTGGCCTTCACTGAAAAAGTTCGATCATGTCCAACCATTAACATGACCACATTTGATTTTATCTAACTAATAAATGATCAAGCCCGACTTTGGTTGGCCAACCTAACCACCATTAAAAAGACTTAACCAAATCATCATTTTATGAATGATAATTCATTAGTCAATAAGCACCAGGCCTTTGGGCCTTCAGTGATTATCAAATTAATGAACCTATTATCACTCAACTTAATGGGAGGCTATGATTTAGTTATCTATATAGCTACTTTATTTTTAAGGACCTAATAATTTTAGAGGATTCAGTTAACATATTTAAGAAAAGCAAGCTAATTTCGATCCTCCCTCTGATTTCACTAAGTCAAATAAAAAAGGATCGAATTTAAACTGGCATTAGAAGCACCTAAATCAGTCAGACTGATTTACCTAATTGACATGGATGAGCCTGAATCACCAAGTGATCTAATCAAAATCTAACTCACTAGGATAGCCAGGTAAGTGAGATCAGTGGAAGGAATATGTCATTAACTCATCAAAGATCGAATCAGTGCGAGTAGCTCCCAATTAAAAATCATTGGTCAAATTGCCAAACTTACCTTAGACACCATCCGATTTATTAGTTTTAATTTGACCAACCTAGAAATTTCAAGTTCGACCGTGTGGCCATGAATCAAGTCTATTTGGTCCTCATTAAAGACATGGACTTGACCAACTACTACTATTGTAATTGAGTCTATAGAGTTCATGACCTAATCTAAATTAACATTTAATTAGACTTGATCAATTACTCTAATTTAGTCCACTCTTTAGCTAACCTTAGATCTAACCCAATTTATGGACCTAATTCAACTAACCCAATAACCACATTTTATGATTAATGACTTAGAGTCTTAATTTATAATTCTAGACACTAAATCATTATACTTAATATTTAATTAAGTTTATGGGCTATGGATTAGGGTTTGGCATTTTGAAAATGCATGCTTAAACCTTATGCAATTTCCTTCAAATGGTATCAGAGCCAGATTCGCTAAGCCCACAGATCCCAGGATCGAAATCTGGCTCTGATCCCATTTGAAGAAAATCGCATAGAATTTAAGCATGCATTTTTGAAACTTTTTTGAATAAAATAGCAACAGAAGTAAATATTAATCTAAAATTAATACTATGCATGTATTGATCATGACAAGTAAACCCTACCCAGGATCTAAACATGCTAATATGTGATAGAAAAATAAAATGCATTCGATCAGCAAATCAAATCTGCTGATTGATACGAGTTTAGAACTCGATACCTTTTCACAGGTTGCTGATCTACATGATCTGAATCTACCAAAAGAAGTTGTGGTGTTATGCTATAACTGCACACTCATCCAACCTCTACGGATACTCCACATGGAGCTTCTGCTCCCGACCAGCTCCACCAGAGTGCTAGCTCCTCGTTGGAGCCTTCGATAGCTGATCACGATCGATCCGATTGATTGTATACTTTCTAATTTTTTGGATACTCTAAAAAATTAAAAATAAATATTGGAGGATGATGAAGAGGTGTTTCAAATTTGGTGGTGATCCAATGCTCACAGCACTCGATCTCTCCACTCGAACCTAGATTTCCAAAACTAAGGTTTCACTTGGCCCAAAAACCTTGACACACTAAAAATCCTATCATCCCCTCTCTATATGGAGTTTTTCTATGAAACAAATTTTTGTGGAAAGATGATTTTAGATCTATAAACTCTATTTAGATCATATCTAAAAATTGGGTATCCATAGAGGTGAAAATTAGAAGAGAAGAGAGGCATGAGGGAAAAGTAAAGTGCTACAAAACCCTGCTCACCTTCACTTCAAGATCTTTTTTGCCCAAAAATAATGCCTAATCACTCTAAAATTTTTACCACATAATGCTAACACCTTCTTATGCATGCATAAAAATTTTCATAATTTATTGAAGTGAATACCATGGGAAAAGTGCATGAAGAAAGAGAAGGATCGAGTGGTTGGGGGGTTTTAACCACTCATTTGATTTCAAAAATCAAATGAGCCTCTTATCTTTATCCAACGCCTCCTCCCATGTGTTTAACACATAGGAGGACTTTCCTTCTACATGCACACATTTTTATTTCTACAAAAATATTCGATAAGCAAAAAGGAGGGTGTGGGAAGCAGATAAGGTTGGATTGGTTCCAACCTCTAACAAATTGAGTTGAATTCAAAACTCAACTTATTTTAAACTGGTCCAACCTTTGGATCAGGTCAAAAGCAGATAAGGGAGGAGGTGCAAAAACCTTCTGGGTGAGAGAAAAGTTACGTACAAAATTTTGGAGC
The DNA here is from genome assembly GCA_006176705.1 of Cocos nucifera. Taxonomy (NCBI): domain Eukaryota; kingdom Viridiplantae; phylum Streptophyta; class Magnoliopsida; order Arecales; family Arecaceae; genus Cocos; species Cocos nucifera. The sequence goes on from QRFJ01000538.1 coordinate 94,269, forward strand.
ATAGAACAAGAGTGGAAATGTCAAAAATGGTGGGCGCATGGGAGAGTTTGAATTCAAACTTCATTTGACTTGATCCTAATTGCTTTCAACCAAACCAATTAATCTAGATCCAATTAGACTAGATAAAATCTAACTAAATTAGGTTTAACCTAATCTAATAAAATTTTAATCAAATTAAAAATTAATTAGGTCCAGATCCTGATCAAATCAGGGTCAAAACTTCCATAACGATTAGGTCATCTCATGACCTGATCGGATCAAACCCAATTGAATCAAATTCAATCGAACTTGATCAAATCTTCATCACTCAATCAAATTGAGCTAATCAATAATTGAATTGCTAATTAATCCTTCAAAAATATTTGAGTCCAAATCAGATGGATTACTGGACAGTAGAGTTCCATCAACATGAAACTCCTGAAGAGTGCTAATCCAGTGGGACTCTTGAACCCAGTATCCCAAATGAATGAAATTCATGATCTTTAAGTACCAAACTAGTGGGACTCTTTGTCAGAGAGGACTAGATGAGTAGGACTTAGAGTCCCAGTCCAGTGGAACTCTTGGTCATACAGTCCCAGTCCAATGGGACTCTTGACCACAGTGTCCTAGGTCATCAAGACTCATGAACAGCCATCAGATCAGATAGGAACTCCTTATGTGTGTGAGCTCATAGATTTGAATCCTAAGTCGATAGCACAAAAACTAATTTTTTATACCAATCGATGTGACCATCTAGCAATGGTACTCGACGTCCGGATAGGTCAAAAAGTCGCAATGCAACAATGATGAACCTATAGAATATGGTTACCGTATAATTCATCCCCTTGATCACGATGCTCAAAAGGATGATCTAGGGTTTACTGTCAATCCTATAATTCATCCGCATTGTATTTCAAAATTTAGTATCCATCATATGGACTACCCCAATCGAGGATTTGCTAAATTAAAATACAGCGATGCACTTGCTCCAACACTTGGAGGGATCAATCTCATCTTGATTCACACACCGACAAGCCAAGTATCTGACTGCACCTTGTAGCCTTCCATCACTAGATTAGAAATTTAGATAGTTTGGTACCTAAGTACAGTGAGTTGCTTGCAAGTCACCATGGTGGTCTCAGGTCTAAGGAACACTTATACCCATATTCTTCAGGGCTAATCTTGATAGAAAAAAATCTTTGAAGTTAGTCATGTTCAGTGTAGATATATCCATACATCTCACTTGCATGCCATGCCAGTATCTTAACACTCCTTGGTTACGAGAACAACCAATCTATATGGTAACAATGACCTATACTCGATAAATGTTGTCATCCTAAATAACAACGTATCTTTTAGTCATGAACAGTTTAAGGACTAAATGATAAATCCTTCTTTGTCAAATCTAGATAGTCCTAAGGACTTCATCACAACACATGAGTTCATTAGAAGATAATAGAATTTGTGATGAAAAATGCTAAAATAACTTTTATTATTTGATCATTTATATACAAGTACAATAAGTAACACAACCATCAATAGGCTGACGATTGGCTTTGGGACATATTCCTAACAACTGAAGAATGTATTCAGCTCCAAGACAAAATTAAGGAGCTCATCAGGTGGGGCAGGCTTGATCGATTCCTGCGACGTTGGCCTGAAGGATGGGAGGATCGGCCGAGGGCCCCCCACCACTAGAACCATAAAGGAGGGAGGAGCAGCAAGGGTATTGACCCCCACTTGGCATTATCAACACCATCTTTGGTGGACTTCGATGAGGGGAGGCTAGTGGATCAGCAGAGCTTATGAAGAAGTGGAGAACTAAGGAACCCATAGCTTTCACTGATGAAAATGTGCAAGGAGTTCAGTTTCTGCACAACGACGAGGTTGTAATCTCTTTAAACATTGCTGACTATGCTGCATTTTAGTAGATAATGGAAGCTCTATCGATATCTTATTTTATGATGCTTTTACTAAAATGTCTGTACCCAATAACCACCTGGAACCTATGAACTTCTTGTTGGTAGGCTTCATTGGTGATGCTATGCCAGTTGAAGGAATAATAACACTAACTGTGATAGCAGGACAATAACCAAAGCGAGCCAAAGCATAGGTCAACTTTCTGGTAGTGAAAGCCCCATCAGCCTACAACATAATTCTCAATCGACCAAGTCTAAATGTACTCCGGACTGTGGTGTCGACCTACTACTTGAAAGTGAAGTTCCTGATAAGTTGTGGAATTGGAGAGATCAGGGGAGATTAGGCCTTAGCAAGTTACTGTTACTCCATCGCCTTGCAAAAGGAAAGCCATCTCGACCCTTGCCTAGTTGATGGGCTAGATGAAGGGAAATCCTGATTTTCCGGTCCAGGTTCGTTCAGATCTGATCAGATCAAGAGATATATTTCAAAAATTTTTCTCTTGATCCCAATCAGATCTTGATATGTTTCAGATCTGATTCTTATTATTTTAATAAAATAAAATTAAAAGATAAATTAAATCAAATTTAATTTATCTGATCTGGGTAATCCTATTACCCTGTTGATGATCCTGTTTGCAGCGGAAGGTTCTGGATCTTAGCCACGCAAGCGCCTGGCCTCTACCGGTATCCACTCGGGTTGGATCTGGAGATCCTCTTCTTCTCTATCATGCCTCCAAAAATCAGATCTAGATCTGATCTGGAGGATCTTCAAAACTCCTTTTGAAGATCAGCAGTCGTCCTTTGCAGCAGTGCAGCCTTCTTACTTTTGATCGCCTTTCTTTGATCTGGAATCGCACCAACCAAGGTCCAAAACTCCTTTTGGACGTGGAGAGGAAGGGGAGAAGAAGGTTTGGCATGGAGAGGGAGGGGAGAGGCAGCCTTGGGGCATGGGGAAACTAATGATCTCAATTGATATCTTTAATCTGAGTTGGGCGCAGGGTCTTATTTATAGACTAAGCTGTGATCCAACTCCTCTTCTTCCCAACCAATCACAACCCTTTGTGAAATCAGATCTAAATCTGATTGGTGGGAATAGAGACCCCTGGATTCCTACCTTAGAGGGTGCCTAAGACCAGTCAAAGTTGGTTCTTAGAAGAACTCTAATTGGAATCCAAAAAGGAGATGGAGTCCTTGTCCAACAAGGACTCCTAGGCGCCTCCAACTTGGCACACGCCTAGGGTGGCGTGCGCCCTTCCTCCTTGCCAGGTTCTGGCAGGGGGACAGGCCCCCACCAGCTCTCCAATAGGTGCATGACATGTGGTCAAAAGTCAAAGTGTCAATGGTCAACGTTTGACCAGTCAAAGGTAGACTTTTGACCAAAGTCAAAGAACAAGAAATGGCAGGTGACCAAAAATGGCAGGTAATGTCTTACAAATAAGACAACCTTTTCTGACTTGGACAACCTCCAGTCAGACCATATGAAGGCCTCTGATTTGAGCACAAACTCCTTTGGCTCAGACAGGACAACTTATTTATGATAGCAAAAGAAGAACGTTAGGTTCAATCGAGTGCTAGCACGATTTCCTTGAACCTAATTGAATCTCATTCAGATCAATTGAACTAGATCAGTTCAATTGATGATCACCAGATTCAAACCCTTGTTTGTGTGACCCAGTTAGGTTCAGTTCTGTATGGTAATGGGATATGTCATGATCTCTATCATCGACATCATCGAAACTCCTTTCGATGGATCAGAACTCTTCTGATTCGAACAGCTAGAATGATCGATCATCTAAATCATTCTAATTGCTCCCAAAATCCACCAGTGACACCTAGCAGTATATGGTGGCAACCCATCAGAGCTGAATGTGAACCTCTTGGTGCAGCTACCTGTGTGATTAAGTTCTTCTATCTTGAGCCCCGATCAGATTAGGGTTAAGGTAAACTCGTCAAACCCTAGTCTCTGTCATATGATGTAATCATTCGATTCGAAGTCCAATGTGAAAATCTAAATAGAAACTCTTTCTATTATTTCACTCTACCATGGCCATGGGCTTTCTGGACTTGATTCTCATGATCATCATAGGGCTGCTCCTCTACCACCGAGGTAGATAGATTCCATCTTGATGCCATCCAGTTCCTACAATGAACATGTCATAGCCAACATACACCTCAGGGTTCCATATGGCTAGGAGACCGAGTAATGGTGTAGTCAAACTATAACACCCTCAAGGTGAACTGCCGATGCACCTCAGGTCAAAGAACCAGACACACTACTGCAGCATCGAGTCAGTCATTGACGAGAAGGTAGACTCCCTAATGACTACTCGAGGTGGTCACGCTCAGTGCCCTCGTTCTCTAACGAGTACCTGTACTCTCGCTCCGGTGTCTCCACACCATAGACTCAAGACTCATCTACTAAAGAGAAGCGATTGTACACCAACCTTCCGGATCAATCACCATCCTCGTGATGATCCTATGGTCGGGAGCAATTTATGAGTTAATAATGATTATTCATGTCTTAAATTTTCAACTCTTGAAAATATGAATTATCATTACCATTAACTCAAAGGATGTATCACAGACACTAAATACACATATGTGATAGAAAATAACCCATTTATTGATTTTAGTCAAAATTATAATTTTGCCCCTAGAAGTGTATTACAAGTGTCAGCCAATTCTGGCTTCTAGGGCACATATATCTAACAATCTCCCACTTATCCTAAAGCCAATTGGCTACAAGTCTAAGTCCCATCTTCTCAAGGTGGGCTTCGATCTTCTGCTGGCCCAACGGCTTTGTAAGTGGGTCTGCCACATTATCTGCGGAGTTGACTCTCTTGACCTCGACGTAACCCTTCTCGAGGTAATCGCGGATGAGGTGGTATCGCCGCTCAATATGCTTGGATTTCTGGTGAGACCTCGGCTCCTTAGCAAGGGCTATGGCACCATTGTTGTCGCAGTATAGAGGAATGGCATCTGATGGCATTACTCCGATTTCTGCAGCAAACTTCTTGTACCAGAATGCTTCCTTCGCAGCCTCTGATGCAGCGATATATTCTGCTTCCATGGTGGAATCTGCTATCACCATTTGCTTGGAACTCTTCCAGCTGACAGCTCCACCATTGCACACAAACAGACTCCCAGATGTCGACTTTCGATCATCTATATCGGACATGAAATCCGAGTCTGTGTATCCCTGGACTTGGAGTTCTCCGTTACCAAAGACCAACATCATATCCTTAGTTCTTCTCAAGTACTTAAGGATACATTTCACAGAAGTCCAGTGTTCTTCACCTGGATTTGACTGATATCTGCTTGTGACACTCACAGCATGGGCTATATCAGGTCGTGTACATAGCATGGCATACATGAGGCTCCCTATTGCAGAAGCATAAGGGATCTTGCTCATGCGTTCTATTTCCTCAGGTGTGCTAGGGCACATCTTCTTGGAAAGATGAATACCATGTCTGAAGGGTATTAATCCCCTCTTAGAGTTTTCCATACTAAACCTCTTTAGTACTTCCTCTATGTACATCTTCTGTGAAAGTCCTAGCATCCTATTCGGTCTATCCCTATAGACCTTAATTCCTAGAATAAAGGATGCTTCACCTAGGTCTTTCATGGAGAATTCCTTGGACAACCACATCTTGACTGATGTCAACATGGGAATATCATTCCCAATAAGGAGGATGTCATCCACGTACAATACGAGGAAGACAACAGCGCTCCCACTGACCTTTTTGAAAACACATGGTTCCTCTTCATTTTTGATGAAACCAAACTTTTTGATCACATCATTGAAATGAGTGTTCCAGCTCCGAGATGCTTGCTTAAGTCCATATATGGACCTTTGCAGCTTGCAAACCTTGTGATCAGTATCACTGGATGTGAAACCTAGCGGCTGTTCCATATAGATATCTTCCTCAAGATATCCATTTAAGAATGCCGTTTTCACGTCCATTTGCCATATTTCATAATCGAAATAGGCTGCAACAGGCAAGCAATGTGCGGATGGATTTTAGCATAGCTACTGGGGAAAAGGTATCCTGATAGTCAATGCCTTCGCGTTGACTATAACCTTTTGCCACTAGTCTAGCCTTGAATGTCTCCACATTCCCATCTGCACCAATCTTTCTCTTGAAGATCCATTTACATCCCAATAGGTACTATACCTTCTGGTGGATCTACCAAGGTCCAGACTTGGTTTGAGTGCATCGAGTCAATTTCTGACTGCATTGCCTCTAGCCATTTCTCGGAGTCGATATCTGATATCGCCTCATTGTAGGTTTTGGGATCATCACCATGAGCACCATTACCTACGAGGAACATTTCCTCTACATTCCTCTGAAATAATACCTAAGTATCTTTCAGGGGGACGGAAAACTCTTTCCGATCTACGAGGTGGAGGAGGTAGTGTTCTTATTGGCTCAACCTGATTTGGTTCCAATTGGTCCTTAGCTCGTTGTACTTGTGAGACTTTCTCATCAAGCTTGATCTGCTTTTCCAATGCCGCTATCTTGAATAAACTATTTTTCAAGAAAGATGGCATGTCGACTCACAATCACATTGTGGTCTTCTGGAATGTAGAAATAGTATCCTAATGACTCTTTAGGATATCCTATGAATCGAGCTCTGAAGGACCTAAACTCTAACTTGTCCGCTTGTTGTCTTTTGACATGAGCCGGACAACCCCAAATTCTGAGATGACTCAGACTTGGTTTCTTACCATGCCATATCTCATACGGTGTGGTAGGAACGATTTTAGAGGGAACCCTATTCAGTAGATAAATTGAAGTTAACAATGAGTGTCCCCAAAGAAAATCAGGGAGGTCTGTGAAGCTCATCATGGATCGAACCATATCTAATAGGGTCCGATTTCTCCATTCTGAAACCCCATTGAGTTGAGGTGTTCCTGGTGGAGTCCATTGAGAGACTATGCCATTTTTCTTGAGATAGTCTAGGAATTCCCGGCTAAGGTATTCACCTCCTCGATCTGATCGAAGAACCTTAATGGGTTTTTCAGTTTGTTTTTCTACTTCATGTCTGAATTCTTTGAACTTTTCAAAAGCTTCAGACTTATGTGTCTCATAAGATACACATACCCATACCTAGATAGATCATCGATAAAGGTAATGAAGTAGACAAAATTGCCTCTAGCCGGCACATCAAATGGGCCGCACACATCAGTATGTACTAGGGCAAGGAGATCTGTGGCCCTCTCCCCATGTCCAACAAAAGGGAGTTTGGTCATTTTGCCTTGAAGACAGGATTCACAAGTTGGATATGACTCGAAAGTCAATGGACTCAATAGCCCATTTTTCTCCAATTTGTTGATCCTATCTTCTGCTATATGACCTAATCTCAGGTGCCATAGATATCTATCGTTTGGACTATCCCTAGGTCATTTGGCATTCACGTTTTGCTCGATAGTTAGAATAGGTACATCAATATGTAGCTGATAAAGACCATTAATAAGGAAACCATTTGCAATTTTATTTCTTTCATAAAGAATGTTACAATGGTCCTTAAAGAAGGTGAATCACATAACCTTCTTGTGCTAAGCATGAAACAGAAATCAAATTCCTGCTAGCTGCAGGCACAAAATAACAGTCTTTCAAAACTAAGTCTAAACCAGATGGTAATCGAAGAGGGTATGTTCCCACGACTACTGTAGCAACTCTTGCTCCATTACCAATGCATAGGATCATGTCTCCATCCCTCAGCCTCCTGCTATCCTCAAGACCCTGCATGGAAGTGCACAGATGAGCACTAGAACCAGAGTCAAGCACCCAACTGGATGCAGAAGAAACCGTAAGGTTAGACTCAATAACGAGCATACCTCCAGAAGGACCTTCCTTCTTGTTCTTTAGGGTGGCCAGGTAAGTAGGGCAGTTCCGCTTCCAATGGCCGTCGCTGTTGCAATGGAAACACTTTCCTTTGACATCGGCCTTCTTCTTCGGCTCTGCCTTCTTCTTCTTTGATCCTTCCACCTTTTGCTTTTTCATAGACTTCTTTTTCTTTCTAGAAGACTTTCTTTTGGAAGAAGTCCGTTCCATAGCAAGAACTGAGCCTTTAGAACCTTTCATAGAAAGCTCAGCGGTAACCAGCATATTCATTAATTCGGCCAAGGAATTCTGAAGTTTATGCATGTGGTAATTCATGATGAATTGTCCCATATGCATCAGTCAAGGATTGCAGAATAATATCATTCTGCAGGTCCAAGTCCAACTTCACACCGAGCTTCTCAAGCTCTTCCATGTCCTTGATCATTGTCAGACAGTGATCTTGGACTGACTGCCCATCACGCATCTTAGCCTTAAAAAGTCATTTTGTGACTTGATATTTGGCTGCGCGACTCTGTTCACCAAACATCTCCTGCAGGTGAGCCAACATTTGGCGAGCAGTCCCGATATCCTCATGTTGGCGCTGGAGCTCATCAGACATCGAGCCCAACATGTAATATCTGGCCTTATTATCTTCGTCAATCCATTTTTTCAGAGATCTCTGTTCAACAGATGGACGGGCAAAACTGAAGGGAAATCCTGATTTCCCGGTCCAGGTTCGTCCAGATCTGATTAGATCAAGAGATATATTTCAAAAATTTTCTCTTGATCTCAATCAGATCTTGATATGTTTCAGATCTGATTCTTATTATTTTAATAAATAAAATAAAATAAGATAAATTAAATCAAATTTAATTTACCTGATTTGGGTAATCCTATTACCCTGTAGATGATCCTGATTGCAGCGGAAGGTTCTGGATCTTAGCCACGCAAGCGCCTGGCCTCTACCGGTATCCACTCGGGTTGGATCTGGAGATCCTCTTCTTCTCTATCACACCTCCAAAAATCAGATCTGGATCTGATCTGGAGGATCTTCAAAACTCTTTTGAAGATCTGCAGTCGTCCTTTTGCAGCAGCGCAGCCTTCTTGCTTTTGATCGCCTTTCCTTGATCTGAATCGCACCAACCAAGTCCAAAACACCTTTTGGACGTGGAGAGCAAGGGGAGAAGAGACTATGGCATGGAGAAGGAGGGGAGAGGCAGCCTTGGGGCGTGGGAAATCTCAATTGGAATTAGGGTTGGGCGCAGGGTCTTATTTATAGACCTCTTGTGATCCAACTCCTCTTCCTCTCAACCAATCACAACCCTTTGTGAAATCAGATCTAAATCTGATTGGTTGGAATAGAGACCCCTGGATTCCTCCTTAGAGGGCGCCTAAGACCAGTCAAACTGGATTCTTAGTAGAACTCTGAATTGGAATCCAAAAGGGAGGTGGAGTCCTTGTCCAACAAGGACTCCTAGGCGCCTCCTAACTTGGGCTCACGCCACCCTTGGCGTGCGCCCTTCCTCCTTGCCAGGTTCTGGCAGGGGGACAGGCCCCCACCAGCTCTCCAATAGGTGCATGACATGTGGTCAAAAGTCAAAGGGTCAATGGTCAACGTTTGACCAGTCAAAGGTAGACTTTTGACCAAAGTCAAAGAACAAGAAATGGCAGGTGACCAAAAATGGCAGGTAATGTCTTACAAATAAGACAACCTATTTCTGACTTGGACAACCTCCAGTCAGACCATATGAAGGCCTCTGATTGAGCACAAACTCCTTTGGCTCAGTCAGGACAACTTATTTATGATAGTAAAAGAAGAACGTTAGGTTCAATCGAGTGCTAGCACGATTTCCTTGAACCTAATTGAATCTCATTCAGATCAATTGAACTAGATCAGTTCAATTGATGATCACCAGATTCAAACCCTTGTTTGTGTGACCCAGTTAGGTTCAGTTCTGTATGGTAATGGGATATGTCATGATCTCTATCATCGACATCATCGAAACTCCTTTCGATGGATCAGAACTCTTCTGATTCGAACAGCTAGAATGATCGATCATCTAAATCATTCTAATTGCTCCCAAAATCCACCAGTGACACCTAGCAGTATATGGTGGCAACCCATCAGAGCTGAATGCGAACCTCTTGGTGCAGCTACCTGTGTGATTAAGTTCTTCTATCTTGAGCCCCGATCAGATTAGGGTTAAGGTGAACTCGTCAAACCCTAGTCTCTGTCATATGATGTAATCATTCGATTCGAGTCCAATGTGAAAATCTAAATAGAAACTCTTTCTATTATTTCACTCTGCCATGGCCATGGGCTTCTGGACTTGATTCTCATGATCATCATAGGGCTGCTCCTCTACCACCGAGGTAGATAGATTCCATCTTGATGCAATCCAGTTCCTACAATGAACATGCTATAGCCAACATACACCTCAGGGTTCCATATGGCTAGGAGACCGAGTAATGGTGTAGTCAAACTATAACACCCTCAAGGTGAACTGCCGATGCATCCTCAGGTCAAAGAACCAGACACACTACTGCAGCATCGAGTCAGTCATTGACGAGAAGGTAGACTTCCTAATGACTACTCGAGGTGGTCACGCTCAGTGCCCTCGTTCTCTAACGAGTACCTGTACTCTCGCTCCGGTGTCTCCACACCGTAGACTCAAGACTCATCTACTAAAGAGAAGCGATTGTACACCAACCTTCCGGATCAATCACCATCCTCGTGATGATCCTATGGTCGGGAGCATTTTATGAGTTAATAATGATTATTCATGTCTTAAATTTTCAACTCTTGAAAATATGAATTATCATTACCATTAACTCAAAGGATGTATCACAGACACTAAATACACATATGTGATAGAAAATAACCCATTTTATTGATTATAGTCAAAATTATAATTTTGCCCCTAGAAGTGTATTACAAGTGTCAGCCAATTCTGGCTTCTAGGGCACATATATCTAACAATCTCCCACTTGTCCTAAAGCCAATTGGCTACAAGTCTAAGTCCCATCTTCTCAAGGTGGGCTTCGATCTTCTGCTGGCCCAACGGCTTTGTAAGTGGGTCTGCCACATTATCTGTGGAGTTGACTCTCTTGACCTCGACGTAACCTTTCTCAAGGTAATCGCGGATGAGATGGTATCGCCGCTCAATGTGCTTGGACTTTCTGGTGAGACCTCGGCTCCTTAGCAAGGGCTATGGCGCCATTGTTGTCGCAGTATAGAGGAATGGCATCTGATGGCATTACTCCAATTTCTGCAGCAAACTTCTTGTACCAGAATGCTTCCTTTGCAGCCTCTGATGCAGCGATATATTCTGCTTCCATGGTGGAATCTGCTATCACAGTTTGCTTGGAACTCTTCCAGCTGACAGCTCCACCATTGCACACAAACAGACTTCCAGATGTCGACTTTCGATCATCTATATCGGACATGAAATCCGAGTCTGTGTATCCCTGGAACTTGGAGTTCTCCATTACCAAAGACCAACATCATATCCTTAGTTCTTCTCAAGTACTTAAGGATACATTTCACAGAAGTCCAGTGTTCTTCACCTGGATTTGACTGATATCTGCTTGTGACACTCACAGCATGGGCTATATCAGGTCGTGTACATAGCATGGCATACATGAGGCTCCCTATTGCAGAAGCATAAGGGATCTTGCTCATGCGTTCTATTTCCTCAGGTGTGCTGGGGCACATCTTCTTGGAAAGATGAATACCATGTCTGAAGGGTATTAATCCCCTCTTAGAGTTTTCCATACTAAACCTCTTTAGTACTTTCCTCTATGTACATCTTCTGTGAAAGTCCTAGCATCCTATTCGGTCTATCCCTATAGACCTTAATTCCTAGAATAAAGGATGCTTCACCTAGGTCTTTCATGGAGAATTCCTTGGACAACCACATCTTGACTGATGTCAACATGGGAATATCATTCCCAATAAGGAGGATGTCATCCACGTACAATACGAGGAAGACAACAGCGCTCCCACTGACCCTTTTGAAAACACATGGTTCCTCTTCATTTTTGATGAAACCAAACTTTTTGATCACATCATTGAAACGAGTGTTCCAGCTCCGAGATGCTTGCTTAAGTCCATATATGGACCTTTGCAGCTTGCAAACCTTGTGATCAGTATCACTGGATGTGAAACCTAGCGGCTGTTCCATATAGATATCTTCCTCAAGATATCCATTTAGGAATGCCGTTTTCACGTCCATTTGCCATATTTCATAATCGAAATAGGCTGCAACAGCAAGCAATGTGCGGATGGATTTTAGCATAGCTACTGGGGAAAAGGTATCCTGATAGTCAATGCCTTCGCGTTGACTATAACCTTTTGCCACTAGTCTAGCCTTGAATGTCTCCACATTCCCATCTGCACCAATCTTTCTCTTGAAGATCCATTTACACCCAATAGGTACTATACCTTCTGGTGGATCTACCAAGGTCCAGACTTGGTTTGAGTGCATCGAGTCAATTTCTGACTGCATTGCCTCTAAGCCATTTCTCGGAGTCGATATCTGATATCGCCTCGTTGTAGGTTTTGGGATCATCACCATGAGCACCATTACCTATGAGGAACATTTCCTCTACTTCCTCTGAAATAATACCTAAGTATCTTTCAGGGGGACGGAAAACTCTTTCCGATCTACGAGGTGGAGGAGGTAGTGTTCTTATTGGCTCAACCTGATTTGGTTCCACTTGGTCCTTAGCTCGTTCTGCTTGTGAGACTTTCTCATCAAGCTTAATCTGCTTTCCAATGCCGCTATCTTGAATAAACTATTTTTCAAGAAAGATGGCATGTCGACTCACAATCACATTGTGGTCTTCTGGAATGTAGAAATAGTATCCTAATGACTCTTTAGGATATCCTATGAATCGAGCTCTAAAGGACCTAAACTCTAACTTGTCCGCTTGTTGTCTTTTGACATGAGCCGGACAACCCCAAATTCTGAGATGACTCAGACTTGGTTTCTTACCGTGCCATATCTCATACGGTGTGGTAGGAACGGTTTTAGAGGGAACCCTATTCAGTAGATAGAATTGAAGTTAACAATGAATGTCCCCAAAGAAAATCAGGGAGGTCTGTGAAGCTCATCATGGATCGAACCATATCCAATAGAGTCCGATTTCTCCATTCTGAAACCCCGTTGAGTTGAGGTGTTCCTGGTGGAGTCCATTGAGAGACTATGCCATTTTCCTTGAAGATAGTCTAGGAATTCCCGGCTAAGGTATTCACCTCCTCGATCTGATCGAAGAACCTTAATGGGTTTTCCAGTTTGTTTTTCTACTTCATGTCTGAATTCTTTGAACTTTTCAAAAGCTTCAGACTTGTGTCTCATAAGATACACATACCCATACCTAGACAGATCATCGGTAAAGGTAATGAAGTAGACAAAATTGCCTCTAGCCGGCACATCAAATGGGCCGCACACATCAGTATGTACTAGGGCAAGGAGATCTGTGGCCCTCTCCCCATGTCCAACAAAAGGGAGTTTAGTCATTTTGCCTTGAAGACAAGATTCACAAGTTGGATATGACTCAAAAGTCAATGGACTCAATAGCCCATTTTTCTCCAATTTGTTGATCCTATCTTCTGCTATATGACCTAATCTCAGGTGCCATAGATATCTGTCGTTTGGACTATCCCTAGGTCGTTTGGCATTCACGTTTTGCTCGATAGTTAGAATAGGTACATCAATATGTAGCTGATAAAGACCATTAATAAGGAAACCATTTGCAATTTTATTTCTTTCATAAAGAATGTTACAATGGTCCTTAAAGAAGGTGAATCACATAACCTTCTTGTGCTAAGCATGAAACAGAAATCAAATTCCTGCTAGCTGCAGGCACATAATAACAGTCTTTCAAAACTAAGTCTAAACCAGATGGTAATCGAAGAGGGTATGTTCCCACGGCTACTGCAGCAACTCTTGCTCCATTACCGATGCGTAGGATCATGTCTCCATCCCTCAGCCTCCTGCTATCCTCAAGACCCTGCATAGGAAGTGCACAGATGAGCACTAGAACCAGAGTCAAGCACCCAACTGGATGCAGAAGAAACCGTAAGGTTAGACTCAATAACGAGCATACCTCCAGAAGGACCTTCCTTCTTGTTCTTCAGGGTGGCCAGGTAAGTAGGGCAGTTCCGCTTCCAATGGCCGTCGCTGTTGCAATGGAAACACTTTCCTTTGACATCGGCCTTCTTTCTTCGGCTTCTGCCTTCTTCTTCTTTGATCCTTCCACCTTTTGCTTTTTCACAGACTTCTTTTTCTTTCCATAAGACTTTCTTTTGGAAGAAGTCCGTTCCATAGCAAGAACTGAGCCTTTAGAACCTTTCATAGAAAGCTCAGCGGTAACCAGCATATTCATTAATTCGGCCAAGGAATTTTGAAGTTTATGCATGTGGTAATTCATGATGAATTGCCCATATGCATCAGTCAAGGATTGCAGAATAATATCGTTCTGCAGGTCCAAGTCTAACTTCACACCGAGCTTCTCAAGCTCTTCCATGTCCTTGATCATTGTCAGACAGTGATCTTGGACTGACTGCCCATCACGCATCTTAGCCTTAAAAAGTCATTTCGTGACTTGATATTTGGCTGCGCGACTCTGTTCACCAAACATCTCCTGCAGGTGAGCCAACATTTGGCGAGCAGTCCCGATATCTTCATGTTGGCGCTGGAGCTCATCAGACATCGAGCCCAACATGTAATATCTGGCCTTATTATCTTCGTCTAATCCATTTTTCCAGAGACGCTCTCTGTTCAGTGGATGGACGGGCTGGTAAGGTGGGAGGGTCCTGGTCCAAAACATGTGGTTAACTTCTCGAACCCAAAATAATTTTGTAGTTCCTGAGCCAATCTTTATAATTGGGTCCAGTCAGTCTATGTGTGTCCAGGATACGTGCCAATGGGTTGGACGCAGACATTTTCCTGTAGAGAGTCAAAGATTCTAGTTAGATACTGTAATTTTGACTTGACCAATTTATTTAGGGATTTTATTTTTAAACAAATTAGCTCCCACTATTTTCTCGGATCCCTACACTCCCTCTGTAGAGATGCGAAAATCTCCACGATTAATGATTTCTAGTGGGTGGTGCGGTCTCACCAACTGACTCATCACCTCACCTAACAGTTATTGGTGATGGGTTAGCCAATGAGTGAACAACTCTTGTTCAATGATTCTCTAATCATGGTGCACCCAAACTTGGTCTCTAATTCATGAATCTCACCGTATCCGGAAATATTGATCCACTCCTTAGTTAAGTCAGACCCACCATTTGCATAGACTGGGTTCCTAATTGAGTCTCTCACCGTATCCGAAATATTGAGCCCAACTCATCCTCCAGCCCATAGCATCCAATGCCTAATAGACATGGTTGCGTCTTCCCGGTGCAACTGAGCCACTGTATCCAGCCGAGAACAATCAACCCCGGGAAGGGCCCGCACATCTACAATGGTGGAAGACCTCAGACTTAATCTTTTCTTAGGGAGAATTGATTCAGGTCTCATTAAACTAGACTTGGCTTAGTCATAACAATTATGACTAACCTAGTGGCATGGGTTAGCTCGGATTATTGACCACCTCAGATCAGAACTGTGTCAACAGATATGGCCAGGTAAGTGAGACCGGTGGAAGGAATATGCCATTAACTCGTACAAGAATGCATTCAGGTCGAGTAGCTTCCAATTAAAAACCAGTCGGTCGTATGTGCCAAACTTACCTTAGACACCAAATTGTTGAGTCAGAACCAATTGGGTTAGCCTACAATCCAGACTCTAACCTCTGAGCCTAATTAGGTCTTGCTTGATCGTGACTCGATCTTGACCCCAGACTTTAATTCCTATTAGGCCGGTCAATTTAAGCATTGTTGATCCCATCTAACAACTCTTGATTCGGTTTGATCAACCGCTTAGACCTAATTGAGCTACCACAAGCCTGAACCCAGTATTATGAATATGTCTTAAGATTGAAATTCTCAATTTTAGACCTAATTAAATATTCCATAAACTTAATTCTTAATTAAGTAGGGTTAATAAACAAAATATGCACAATAAATCCTAGGGTTTCAGGATCTAGGGTTTTGCAGAAAGTAAGTTTTGGGTTTCTGATTAAGGACGAACACGCAGCACCCCTACACATCATAAGAACACCCCATCGAATGGAAGAAGGGCCTTTAAAACCTTCTTCATTCTTATGACCGGACAGCCAAGAGGAATGCCTTAATCAGGAACATTCAATACTACAAAACAGTTAGATCTATATCATATATCTCATATACAAAGTAGATCTAATCATGGCATATTTTGCATACATCTCATGTTCATAATCACGCATATTTTTAGATCTAAATTATCTCATAATAATCTAAAAATTAGATTTAAATTGATCTTATCAAAATAAATCCCTAATATAGACAACTATGTAGAACTATTCTACAACTAGTCTAGACATGCATCAATCACATCTCATATGATGTTTCAAAATTAAATAATTTTATTTGCTATTTTTTAGATGTTATTATAACACTTATAATATCATAAAATAGTAAATAAAAAGATCTAAAGTATGATTTAATCAGATTAAATCAAGAACATGCAAGACTATTCTATAGAACTATTCTATTCTAGAACTAGTCATGCATATCTTCTAATCTTAGATCCAAATTATTTAATTTTAATTTTTTCTAATTTCAGATATGATCATATCTCATGTGACATCTTAAATCACTTATTTTTTAATTAAAATAAATTTAAAATTAGATCTAAACAATTTTAGAACCATGGCTCTGATACCAGTTGAAGAAAAATCCTGATTTTCCGGTCCAGGTTCGTTCAGATCTGATCAGATCAAGAGATATATTTCAAAAATTTTTCTCTTGATCCCAATCAGATCTTGATATGTTTCAGATCTGATTCTTATTATTTTAATAAAATAAAATTAAAAGATAAATTAAATCAAATTTAATTTACCTGATCTGGGTAATCCTATTACCCTGTTGATGATCCTGTTTGCAGCGGAAGGTTCTGGATCTTAGCCACGCAAGCGCCTGGCCTCTACCGGTATCCACTCAGGTTGGATCTGGAGATCCTCTTCTTCTCTATCATGCCTCCAAAAATCAGATCTGGATCTGATCTGGAGGATCTTCAAAACTCTTTTTGAAGATGAGCAGTCGTCCTTTGCAGCAGCGCAGCCTTCTTACTTTTGATCGCCTTTCTTTGATCTGAATCGCACCAACCAAGGTCCAAAACTCCTTTTGGACGTGGAGAGCAAGGGGAGAAGGTGGTTTGGCATGGAGAGGGAGGGAAGAGGCAGCCTTGGGGCATGGGAAACTATGATCTCATCATATCTCTTAATCTGAGTTGGGTACAGGGTCTTATTTATAGACTAGCTGTGATCCAACTCCTCTTCTTCCCAACCAATCACAACCCTTTGTGAAATCAGATCTAAATCTGATTGGTGGGAATAGAGTCCCCTGGATTCCTCCTTAGAGGGTGCCTAAGACCAGTCAAAGTTGGTTCTTAGAAGAACTCTAATTGGAATCCAAAAAGGAGATGGAGTCCTTGTCCAACAAGGACTCCTAGGCCACCTCCAACTTGGGCACACGCCAAGGGTGGCGTGCGCCCTCTTCCTTGCCAGGTTCTGGTAGGGGGACAGGCCCCCACCAGCTCTCCAATAGGTGCATGACATGTGGTCAAAAGTCAAAGTGTCAATGGTCAACGTTTGACCAGTCAAAGGTAGACTTTTGACCAAAGTCAAAGAACAAGAAATGGCAGGTGACCAAAAATGGCAGGTAATGTCTTACAAATAAGACAACCTTTTCTGACTTGGACAACCTCCAGTCAGACCATATGAAGGCCTCTGATTGAGCACAAACTCCTTTGGCTCAGTCAGGACAACTTATTTATGATAGCAAAAGAAGAACGTTAGGTTCAATCGAGTGCTAGCACGATTTCCTTGAACCTAATTGAATCTCATTCAGATCAATTGAACTAGATCAGTTCAATTGATGATCACCAGATTCAAACCCTTGTTTGTGTGACCCAGTTAGGTTCAGTTCTGTATGGTAATGGGATATGTCATGATCTCTATCATCGACATCATCGAAACTCCTTTCGATGGATCAGAACTCTTCTGATTCGAACAGCTAGAATGATCGATCATCTAAATCATTCTAATTGCTCCCAAAATCCACCAGTGACACCTAGCAGTATATGGTGGCAACCCATCAGAGCTGAATGCGAACCTCTTGGTGCAGCTACCTGTGTGATTCAAGTTCTTCTATCTTGAGCCCCGATCAGATTAGGGTTAAGGTGAAACTCGTCAAACCCTAGTCTCTGTCATATGATGTAATCATTCGATTCGAGTCCAATGTGAAAATCTAAATAGAAACTCTTTCTATTATTTCACTCTGCCATGGCCATGGGCTTCTGGACTTGATTCTCATGATTATCATAGGGCTGCTCCTCTACCACCGAGGTAGATAGATTCCATCTTGATGCAATCCAGTTCCTACAATGAACATGCTATAGCCAACATACACCTCAGGGTTCCATATGGCTAGGAGACCGAGTAATGGTGTAGTCAAACTATAACACCCTCAAGGTGAACTGCCGATGCACCTCAGGTCAAAGAACCAGACACACTACTGCAGCATCGAGTCAGTCATTGACGAGAAGGTAGACTCCCTAATGACTACTCGAGGTGGTCACGCTCAGTGCCCTCATTCTCTAACGAGTACCTGTACTCTCGCTCCGGTGTCTCCACACCGTAGACTCAAGACTCATCTACTAAAGAGAAGCTATTGTACACCAACCTTCCGGATCAATCACCATCCTCGTGATGATCCTATGGTCGGGAGCAATTTATGAGTTAACAATGATTATTCATGTCTTAAATTTTCAACTCTTGAAAATATGAATTATCATTACCATTAACTCAAAGGATGTATCACAGACACTAAATATACATATGTGATAGAAAATAACCCATTTATTACTTTTAGTCAAAATTACAATTTTGCCCCTAGAAGTGTATTACAAGTGTCAGCCAATTTTGGCTTCTAGGGCACATATATCTAACACTAGATGTCCGCGATGACCTTACTGAGGAGCGGGGCGAGCCCATGGAAGATCTTATAACCATCCCTCTTAATGATGGAAGCATAGAGCATATAGTGCAGATTGGCTCCAACTTAGGAGATGAAGTCTGAGAGCTGCTCATTGCCTTCTTGCGAAAGAATGCTGACATCTTTTCTTGGATCCCAACAGACATGCTAGGAATTGATGCTGAAGTCATGGAACATTGATTGACCATCGATCCTATGTACAGGCCAGTGAAAGAAAAAATTTGGTGCCATGCACCAGAAAGGCAGAAGGCAATAGTGGAGAAAGTGGATAAGCTCCTCAAAGTCGGTTTCATCCAAAAAGTCCGCTACCCAAGTTGGGTCTCCAATGTGGTCCTAGTCAAGAATGCCAATGGCAAGTGGAGAATGTATATCGACTTCAAGAAGCTGAACAAGGCCTATGCAAAGGACAGCTATCCCATACTCAGAATTGATCAGCTAGTGGATGCAACCTCGGGCCATAAGCTTCTTACCTTCATGGATGCCTTCTCTGGCCATAATCAAATCCAGATGGCACTAGAGGATGAGGAGAAAACTACTTTTATTACCGATCATAGTCTTTATTGTTATAGGGTTATGCCCTTTGGGTTTAAAAATGCAGGCACAACCTATCAATGCCTGGTCAATAAGATCTTTAAGAAGCAGATTAACCGCAACATAGAAGTCTACATGAATAATATGTTTGTCAAGAGTCAGACCTCATCCAATCATATTGCCAATCTTTAAGAAACCTTCAACTTCCTTCGAAGATACAAGATGAAGCTAAACCCGACTAAATGCGCCTTCGGAGTGACATTAGAAAAATTCTTGGGGTTCATGGTCTCAAGGCGGGGGATCGAAGCTAATCTAGAGAAGATCTGAGTCATCTAGGAGATGACCACCCCAAAATCAATAAAGAAAGTTCAGCGCCTGACCTGAAAGGTGGCATCCTTAAACCACTTTGTCTCGAAGTCGGCCGAGCGATGTATGCCCTTCTTCTAGGTCCTCAAGCAACCAATGAACTTCTGCTGGATGATAGAGTGCCAACAGACATTCGATGAACTCAAAAGCTACCTCAGTTTGCCCCCACTATTGGCAAAGCTCGAGCCCAAAGAAGAATTGTTCCTATACCTAGCGGTCTCTCCTGCAGGCCTGGTAGCGGTCCTGGTCAAGGAAGAGGCAAAAGTGCAACGATCGATCTACTATATAAGTCGAGTCTTGAGAGATGCAGAGACTAGGTACACTAAATTGAAAAAATTAATTTACGCTCTTCTGATTGCAATCAGGAGACTTTGGCCCTACTTCTAGAGGCATACCATAACACTCCTTATTGATCAACCAATCAAGGCAGTTTTTCATCAAATAGATGCCTCTAGAAGAATAGCGAAGTGGGCTATTGAGCTGACAGGGTTTGACATCAACTATCAACCTCGGCCATCAATCAAAGCTTAGATACTGGCCAATTTTATAGTCGAATGCACAATCCTGGATGATGTCAAATCTGAGTGAAATGAGATCAGCATTCTATGGTTGAAGCTAAGCTCCCTCGAAGAAAGAGAAGACCTTCCCGAAGGTTTCTGGGCCTTGTATGTGGATGGCTCTTCCAATGCTTTCGGTGTAGGTGCTGGACTGATCTTGAGCAATTTCGAAGGGGTCATCACCAAGTATGCACTATGCTTTCAGTTTCCTACAACAAACAATGAGACAGAATATGAAGCTCTGATAGCAGGACTGAAGATAGCAAAAGAACTAGAGGCAGACCGGCTCCAAGCTTATAGTGACTCACAGTTGGTAATGGGATAAGTCAATGGCAGTTATGAAGCTCGAAAGAAAAGTATGATAAAGTATCTTGAGAAAGTAAAGAGCCTGACCTCAGCCTTCAATGGCTTCAGCATTCAACAAATTTCAAGGGTAGAGAATACTAAAGCCGACCTCCTATCCAAGCTGGCCACACTTGCCCCCAATGAACTTTTCAAAGAAGTATACTTTGAAGTGTTGAAATGCTTGAGTATGGAAGAGCCACAGTCTACAATGCAAATTGACCATGAGCCCTACTAGATCGACCCATTAATCGCTTATCTCAAAAATGGGACACTCCCCTATGATCCGAAAGTAGCTCGAAAGCTGAGAAACCAAGCCTCCCTATATATTCTGTATGAAGGTAAGCTATACAAGAGATCATACTTCTTGCCACATTTAAAATATCTCCAACCTTCTGAAGCTAACTTTGTGCTGTAGGAAGTGCATGAAGAAATCTACAGGAGTCATTTAGGGGCTCGGTCCTTATCTCATAAGCTACTTTGGTAGGGTTACTATTGGCCGATAATGCATAATGTTTCTATAGTGTATGTCAGAAGGTGTGACCGATGCCAAAGAAATGCAAATATTCAAAGACAACTAGCATCCAAGATTACCCTCCTAAGTGCCCCATGGCCATTCATGCAATGGGGGTTGGACATACTTGGGCCCTTTCCCACGGTGCCTGGATAGAGGAAGTTCCTCTTGGTGGAGATTGACTAGTTCATAAAGTGGGTTGAAGCCGAACCCTTAGCAAAGATTACTGAGGCCAAAGTGCAGGCTTCATCTAAAAGTCAATTGTTTGTAGGTTCGGCCTACCTTGCACTCTCATTACAGACAATGGATGACAGTTTGCTGGAATAAAATTTGCCGAGTTCTGCGAGGATCTAAATATTTCTCATAATTTTACATCAGTAGCTCACACATAGGCAAACGATGAAGCCAAGGTGACCAATAGAATCCTGCTTCAAGGTATCAAGGTAAGACTCGAGAAGGCAAGGGGGACTTGGGTAGATGAACTCTATTATGTTCTCTGGGCATACCGAACTACCTAGACATTGCCAACTGGGGAGACACCATTCACCATGGCATTCGAAATAAAGGTAGTCATCCTGATAGAACTCAAGCTCCCGTCAGCGTGAGTTGTGGCATTTAATGAGCAGTAGAACTCACAAGATCTTAGGGCTAACCTCGACCTGCTGAAAGAAAAGAGGAAAGAAGCTCAGATCTGGATGGCAGCCTATAAATAAAAAGTAGCTCGCTACTACAATTCAAAGGTCGAAGACAAAGTATTCAAAGTGGAAGACTTGGTGCTTCAGCGAGCGGCTATTTCACAATCTCAGAACCAAAAAAAGCTTGTGCCAAATTGGAAAAGCCCATATGAAGTCAAAAAGGTCGTCCGGCTCAGAACATATTATTTGAAGGAGCTCGGAGGGACAACCGTTTGCGATCCTAAAATTTGGGAAACTTGCGAATGTATCATCAGTAATCTAACCTTAATAAATTTTTTTCTTTTCAATATCTCTATCTACAAAATTATGTCATTACAAGAAATGGTTTGATCAAACTTCATTCTTAAACAAAGAAGAAGATCTCATTAATCTAAGATGAGATGAGGGAAGAGTCCCTTCTAACGATCCTAATGTGCCCCTACAGTTCTGTTAGGAACAGAAGGAGAATCTCGTCCTAATATGAGCAAAGCAAAGACCTCGTTAATCATAGACGGGATGAGGAAAGAGGCCCTTCCAATGGCCCTAACATGCCCCTACAGTCCTGTTAGGAACAGGAGGAGAACCTCATCCTAACATATGCAAAGTGAAGACCTCGTTAATCTTAGACGAGATGAGGGAAAGAGGTCCTTCCAATGGCCCTAACGTGCCCCTACAACCCTATTAAGAACATGAGGAGAACCTCATCCTAACATGAGCAAAGCAAAGACCTCGTTAATCTTAGACGGGATGAGGGGAGAGGTCCTTCCAATAGTCCAAATGTGCTCCTACAGTCCTATTAGGAATAGGAGGAGAATGTCATCCTAACATGAGCAAAGCGAAGACCTCGTTAATCTTAGACGAGATGAGGGAAGAGCAACGGCACTAATGTGTCCCTACAGTCCTGTTAGAAATAGGAGGAGAATGTCATCCTAACATTAGCAAAGCGAAGACCTTGTTAATCTTAGACGAGATGAGGGGAGAGGCCCTTCCGATGGCCCTTGCATGCCCCTATGGCCCTGTAAGGAATAGGAGAGAACCTCATCCCAACATGAACAAACAAAGATCCTGCTAACTTAAGATGAGAAGAATCACATCGCTAAAAGCCAGAACTCTCCTTGAAACAGAGTCGGTAAAGTGAGGCCAGACGCAGAAGAAAGGAAAAAGACCTTGTCCCGAGAACCTCGCCCTAATAAAAATGAAGTTCGATAATGAACCTCTTCTTGATGCGGGATCAGATCTCTGAGCTGACACCTCCAATAGCCACACCAATTGAAGATGAAGTAAGGCATATAAAGCAATCGATAAACATTAAATTCGTATAAAATGAAGGACAATAGGAGAAAATGTTGTTTTATTAAAGACAAAACTAATTACAAGGTGAAGGTAAGTGTAAAGGTCTATAGGACCATACAAAAAAAAAAGAGAAGAAGCAAGAAGAAGCCGAAGTCCTAAGAAGGATTGGATTCCTCAGACTTGGGGCTGCTGGCCATCACCAAGGACTCCTTCAGACTGGCAACCTCCTCCTCGAGTTCCTTTCTTCTTATTAAGTTGTCATGGAACATCCTATTGGCCCTTTGGTAGTTTTCTTCAGATTCATGCAACCTTCTCCTCAAAACTTTTGACTCAGTCGCAGCATCCTTAATGGCTTGCTACTCGCACGATAGCTGGATCTTCAGTCGTTGAACCTCGACCTTCTCCCTTCCAACCACTTTGGAGAGCTCGCCCAAAGTCCTCATCAAGGAGGCAACCTGCTCCGATCCCCTGCTCGCGCTGGATTGGTGACTATCATCGAGTTGTTTTTGGAGCTGGACCACCTCGCTCTTAGAAGCACGAAGCTATTGCTCAAGCTTGGATATCCACTCGCTCCAACCCAGCCAATAGGTATCATAAGTGAGCTCAGCATCATGCAACTACTTCTGAACTGTAGAGAACTTCTTCGACCAATCCCACTTGTTGGGGGTAAACCTCGCTCCTGTCGAAGTTCGGCTTGATGTTCAGCCAAATATAGCTTATAATCGTAGAAGAGCTTCAATTGCAACTTCTCCATTAGTCGAATTCTTTCAGTCAAACTTTTCCATCCCAGGCAGGCTCCTTTTGACATTCCTCCAGCTAACCTTTCTCGATCGCGAGTCTTCTGAACTTCTCCTTCAATCAGACTCCTTCATTAGTCAGACTCCTTTCAGTCTTCATCCTTAATCGAACTTCTCCATCAATCGGACTCATTTCGAATCCTTCTAGTAGACCTCCTTCTGAATTCCTCTAGCGGACTTTCTTTAGAATTTCTCCAGTGAACTTTCGAACCCCTTTCGATTGAACTCCATGCAGTCACCTGGAAGGGCCTCCATGCCTATGCAAATCCAATAATCTACACAACATAAACCCACTTACACACAAACGACCCTAAAGGAATCCAAACTCCTATGGAATTGATGAAACTTGAAGCTCTTTATCATTGGCGCCTACCTCCTTCAAACTTCAACTATTTAATCCCAATGGACTGGCACATCACGATAGCAAAAACCACCCTCCATAACAAACACCATGTGGTCCCAAATGGCCCACTACCAGGCGGTTACGACTGTCATTATCAGTTTGTTACAGACTTCATCTATAAAAGAGACCCTCCAAATATATTTTTTCTGGGCACTCTTCTTCCTCTCGATATTCTACCACTTTCTTTTCTAAGCACTCTATTTTTATTGGTCGAAAAAGCTGACTTGATCATCAGAGGATCTTTCTGGAGCCACCACCCCCGACTTCGAATGAGACTTATTTTGTAGGTCACTGATGATGGCCTCATCTTCTCTGACTCTAGCCTCGAATCTAGCATCAACCAAAATTTTTACCAATAGAATTGGTGCTAGAGGAAGGAGCCCTTTTCTATTGAGGTTCTCTTATTCTTAAAGGAGTGCTCAGTAGAGATCTCTCTCCTTCCCCCTCGAAGTTCTTCTTCCCCAGTCGATCTCATGAGGATGCCTCCCAAAAAGCCTTCCATCCAACGATCGACCATCTCCGTGGCTAGATCTCATGCAGATCTACCTGCCCCCATCTCATCCCCGGCATCTCAAGTTCCATCGATAGCAATGGTGGATACAGAGCAATTTAACCTACTGGTTTAGTAGGTTAGGGGCCTCACTAAAGCAGTGCAGGTCATACTGTAGCAGCGACCTTCGATGCTGGCCCGATTGGAGAGGGCTTCTCCAGAACTCCAGGACCTAATCTGGGGATGACTGACTTGGGCGAGTCGATCGATCACCTCCAAAAAAGGAAAGTAGAGGGCAGGGAGCCCCTGCTCTGACCATGATTCTATCCCTAGAGGGACTCTGCCCTCGTTCAGCCAGAAAACTTTGGAGATCCATGATAATGAAGATCTCCTAGATCGAAAGCTACAAAAAATGAATCGATGAATTGAGGAACTCCGCCAGGCTCCCTTCTCTCATGATAATGATATCTAAATCGATCCTCCTTTCTCTCATCAAATCATATAGGAACCGATCTCGTCGAACTTCAAACTTTCACAGTTTGAGAGCTACGATGGGACTGCTGATTCGGTCGATCATTTGGAGGTCTTTTGGATAATGATGCTGCTCCATGGCACGCTCGACGCCATCCTATGCCGAGCTTTCTCCTCCATCCTGAAGGGAGTAGCCAAGAAATAGTACTCAACCCTTAAGCTAGGTACTATCTTTTTATTCGATCAAATAAGCCATCAATTTGTGACTCACTTCATCAGCAGCCGACGTCCCTGATGAGGCTCGAATTTCCTCATCCATATCAAGCAGAAGGCAGGAAAGTCCATTTGGGTCCATGTCAACCATTTCAATGCTGCTACTCTGGAGGTCTAGAACTTAGACCAGTCCATTGTAATGGCCGCACTAAAGGGCCGCCTCCAAAAGAATGATCTACTATTCTTTCTGAAGAAAAAGTATCCCAAGAATTTGATATGCTGGCCCGGGCTGATGGTTACACCCGGACGGAAGAGGCCTTCAAGGTGAAGGATGAAGAAGCCATGAGAGAGCGGTAAGCGGGTGATTCAAGCAAGCCCATAGTTAAAGAAAAGTCGAGCAAAGCTCGGTCATGCTCTAGAACTTCTTTCGAGCACAGACGAGCTCGAACTCCTCCTCGAGCTTATCGTCAGAGAAGCCCTGATAAATGGGCATGATGGAACTCTCCCCCTAGAAGGTTCCACACCTATGCTCTCCTCAATGCTCCGAAGACTCAAGTCCTGATGGAGATAAAGGACTAGCTATCGAGGTCGGAGAAGATGCGATCTCATCTTGAAAATCAAAATTTTAACAAGTACTACCTCTACCATCATGACCATGGTCACGATACTGAGGAATGCATCCAGCTCCAAGATAAGATCGAGGAGCTCATCAGGCAAGGCCAGCTTGGTCGATTTCTACAATGTCGGCCTGAAGTAAGGGAAGACCGACCAAGGGCACTGCCCCAACCCAAACCATCAAGGAGAGAAGAGCAGCAAGGAGATCAGCCACCCCTCGGCATCATCAACACCATTTCTAGGAGACTTTGATAGGGAGAGGCTGGCAGATCGATAGGGGAAGTGAAGAAGCGGAGGACTGAAGAACCAATAACTTTCACTGATGAAGATGCTCAAGGAGTTTAGTCCCCACATAATGATGAGTTATAATCTCTCTAAACATTGTTGACTATGATGTACGTCGTGTTTTGATAGATAATAAAAGCTCTGTTGATGTCTTATTTTATGATGCTTTCTCTAAAATGTCTATACCGAATAACCACCTGGAACCTATGAGTTCTCCATTGATGGGTTTTACTGGCGATGCGGTGCTAGTTAAGAAAATAATAATACTAACTATGGCTACACGACAATACCCTAAATGGGTCAGAGCGTAGGTCAACTTTTTGGTAGTAAAAGCTTCCTCTGCTTACAATGCAATCCTCGGCCGACCTGGTTTGAATGCACTTTGGATAGTAGTATCCACTCATTACCTAAAGATGAAGTTCCCAATAGGCCATGAGATTGGAGAGGTTAGAGGAGATCAAGCTATGGCAAGGCATTGCTACTCCATCGCCCTGCAAAAAAGTGGCCAACTCGGCCTTTGCCCAGTCAACCTTACTAAGGAGTGGGGCGAACCCAAGAAGGACCTAGTGGCTGTCTCTCTAAATGATGGGAACACAGAACACACAGTCATATCGGCTCTAGCTTGGATGGAGAAGTTTGAAAGAAGCTCATTGCCTTCTTATGGAAGAATGCTGACGCCTTTGCCTGGGTCTCTGCAGACATGCCAGGAACTGACGTTGAGGTCATGGAGCATCGGCTAGTTGTTGACCCCAAATGCAGACTAGTGAAAGAAAAAGTTTGAAGCCATGCACCAGAAAGATAGAAGGCGATAGCAGATGAAGTGGACAAACTCCTTAAAGCTGGGTTCATTCAAAAAGTCAACTATCCAAGTTGGGCCTCCAATGTGGTCCTAGTCAAGAAGGCTAATGGCAAATGAAGAATGTGCATAGACTTCAAAAAGCTGAATAAGACCTATCCAAAAGATAGTTACCTCCTGCCCAGAATTGATTAACTGATGGATGCAACTTTGGGCCATGAGCTTCTCACCTTCATGGATGCTTTTTTCAGCTACAATCAAATCCAGATGGCATTGGAGGACGAGGAGAAAACTACTTTTATTATTGACTGTGGTCTTTATTGTTACAGGATCATGCCCTTCGGGCTTAAAAATATAGGCGCGATATATCAGCGTCTGATCAATAAGATTTTCAGAGAGTAGATCGGCCATAACATAGAGGTTTACGTAGGTGACATGCTTGTCAAGAGCCTAACTTCGATCAGTCACATAGCCGACCTTGAAGAGACCTTCAACGCTCTCCAAAGATATAAGATGAAGTTGAATCCGACCAAGTGCGCCTTCGAAGTAACCTCGAAAAAATTTTTGGGGTTCATGGTCTCGACGTGGAGAATCGAGGCCAACCCAGAGAAGATCCAAGGCATCTAAAAAGTGGCATCTTTGAATCGCTTTGTCTCGAAGTTGGCTGAGCGGTGCATGCCTTTTTTCCAAGCCCTTAAACAATCGAAGAACTTCTGCTAGACTATGGAATGCCAGCAAGCATTCGAAGAGCTCAAAAGCTACCTCGGCTCGCCTCCTTTGTTGGCTAAGCTTGAACTTGGAGAAAGATTATTTCTGTACTTGGTAGTCTCTCCAACATCCCTCATGGTGGTTTTAGTCAAAGAAGAGGCAAAAATGCAGTGGTCGATCTACTATATAAGCCGAGTCCTGAGGGATGCAGAGACCAGGTACACTAAATTAGAAAAATTAACTTATGCTCTTCTGATTGTAGCTAAAAGACTTCGGCCCTACTTTTAAGGGCATATAATAACACTCCTCCTTGATTAGCCAATCAAGATAGTTCTTCATCGAACAGACATCTCTGGGAGAATCGCAAAGTGGGCAATTGAGCTCACAGAGTTCGACATCAACTATCAACATCGGCTGTCGATCAAAGCTCAGATACTAGCTAATTTTATAGTTGAATGCACGATCTCAGATGATGTCAAACCTGAGTAGAATGAGGCCAGCATTCAGTGGCTACAATCAAGCTTTCCCAAAGAAAGAGCAGACCTTTTCGAAGGTTTTTGGGCCATGTATGTGGATGGCTCTTCCAATGCTTCCGATGCAGGAGCTGGATTGATCTTGGTCAACCCGAAAGGGGTTATTATCGAGTATGCATTGCATTTTGAGTTTTCTGCAATGAACAACGAAGCAAAATATGAAGTTCTGATAGTGGGGCTAAAGATAGCTAAAGAACTAGAAGCATATCGACTTCGAGCTTACAGTGATTCGCAGTTGATAGTGGGAGAGGTCAACAGTGATTACGAGGCTCGAAAGAAAAATATGAGAAGATATCTTAAGAAAGTGAAGAGCTTGACCTCGACATTCAATAGTTTCAATATCCAGTGGATTCCAAGGATGAAATATGCCACAGCTGACCTTCTATCCAAATTGGCCACACTTTCTCCTAATGAACTTTCGAAGGAAGTATACTTTGAAGTACTGAAATACCCTAGTTCGAAAGAGCCACTGACTGCCATGTAGATTGACCATGAGTCTTGTTGGATTGATCCGTTGACTGCTTATCTCAAAGGTGGAACTCTCCCTCACGACCCAAAGGAAGCTTGGAAGTTGAGGAACCAGGTCTTCTGGTATGTACTTTATGAAGATAAACTATGCAAGAGATCATATTCATTTTTACTTTTAAGATGTCTTCGACCTTTCAAGGTCGACTTTACATATGGGAGGTGCATGAAGAAATCTATAGAAACCATCTGGGTGCTAGATCCCTGTCTTACAAGCTGCTTTGGTAAGATTATTATTGGCCGACTATGCACCATGATTGCATTGAATATGTTAGAAAGTGCGACCACTGTCAAAGGAATGCAAATATACAAAGATAGCTGGCCTCCGAGCTTACCCCACTAAGTGCCCCTTGGCCATTTGCATAATGAAGAATGGATATACTTGGTCCCTTTTCGATGGCACCTGGACAACAAAAGTTTCTCTTAGTTGCGATCGACTACTTCACCAAATGGGTCGAGGCCGAACTCCCGACAAAGATTACTGAAGCCAAAGTGCAAGACTTCATCTAAAAGTCGATTGTTTATAGATTTGGCCTGCCCCAAACTCTTATTACAGACAATGGGCAATAATTTGCTGGGAAGAAGTTCGCTGAGTTTTGTGAAGGTTTGAACATCTCTTACAACTTCACGTCAATAGCTCATCCATAAGCGAACGGTGAAGCAGAAGTGACAAACAGAATCTTATTGCAAGGCATCAAGGCAAGGCTTGAAAGAGCAAGGGGGACTTGGGCAGACGAGCTTTACCATATTTTATGGGCATACCGAACTACCCAGAAGCTGCCAACTAGAGAAACACCATTCACTCTGGCTTTCGAAATGGAAGCTGTCATCCCAATAGAGCTTAAGTTGCCATCAGCATGGGTTGTAGCCTTCAACGAGCAATGCAATTCAGAGGACCTCAGAGCAAACTTCGATCCGCTGGAAAAAAATGAGAAGAAGCCCAAGTTTGGATGGCTGCTTATAGATGAAAAGTGGCCTGCTACTATAACTCCAGAGTTAAAGATAAAATATTCAAAGTGAGGGGCTTGGTACTTCGACGAGCAGCCATTTCACAACCTCAAAACTAAGGGAAGTTCACCCCAAATTGGGAAGGTCCTTACGAAGTTAAAGAGGTCGTCTGACCTGAAACTTACTACTTGAAGGAGCTCGAAGGCACCAATCTTCCATGCCCATGGAGCTCAGAGAACTTACGCATGTACTATCAATAATCTCATTTTAATAAAATCTCCTTATTTTAACATCTTCGATCTTGGTGCAAAACTATGATGACAGAAAATAGCCTCTCAAACTTTGTCATTAGATGAAGTTAGCCCTGTTAGGAATAGGAGGAGAACCTCATCCTAACATTGAGGTAAAGCAGAAACCTCAGTTACTTAAGCTGGGATGCAGGGAGAGGCCCTTTCAATGATCCTTTTATGTCCCTATAGCCCTGTTAGGAATAGGAGGGGAATCTCGTCCTAACATTGAGCTAAAGCGAAGACCTCGGTTACTTAAGCCCGGATGCAAGTAGAGGCCCTTTCAATGGACCTTTTATGCCCCTAGAGCCGTATTAGGAATAGGAGGAGAACCTCATCCTAACATTGAGCTAAAGTGAAGACCTCGGTTACTTAAGTTGGGATGCGGAAAGAAGCCCTTTCAATGATCCTTTTATATCCCTATAGTCCTGTTAGGAACATGAGGAGAACCTCATCCTAACATTGAGCTAAAGCGAAGACCTCGATTACTTAAGCCGGGATGCAGGGAGAGGCCCCTTCAATGACCCTTTTATGCCCCTATAGCCCTATTAGAAATAGGAAGAGGATCTCATCCTAATATGAGCAAAGTCGAAGGCCTTGCTAACCTAAGCCAAGGAAAAAAGAGGGGGAGGGGGGGGTCCATCTAGTGGTCCCAAACGAACCCCCAACCTAAAGCAAAGAGAAGGGAGAAATCCTATCACCGATCCTTACACATATTTCTCCTATAATTATCCGACCGTATGAGGTGCAAGAAGGAAAATTGCTCTCGGATCCACAAAAAGGACATCGGATAAGCATCCACAACAACCACTTTATTAGAAGACAATGCAAAGAAAAACAAAGTGAAGAAAGTAGAGCCATGAGCAAGCTTCGAATTCGTGCGAAACAAAAATAATAAAAAAGGTACCATTTCATTAAAAAAATAAGTTCATTACAAACAAAACATAGGTCGACAAGATCGATTACACTAAAAAAAAGAGAAAAGAGAAAGGCCGCTAAAATCCTAGGAAGGGCCAAACTCCTCAGACTTCAGACTGGTGGCCATTACCAAAGATTCCTTTAGATGATCAACCTCCTTCTCGAGCTCCCTCTACCTCATCATGTTATCATAGAATATCCTATTGGCTTGATGATGGTTTCCCTCTGACTCTCGTAGCCTTCCCCTTAGGACCTCAAACTTGACCTCCGCATCCTTGGTGGCCTGACGCTCACAAGTCAGCTCGAGCTTCAGTCGCTGCACCTCAGCCTTTTTCATACCGATCGACTCCAAGAGTTCGCCAATGATCCTCTTCAAGGAGATGATCTCATCAGCCTCCCTGCTTATACCAGCCTAAAAGCCATCATCAAGTTGCCACTGGAGCCAGGCTACTTTGTCATTGGAGGTACAAAGCTTTTGTTCTAGCTTAGATATCCTATCACTCTAGTCCAATCGATAAGTCTCATATGTGAGCTCAGCATCATGCAACTGCTTCTGAAGTATGGAGAATCTCATCAACCAATCCCACTCGAATCATGCCTTGTCGGAGGACCACGACGAGCTCCCCTCCAAAAGTCAAATCTTCTCCTTCGTCGTCTTGAGTTGAGTCTCAAGGGAGCCGATCTTCGCCATCAGTGCCCAGGATTTGTCGCTTGCGTTATTCCAGAGTTTGGCTAGCTCCCTCTCGAAGCTTTCCTTCCGAATGCTAAAACTCGTAGAGTCCTTCATGTGCAAGTTTCGAAGGTGAGTGACCTCTTTGGTCACCTCCAAAGTATTCTTTCGCAAAGCTTGACGGTCGTCCTTCATCTTCTTCAACTTCTTCTTCAGATGATAGACTTTCTTCCTCAGGCATTTTATTAAAGGTTTCAGGAGAACCCCCTGAGGCAGTGGATCAGTGTTGATGGGAGACTACATTCAAAGTGTAAAAAATACTCAAAGGTATAGACAAAAAAGAAATTCACTTTCATTTAATCAAAAATTCTAAGTACAAAGTCAAAAAAAAAAGAGAAGAAAAATATACAACTACTCAAGGATTTCAACCTCAGGAGGGATGACAGTAGATGAAGTTGGAGCGCTCTTGATTGCCTCGAGTTCCTAAACTAGCTCAAGCACCTCCACGGCAGGTTCGAATGGACCAAAAGCATGCTTGAACAGTCCCACTTTTGCATCATCCTCCTCCTCCAAAAATCTGAGGTCAAGCTTGGGGAACCTCCGGGCCACCCTACCTTCGTGGAGCTCGAAGCCCTTGATGAACGCTTGCTGGCCAAATTCGACGTTCAAGTTCCTCATTTTGGAAGATGCCTTGAACTCTTCCACGGCCAAGGTCATCGCCTCCGAGATCGACTTCGCCATTTGGGCTTTCAGTTTGTCGATTTTAATCTCGGCTTTCTTCTTCCTCTCCTCCTCTAGGGCCAGTGTAGCCTTAAGTCTGGTTGAGACAAACACCTCTTTTCAAAGTACGCCCTAGAGACTCCTAATTTTTCCCATCTTCTTCTTTATAAGGCTTCTAAATACAGACAAAATAGACCAACTAGAGGTGAACTAGCATGGTCGCCTGACCCGAGGAGTTCAAGATCGTACTCTGGTGGGATGTCATACTATATCCTAATCAAGGAGAGGTTGTTCATGTGAGCTCAAAAGTGGCACTCCCAAATCTTAGAAACATGAGAAGATAGGTCATGGGAAGATAGGAGCGAGTCGGAAGAAGAATCAGTCTCAATAGTAAAGTTCAGAAACTGGGCCGGCTCACTCTTGGACTGAGCCGGCTTAGTTGAAAACTAGGTCGGCTAAGCCGGCTTAGTTGAAAACTAGGTCGGCTAGGTCTCAGAGGAAAATTCAGATAGAGAGCAGCATTTTCGGACTGTTGGCATGGTTAGCCAGCTAGTCTGAAACTAGGTCAGCTTAGTTTTCGTGGGTTATTATTTTGTGTACATGGGTTATTTGGATTTGGAGAGTTTTTTTATGAGCTTGGGTTTGATCCTTTGTAAAGTATATATACTGAAAATAGGTCAAGATTGTTAGGATGCTGAAATATACTGAATAAAAGCTCTTTTCTTCTAAAAATCTCTTCTTCTCTTCTTCTCTATTTCTTGATTTATTTGATCATGCTTTCACAGAGATCTCTAAAAAGTACTTCCTTGTTGCTTGGCTAATCATCGATGGCCATGTCGATCCGTGTGGGAAGAATGCATATTCCCAATATTTGGTATCAAAGCGGCGTTGCATGGAAGAAAGAAAGACACCTAGGATTTACTACATCCAAAATTTATTGTACCAAGTTTTATCCTAAAAACTTCTAGTTTGCTTCATGGTTGTCTCTAGATTGAGATGGAGATTGTTTACATGGAGGAATGGTGATACCGAAGTTTGGAAAGAGGATCTAGGGCTAGTTAGATCTTCTTTGAAAGATAGTTTTGTTGGTGTGTGAGATCATGAAGGGTGTTAGGGATCTATTCTTGACTTGTTTGAAGTCATGGGATCAAGTGGATTCAAGGTGGATTTTGAGAAGTTTGATAGCAAGGAAAACTTTATTCTATGGCAGCAAAGAGTAAAGAACTTATTGGTTCAGCAGAGGATCAATAAGGTCTTGACAAAAAAAAGATCAAAAAAGATCAGTGCTGAGGATTGGAAAGAGTTGGAGGAAATTGCTTTTAGCACAATCCGGATGTGCTTGATCGATCAAGTTTTGCCCAAGGTTTGCATAGAGACTACGGCAAAGGGGCTCTGGAAGAGACTGGAGAACACATCATGGGGAAGAACATGATGAACAAGCTGTGGTTGAAGAAATAGCTGTATAGTCTGAGGATGCCTGAAGGTGGAGATCTTGTTGCACATATCCAAAGGTTCAATCAGGTGTGTTCTGAGGTGATGAGTTTGGATGTGAAGATCGACGAGGAGGATCGAGCATTGCTGCTATTATGTTCTCTCCTAGGTTCGTATGATGGTCTTGTAATAACTTTAGTTTATGGGAAAGAGATCCTAAATTATGAAGAGGTTGTTGGTGTGCTCAGATCAAATGAGCAAAGGGAGAAAATTTGCAAGGAAGACCCTAAGTCTGAGATCTTGATTGTGAACGAAAGACAGGAAAGATCAAAGAAGAAGACATGAGGCAAATCCAAGGGTAGGTCAAAGTCTCACGATCAGAGGAAGATGACATTGAAATGTTATAAATGCCATCAGTCTGGACACCTGAGGAGAGATTATCCCCTTTTGAGATCAGAAAAAGGGAAGGCCAGTAAGGAAGATGATACAGCTTCTATGAGTAGTGGAGAAGACCTGCTAGTTGTATCAAATGGATCCACAAAGTATGATACTATGTGGATATTAGATTTAGCATGCTCGCACCACTATACTTCTCATCGGGAGTGGTTTGCTACATACACCAGAAGGCCGATGGTCGAAGTATCAGCCTTGAAGATGATCATCCATGCAAAGTAGCTAAAATTGGCTCTATCAGGGTGAGGATGTATGATGGGATCATTCATACATTATCAAATGTCGGGCATGTATCGGAGTTGAAAAGAATTTGATTTTTTTGGGCTACTTGGAGGAGCAGGGTTATGCTTTTAGTAGCTAGGCTAGGAGTGGATGTCTGAAAATTTTTAAAAAAGCTTTGGTGGTGATGAGAGGTAGAAGACTAATCAACAATCTTTATAGAATGGAAGGCTCAGTGGTAAATGATAGTGTAGAGGTGCTAGTAGTGGCACAGGAGGAGCAGATTTTATATCGACTATGGCACTATCGGATGGGTCATATGAGTGACCGTGGGCTCACAAAACTAAGTAGAAGAGGTATAATCCCAGCCGTGAAGAAGGAGGACATAAATCTTTATGAGCTGTGTATCTTTGGCAAACAACATAGGGTAAAGTTTGCCAGAAGTACCAAGCACAGTGAGGGAGTACTGAATTTAGTGCACTCGAATGTGTAAGGACCAGCTCCTGTATCAGCTAGAGGTGGAAAAAAATACTTTATTACTTTCATTGATGATTTCTCAAGGAAGGTATGGATTTATCTGATTAGAGAAAAATCAGAGGTGCTTGCCTGATTCAGAGCTTGGAGAGTTGAAGTAGAGGAGTTAGGGAGATAGGTAAAGTGTTTGAGCTCGGATAATGGAGAAGAGTATACTAGCCTGAAGTTTAGGAGGTACTGTGAGAAAAATGGCATCAATCACTGTTACATGGTGAGGATGACTCCCCAGCAGAATGGTATCATAGAGAGAATGAACCGAACATTGATCGAGAAGGCACAGAGTTTGAGGCTACAGACATCACTCCTAAAGTCCTTTTGGGGTGATGCTCTAACTTTTTCTTATTTTCTTATGAACAGATCCCCTCATTATAAGCTGAATGGAGGCATTCCAGAAGACATCTGGAGTGAAAAGGTGGAGCTTGGCCACCTGAAAGTCTTCGGTTGCATAGCCTATGCACATGTGGAGGCAACCGAGAGGAACAAATTGGACCTGAAATCTCAAACGATGACATTCATAGGGTATCCACAAGGAGTCAAGGGGTACCTACTGTGGAACTCTCAGGCACAGAAGTCAGTGATCAGTAGGGACATTATCTTTGATGAGAAGAGCATCTTAAGGAGGTCTGAGATAGATGGAACTAGAGAAACAAAGGTGAACAGTGATGGTCAATCAGAGAATGATGGCATGTAGGTTACATCCACTTACAGAAGTGTTCCTATTGAGGTGGAGCTAGATAGAAAAGTAGTATCTTTGATTGAAAATCAGCATGGAGGGCCGATAGTTCAGATAGATGTGCAGGAGCAGCCATAGACATCAGGCAGAGATGTGCCAGTGGAAGTGGCTTTGCACAAGCCCTAGCGTACTATTAGAAGATCGATCAGATATGGCATTGATGAGGTCATCTCCTATGCACTAATCACTGCTAATGGAGATCCAAAGAATTATGCAGAGGTCATGGAGAGTGAGGATCATGATTCATGGATGTAAGCCATGATGGAGGGGATGGAATTACTTAAGAAGAATCAGACACGGTAGCTGGTAGATCTTCCAGAGGGTGCTTGACCTATTGGCTCAAAGTGGATGTTCACAAAGAAAGAAGCACCTTCAGAACAAGGTGGAGTCAGATTCAAAGCAAGACTGGTAGCAAAGAGATACTTACAAAGAGAAGGGATTGACTATACAAAAATTTTTTCTTCTATGGTGCATCATACATCTATTTGAGTTTTACTGTTACTGGTGGCACAGCATAACATGGAATTGAAATAGATGGACGTGAAGACAACCTTCCTTTATGGGACTTTGGAGGAAAGAATCTACATGAAGCAGTCAGATGGTTTCATGGAGATGGAACTAGAAGAAAAGGTATGTTTACTCAGGAAGTCTTTATATGAATTGAAATAATCCCCTCATCAGTGGTATCGAAGGTTTGATAGCTTTGTCTTGAGCCTAGGTTTCAGTAGATGTGAACATGATTGTTGTGTCTACATCAAAGATGTAGATGAGGAGGATGCCCTGTACCTATTATTATATGTAGATGATATGCCCATAGCCAGTAGAAGCATGAATGCTGTGAAAAGGTTGAAAAAGGCATTATCATCTAAATTTGAGATAAAAGATTTGGATCCAGCTGAGAAAATTCTTGGAATAGAGATTTGTAGAGATAGGTGCAAAGGAGTACTCCATTGGTCACAAGAAAAGTATGTCCAGAAGATTCTAGAGAGGTTTAGGATGGAGAAGGCCAAACCTGTAGAGACGCCATTGCCGAGCCATATGTCTCTCTCCAAGTTATAGTGCCCTTAGTCAGAAGAGAAGAGAGAGTACATGGAATGAGTCCCTGATGCAAATATTGTAGGCAGTGTGATGTACACTATGGTGTGCTGTAGACCAGATATAGCATATGCTGTGAGCACGGTTAGTAGATACATGGTTAACCCTGAGAAGGAACACTAGAAAGCATTGAAATGGATATTGAGATATCTACATGGAACAAGGGATTATGGTTAGGTGTTTGGTGGGCAATCAGGAGGATTTGGAGAATAATCTATGAAGATGTGTGAAGGTTCAAGTCCTCTGAAAGAATTTGTTGATGCAAATTATGCTGGTGATCTTGATACAAGGAGGTCTACTACTGGATACCTCTTTTGCATATATGATGGAGCGGTGTCTTAGAGATCAATTCTTCAGCCAATCACGGCCTTATCTACCACAGAGGTCGAGTACATTGGGATAACGAAGGCTGCAAAGGAAGTCCTTTGGCTTAGGAGGCTGATTGATGAGTTAGGGGTGGAGCAGAGCAAGGTTACACTATTCAGTGATAGTCAGAGTGCTTTGTTATTAGCACAAAATTCAGTCTATCATGCATGCACAAAGTATATAGATGTAAGATACCATAGAATCAGAAAGTTGATGGAGGAAGGTGAAGTGGAACTGATGAAGGTCCATTCCAAGGAGAATCAGTCTGATGCACTCACGAAAGTACTTCCCAGAGATAGGTTTCAGAGATGTGTGGCACGAATGGGTCTATTGAGAAGAGATGAGTTCACAAAGACTTAGAAGCACCAAGATGGAGAATGTGAGCTTAAAAGTGGCACTTCCAAGTCTTGGAAACATGAGAAGATAAGTCATAGAAAGACAGGAGCAAGCCGAAACAAGAATCAATCTCAATAGTAAAGTTCAGAAACTGGACCAGCTCACTCTGAGACTGAGCCAACTCAG
This sequence comes from Cocos nucifera, assembly GCA_006176705.1. Taxonomy (NCBI): domain Eukaryota; kingdom Viridiplantae; phylum Streptophyta; class Magnoliopsida; order Arecales; family Arecaceae; genus Cocos; species Cocos nucifera. The sequence continues at coordinate 132,153 of QRFJ01000538.1, forward strand.
TGGAGAACTGGGTCGGCTAAGTCCAGGACTGGGTCGACTAGGTCTAAAAGAAAAATTCAGATAGAGAGCAGTATTTTTGGACTGTTGGCATGGTACACAACTGGTTTGAGACTGAGCCGACTCAGCTGGAAATTAGGTTGGCTCAGTCTCGAACTGGGTTGGCTAGGTCTTAGAGGAAAATTCAGATAGAGAGCATCATTTTTGGGCTATTGGCATGGTACACAACTGGGTCGGCTCAGTCTGGGACTAAGTCGATCTAGTCTGGGACTGAGCCGACCCAGTCGCAGGTTAGTCGACTCAGTCTGAAACTGGGCCGGCTCAGTTTTCATGGGTTATTATTTTGTGTACATGGGTTGTTTAGGTTTGGGGAGTTTTCTATGTGCTTGGGCTTGACCTTTTGTACAATATATATACTGGAAATAGGTCAAGGTTGTTAGGATGCTGAAATATACTGAATAAAAGCACTTTTCTCCTAAAAATCTCTTCTTCTCTTCTTCTTTATTCCTTGATTTATTTGATCATGCTTTCATAGAGATCTTTAAGAAGTACTTTCTTGTTGCTTGGCTAATCACCGATGGCCATGCCGATCCATATGGGAAGAGTGCATATTTCCAATAGTTCGGAGTAAGGATAGAAGAAATGGTATCTAGGATGAAAGACTGATAGGACATACTCCTAGGATTAACCTCGGCTAGAGGAGCATGATCCAAGAAGGTTGGCCCAGATGAGCTCCATGATTCGGTAGATTGGGAGGTTTCGAAAGACATACGAATCAAAATAAACCCCAAAAAAGTTTTCAAAAATCAAGAAAAATAAAATACAGAGACTCCCTAGAGAAAATCGAAAGAGCAAGGATCAAAGAAGCACGAATGCTCAAAGAGAAGGATTGGAAAGCTGACCTAAGTTGACTGAGAAAGGCGAGAAGATGGTGAGCATGATGAAAATCAAGTAGAAGAGTGCCTTGGAGTAGAGAGGATGCGAGAAGGAACCGGGACTCTCGGACAAAAGGAAGGCGAGGATATGGGAAGGAAGGAAGAAGACTCAGGCAGAATGAACTCTGGAAGAGGAAGAGGGACTTTAATAGAGAAGGAAAGCCCGAGATAATTATGATCGCAGAACTCATTCGGCCAATTCGTGTGCACCACGTGTCCCACTCATCATGGTAGAGAAGTGGTGATGGACAGATCCTTAATTACGCCGTACCTTGGACAGAGTTTTGATGAGAGGCTCAAAAAACATCTTTTCGGATCACCTCATATTTATGATGTTTCGATGCCAGCATGGTAGACGTCAAGGCATCCCATCCTGATGGGCGCAGGAAACTGAAAATAACTCTAGTCATCACATCTGTACTCCCTCCCTTTGAATATCGAACTTGGGAGTAGGAGGACTATTATTCGGGATAAATCAACTCCCACCGAAGTTCGGCTAAATATCTAGTCTCAGAGTGATCTCGGCCACCCTCCTATCATTGGATCTCCATCAAATGAACTTGAACAATGAGAGCAGCCACCTGGGTAGTCTAGCCTGGCTAGCTTGGGGGCTAGTCGAACTCCTCCCAAACTTCTCCTCTAGTCGGACCTTTCCGGCAGTCGAACTTCTTTCAGACTTCTTCTTCAACCGGACCTCTCCGATAGTTGAACTTCTCTTGGACTTCTCCATCAGTCGAACTTTCAGACTTCTCCTATAGTTGAACTCCTCCTGCAGTTAAACTTTTTTCAAACTTCTCCTTTAGCTAGACCTCTCTGATAGTCGAACTTTCCTCGGACTTCCCCTTCAGTCGGACTTTTCCACCAGTCGAACTCCCTCCAGACTTCTCCTATGGTCAAACTCCTCCTGAACTTCTCCGCTAGTTGTACTCCTTTCAAACTTCTCCTTCGGTCAGACTTCTTCGTCAGTCGAACTCCTTCCGGACTTTTCCTATAGTCAAACTCCTCCCAAACTTTTTTTTCAACCGAACCTCTCCAACAGTCGAACTTCTCCTGGACTTCTCCTTCAGCTAGACTTTTTCATCAGTCGAACTTCTTTCGGACTTCTCCTTCAGCTGGACTTTTTCATCAGTCGAACTCCTCCTTAACTTCTCCTTCAGTTGGACCTCTCTCACAGTCGAACACCTTCCAGACTTCTCCTACAATCAAACTCCTCCTAGACTTCTCCTTTAGTCGGACCTCTTCGATAATTGAACTCCTCCCGAACTTCTCCACCAATCAAACTTCTTCTAGACTTCTCATACAGTCGAACTCCTCCTGAACTTCTACTTCACTCGAACCTCTCCGATAATCAAACTCCTTCCGAACTTCTCTTATAGTCAAACTCCTTCTAGACTTCTCCTTCAGCTGGACCTCTCCGATAGTGAAACTCCTTCCAGACTCCTGTTACAGTCGAACTCATCCCAAACTTCTCCTTCTAGTTGCCTGAAGGGCTCCGCTCGATCGAGCTTCTCTTAGATACTCCTAGTTGAATTCCGTTCGGACCCCTTCTAGTAGCCCAAAAGGACCTCGACGTGCGCCCTCGATATAGAAAGCAACAGTCTATGCACAGTCAACCTCGATAACCTTCGAGCTCTTATGGAATAACAATAACTAAGAACTCTTCATCGCCTATAGCTATCCTATCCAAACTTCAGCTGTCTGGTCCCAACAGGCTGGTATGTTGCGACAACAGACACTATCCTTCGTAATAAACTTCACATTGCCCCATATGGCCCACTACCAAGTAGTTAAGACCGTCACTATTAGTTTGTTATAGGCTCCACCTATTTAAGAGACCCTCCAAATATGCTTTCTTTCCTATGTTCTCATTCTTCTTCTCAAAACTCTACCAAAATTTCTCTGAGTACTCCATTTCTGTTGGCCAAAAGAGCTGACTTGATCATCAGAGGGTCTTGTCGGAGTCACCACCTCCGACTTCAGGAGAGACTTGTTTTGCAAGTCACCAGCAATGACCTCATCCTCTCTGACTCTAGCATCAATTCCGGCATCAACCAAATTTCACACCAACACTAGCTAAGCATTAGATCTAAATGACTTGATCAAGAAATATAGATTGGATTAGGGCAAAGATTGATTTAGAGGATTCATCAATAGTGGGTTTCAAAGATACTCGACATGGCCAGGATGGAATTGACATATTGTATGGATATCAAAGTGATTTTAGATCCCTTTAAAAAGATCATATCAAGTTCATACTAGGGTCCACAAAAAAGATAGAGATAGAAAGAAGGAGTAGAAAGAGAAAACCCTAGAGAGAAGGAGAGAGAAATGCATGAGAGAGAGAACCCTTTTTTCTCTTTTTCTTTTTCTTTTTCTCATTTTCTTTTCTTCTCTTCTTCTTCTTTTCTTCTTTCTTTTCTTTCTTTGGTCAAATAGGGGAAGAAGGGGTTGGTGGTTCATGACTAGAAGTTTGGCAATGGATGGCAGCACAGGTGGCTGGCGGTGGCTGGAAAAGGGAGAAAAAGCTTGGCCAAAATAAAGGAAAAATACGGTTGGCCTTTGGATGGATTTTATGGCAAAACCAATGGCTGGCAACCATGCACAAGGGCATGGGAATAAGGGAAAGAGAAAGAGGCAAAAAAATTAGGGCCTTATCTTGTCTTTGATACTATAAGAATTTTGAATATTAGCAACTGTATTAGCGATGGAAAAAATTTTTATCCCTAATAATACCTTTTTGCTATCACAACATTAATGGAAAAAAGGCCATCGCTAATAATATTAGCAACGATAATTCATTATTAGTGATGGCAAATATCATTACTAAAAGTATAAATTTTTTTAATATTTAAATATTAAAAAATTATTAGCAACAATGAATTTGGCTTATTAGTGACAAAAATCTTAGCATTGCTAATAATAAACTATTAGGAATAACTATTTAATTATTAGTGATGGCATAAGCCATCACTAAAATTATTTAATTTTTTTAATTTTCTATAATATTTAAAAATAAAATAATTATTGATGATGGCAAATTTTGTCTATTAGCGACAAAAATCCTATCGTAGCTAATATTTTTTTAAAAAAATCTGAATAATAAATTAAAATAATAATTTATTTAAAAATTTTATTAGTGATGGACTTAGTGATGGCAATCTTTTTCATCATGAACAATCTAGAACCTGACTCAGGTCTAAATCAAATTCAATTCAAATTCGATTCAAATCAAATTTAAAATCCTATCAAATCTAATTTAATTAGGATTTGAATCCAAGTCCTACTTAGATTATAAAATTTAACTAGTTAAAAATTAAATTAAAATTAATTAAATTAAATTTATTTTAAATTAACTAGAAGGAATTAGTTTTTAATTTAGCTTCAATTTGAATCTAATTTGAACCCGATTTGAATCCAATTCAAAATCTTGTCAATCTTAATTCATTTAGACTTTGAATCCAACTTCTAATTAGAGAGTAAAATTTAATTATCTTCAAATTAAGTCAACCCTAATTAAATTTAATCTAATCTAAATTAATTAAGAAAAAATAGTTTCTAATTTAGGTTTGATTTGAATTTAATTCAAATTCGATTTGAATCCAATTCAAAATCCTATCAAATCTAATTCAATTAGGCTTTGAATCCAAGTCCTACTTGGATTATAAAACTCAATTAGCCTCAAATTAAGTCAAGCCTACTTAAATTAAATCTAATTTAAATAAATTAAGACTTGATCCATGATTACATTTGAATCTAATTTGAACTTAATTCGAATCTAATTCGAAATCATGTCAAACCTAATTTCTATTAGGCTTTGAATCCAAGTCCTACATGGATTATAAAATTTAATTAATTTTAAATTAAAATAAAATTAATTAAATTAAATTAAATTTAAATTAATTATAAAAAAATAGTTTTTAACTTAAATTTAATTTAAATTTGAATCAAATTCAATTCGAAAACCTGTCAATTCTAATTCAATTAGACTTTGAATCCAAATCCTATATGGATAGTAAAAACTAATTATCTTCAAATTAAGTTAAGTCTAATTACATTTAATCTAATTTAAATTAATTAAAAAATTAATTTTTAATTTGTATTCGATTCAAATCTAATTTAAAATCAATTTGAATCCAATTCAAATCCTATTTGAATCTAATTCAAAATCCGATCAAATCTAATTCAATTAGACTTTAAATTAAAGTTCTAATTGAATTATAAAATTTAATTATCTTTAAATTAAGTCAAGCCTAATTAAAATTGATCTGATTTAAATCAATTAGAAAAAATATTTTTTAATTTAGGTTCAATTCGAATCAAATTCGAACCAATTCTAATCCAATTCAAAATTCTATCAAATTTAATTCAATTAGATTTTGAATTCAAATCCTACTTAAAATATTAAAATCTAATTAACCTTAAATTAAGTCAAGCCTAATTAAATTAAATCTAATTTAAATTAATTAGAACTTGATCCATAAATTAATTATGTTAAAAAATTTAATTAAATCTATTATTAATTTTTAACCATCCAAAAATTGATCTAGAAGAAAAAAACTAATATTAAAATATAATTTAAATAATTATGATTATTAGTGATGGCTTTATTGATAGAGTTCTTACCATCGTTAATAATTTTAAAAAAAATATTATTTTAATTTTAAAAAAAAAAATTAATTTTAAAATTTTAAATTTTAAAAAATTAATTTTATTAGTGATGGCTTTTTGGTATTAGTGTTGGAAACTACCATCACTATTATCCATATGGTTTTTCTGACCATATTACTGATGATAAACTTATCATCGATAATTGTTAAATTTTTTTAAAAAAATTTAATGTTAAAATTTAATATTTTAAAAAATATAACATTATTAGTGATAGTAGGTTGGTTTTAGCAATGAAAACTATCATCGCTAATATCTTGGTATAGATAATATGGATTTTTCGACTGTGTTACCGATGGTAAATTTATCATTAGTAATTGTTCGCTCGAAATAAATCCTCCCCGACCCTATTGGAGGTCAAAAAAATTTAAGGGAAAAAATTTTTCGTGCCTTCTTTGCTTCCTATGCATCCTTCTCGGCATTCCCCCACTCCCCGTGCATCCTCCTTCCCAGCATCCTAACCTCACCGGTGCCTCCTACGCTGTGGCCCCAAGCTTGCCGCCCCGGTCCCTCCTTGCCTAAGCCCATCGGTGCTCTTACGCGGCCACCCCAGCCCTGCCTTACCCACAGCTACCCCAACCCTACTGACACCTCCTATGCTGCAACCCCAAGCTAGCCTTCTTGGCCCTGCCCCTTCTACGGCCGCCCCACCCTCATCGAAGCCTCCTATGTCTCAGCCTCGAGCCTACCACCCTGGCCCTACCTCTTTTGTGGCCTCCCCGATCCTAGAGGCACCTCCTATACCTTGGCCTCGAGCCCGCAACCTTGGCCCTGCCTTTCCCATGGCCACCCCGAGCTCGCCACCTTGGCCCTACCTTTCCGATGGCTGCCCTAACCCCATCGGTGCTTCCTACACCATGGCCCCGAAGCCTGCTACCCCTGCCCCACTGGCCTCCCCATGGCCCCATGCCCCACTGGCCTCCCCATGGCCCCATCCCTGCCAATTTGATCGTCGACCCCTGCCCTACCACCCCCAACCTACAGCCTCACCCCTATCATTGTGAGTATTAGCAACGACATTAGCGATGGCTAATGTTGTCTAGTATTAGTAATAGCATTATCGAAGACTAGTGCCATCCCTAAAATTTAATTAATTAATTAATTAATTAGATGCATGGGATTTAGATCTTGGCATGTAGAGTGCTCGCACTGAGATAAGGTGCCAGGTAGCATTGCAAACATAAGGTCGGGGCATGCCTGGGCCTCGGGTCATAGTTGGCACCTAAGGCATCTAGCCCTCGCATGCCCTGTGCACTCAGATTGATGGAAAGTGGCAGACTGCATTAATTATGCATTAATTTTAATAAAATTTATATTACATGGAATGAGAGACCTATCAGTTGATTGATGCGCATATTCTATAGTATCCATACATTTATTTATTTTTGTATGGATAGAAGAATTATGTATATTGGTCAATTGATTATCCACTATAAATAGTTTGAAAAATATAAGTAAATCTATAGATCATTACAGTAATCAAATGATATGCTGAGGGTTTGAAAGAAATTTTGGATAGCATTTTTTTTTTGTTCTTCCTACATGGGAGAACTAAGAAAAAATACTGCCAAAATTTTTTTCGATCCCGATTATATATTATTTGATTACTATAATGAACTAATAGAATTAATACATTTTTTGAATGGGATAGGATCTATCTTTACCTATTAGTTGATGATAGGATATATTACTTTACTATATAAGCTATTTTGAATGATAAAATAGTATTTAGTAATTACCTTGTATTTATGTATATGCAGAATTCTTAGATAGTTTACCATGGGCCTGGTTGGATGGACCGTCGAGTAGTCAACAAGGAGATTTCTATTGAATATAGGAAGGGTGTAGAGTACTTCTATGATTTTATTTTTAGAAATGTAGTACTTTTACATCAAGGATGGGCTCATTGCCCTTGTAATAGATATAAAAATAAAAAAATGTTTGATAAGGATACAATTATTGTCCATTTATATAAGAGTGGATTTACATCATACTATAAGCATTGGTACCTACATGGAGAGACGTGGTAGAAAGTTGTAAGGGTTGGAACCAAGTAGGACATTGACACAGATAAAATGGTGGACATGGTTATGGATGCGGCTGGTCCTGAATTTAACTAAGATGTAGAGGATGATCCAAAAGTTGGCAGCAATGAGTTCTACTGTATGCTAAAAGATGCTGATGAACCAGTATGGCCAATATGTGAAACACATATTATACTATCAGCTATGTCAGAGCTATTGAACTTAAAGGCCGAGTTTAATATGATAGTTAATTGTTATGATAGGATGGTAGCAATAATGAAGAAAATGCTACCGAAGGATAAGATGCTTGTTGAGAGTTTCTATGCTTCAAAAAAAATGATGAAAGAGTTGGGCATGGAATATGAGAAAATAGATGCATGGTGTAATAGTTGCATGCTTTTCTATAAGGGAACCAACAGAAAAGCTCATGTAGCGTATGTGGTGCAAGTCGATTTAAGTCGAGATAAAAGGGTAGGAATTAGAAGGATATACCACATAAGATTCTTTGATACCTTCCTCTTACTCCTAGATTTCAGAGGCTTTACATGTCTAGGAATGCTACTAGGTAGATGATATGGCATAAAGAAGGACAACATAAGCACCCTGATATGATGTATCATCTATCGAATAACGAGGCATGGAAGCAATTTGATGCTTGCCACCCTTTATTTGCTCAAGAATCACACAATGTCCAGCTGGGATGGCTTTACACTGTTGGGTCATGCAGTGGCCTCTTATTCATGTTGGCCAGTCTTTATTATTCCATACAATCTATTGCCTGGGATGTGCATGAAAGAACATAACATCTTTTTTACATTACTCATTCATAAACCATGACATCATGGTAGAAGCATTGATGTATATCTAAGAATTCTTATTGGTGAGCTCAAATTGTTATGGTCCAATAGCATTCATACTTTTGATGCATTGAAGAAAAAAAATTTATAATAAAGGCTACGTTGATGTGGACCATTAGCAATTTTTCTACTTATAGAATGGTATCAGCATAAAGCACTCATAAGAAGCTAGCATGTCCCTATTGCATGGAGAATACAAAATTATTTCAGCTTAAGCATGGTCATAAGCCTTGCTGGTTTGATTGTCATCATCAATTCCTTCCCGAGCATCATTCTTTTTAAAACTAGTGGGATAGTTTCAGGAGGAATAAGATAGAGAAGGACCATGCACTCCAGCATCTTAGTGGTATAGAAGTATTTTAGAGAATATCCCAATTGGATGAAGTCCCATTTGGTATTGAATTTGACAAGTAGAAGCCTCGATGGTTCGATAGAACTCATAACTAGGTGAAGCGAAGTATCTTCTAAAAATTGCCATACTGGTCCATCAATTTGATCCGTCATAATCTTGATGTCATGCATATTGAGAAGAATATATTCCACAATATTTTCTACACTATTATGATTGTCAAGGACAAGATGAAGACAATCTCAAGGCTTGAGTAAATATGAAGAATATATGCAAGTATCCTCTATTAAAGCTGGTTGAGGTGTCACTTGGAAAATTTTTAAAGTCGAAAGCATCTTATACCTTAATAAAAGAGTAGTTAAAAGATGTTTGTGAATGGTGTAAAAGTCTTAAATTTCTAGATAATTATGCAAGTAAGCTAGCTTGGTGTGTCAATGTCAAAGATTGCATATTTTATAGGCTAAAGAGCCATGACTACCATATATTCTTTTAACGATTACTGCCATTGGCTTGGCATGATCTCCTTTCCAACTTCATATGAAGTTCTTTGATCGAGCTTAGCCTTCTCTTCAGAGATATTTATGCTACTGAACTATCCACCAACCATATCTTCAATCTTGAGGCTAGCAGTGTAGAGATTATATGCAAGTTGAAGAAGATATTCCCTCTCAGCTTCTTTGATTGCATGGAGCACTTCGTGATTCATCTAGCATATGAAGCTAGGATGGGTGGTCTAGTGCAGTACAGGTGGATATATCCATTTGAAAGATACATGCACAATTTCAAGAAGAAAGTGATAAATAAGGCCCAAGCCGAAGGTTCTATTATGGAGGATTACATAATAGAAGAGACTTCAAATTTTAGCCGACATTATTTTAATCTCAGTGTGCAGACCAAGCTGATTTAAGGGGGTCAAAATGATGATGGTGGTACTGAGGGATCAGAGCAAAAGATCTCAATATTTGTCTATCCTACTTGTGAATTTGGGCTCAAGGTTTCTCGAATTTTCTTTGATACTAAACTTCAACAAGCAGAGATATATCTTTTGCTAAACTGCATGGAGGTCAACCCATATATCCTATAAGTGTTCATCATAATCCCAACTCTTTAATCACTTATTTTAGTATACTTATCTTATATATGTTTAGGCAATATGATAAGATGCTGAAAGAAAAAAATTCGAGTATAAATAATGAAGAAATATCAACACAGTGTTCAGAAAACTTTGTATGTTAGTTCCATCAATTAGTCATTCAAAATGGCAAATCCATACCAAGAAAGTCAAGACCATTAGGTTATGGGCTTGAAAAATATGTGACATGCTATAGTTGCTATAAAGTAAATAATTTCAAATTTCACACCCAGCAATATGAAAATTATAAAAATATAATAAATAATGGCATGTGTATAAAAGGTAGCTGGTGGGAAGATAAGGCAGAGAGTGACTACTATAAAATCCTCGAAGAAGAAGCTACATTAGAGAAAATAGTATCATTCTATTTAAGTGCCAATGGTTCAATACCAACAATGGTATGAAGGTTGATCCATAGAATGGGCTTATTGAAATCAAACATGGATCAAAAGCTTATGTCAATGAGCCATTTGTACTAGCTGCACAAGCTGCCCAAATATATTATACTCCTTTTCCATCAAGAAAAAGATCAAGGAAGGATTGATTGGCTATATACAAAATTAAGTCTTGAATTATTCATTACGTGCTCGAAGAAGAAGAGCCTTAATTATAAGAATGCTTTCAAGAGGATGAGACAGTAGAAGTTCGTCAATCCTTCGATGATGTGGAATTGGATGCTCCATAAATTATCCTATGTGAAGATGGCCAACATGAGGAGGTAGATCCAACTAAGATTGTTTTAAAGGACAATCCTCCCCAAGAAAAGAAAGAAGAGGAAGAAGAAGAGGAAGAGGTGGAAGAAGAGGAAGAACAAGAAGATGAAGAATCAAAAGAAGATTCTAAAGGATACCAAACATTTGAAAAGGCCGATGAGTAGTGCTAAGTATATAATTTTTGAATCATTTTAATTACTTATCTTGCATCATTTTGAATTTTGCATTGCCATCTCTAATTATATAATTAATTTGGTGAATCTATTTATTTTTATTTTTAGAGAGTATACAAATCATGTCTTCTAGAGGTCGAAACCATGCTAGCTGAAGACAAAGCTCTCGAGGAGAGAGCAATCATATGGCCAGCTCATAATTCTGCACCTCTCACACCAGGCTATAAGCTCAATACTTTATATATTCTTATTCATATTATTTTGTCATTTGTTAACTAATATGACATTCTTTGTATTAGATTTTTTGCACTCAGGTTTGGAGGACAAGGGATCATCAGTGACACCACAGTCGCATGCAGTAGTGACCCCCAACTCTCAGGTATAGCATCTTGGTCAAGGACCCATCCAATTCTTGGTACCTCCAACTCAATCAAAGGCTAGACAAATCATTCATATCCAGAGCCACTCATAAGTACTATATGATTAATTAATATATTTAGAATTTAGTAATTTTAGAGTTAATATTTATTCTTTGAAATCAATTTTGCAACATATTTAAAGAGCCTTCTATTGGAAAATGTATTCTAAAGCCAATCATCTAAGTGGTAGATAATTAGAATTAGTATATGAATTATCTAATAATAATAGTTATTTGACTGATTCATCATAAAAGTTTTATCTTCCTTAAATGAACTTCTAAATTATGATGAAGTCTTTATAACCATAATCAATCAATAAAAGAGGATTTATTGGATGGTTCTTAAACTGTTCATGATCAAATGATAAGTTATTAATAACGACGATAACTTATGAGTGTAGGCCACTGTATGCCATAACATTAGTTATCCTCGTAACCAAATAGTGTAGAGACATTGGTATGGCATCTAGGTGAGATATAGGAGTATATCAACACTGAACATAACCAATGTAGCACTCTACTGTCAAGAGTAGCTAGCTAAGGCTAATGGATATAATTGTCCCTCCGACCTGAGATCACCATGGTGACTTGCAAGTAACTTACTATACTTTGGTGCCGGACTGCCTGTATTTCTAATATAGATTCGAAAAGTTTTTAGTATAGTCAAGTACTTATAAAGTTGGTGTGTGAGTCAAGATGGGATTGACCACTCCTAATTAACTTTAAGAAGAGAATGTCTCAATTTAGCAAAATCTAGGCCTGGATAATCCTCTTGAGGTATCATGGGATTTGCAAAATTTTGAGACACAATAGAGATGACTTGTATGAGTGTTTGATAGTGTACTCAAAGTCGTCTTGAGCATTATTGATCATAAGAATAAATTATACGGTAACCATGGGCCAGGGTTCTAAGAATGTTGCTTTGCATACATTCGACCTATCCGGACGTCGGATACCATTGCTAGATGGTCATTTTAATTGGTATACGAATTGATTTCTATACTACTGGCTTAGGTTCGAACCTATGGGGTCACACACATTAGAGCTTGTAAATTAATCAGATGGTTAATCAATGATTAAGAATCGTTCTAAGGTCAATCCATCAATATGATTGGTGTTTGACCTAATGCAAGTGATGCAGAAGGATTGATTAGCAACTAGATTGCTAATTAGCTCAATTTGATTGAACAATCAGGCTAAGATTAAGTCCAATTAAATTAGATTCAATTAAAATTGGTATGGACTTAATTAGATTAAGTCTAGTTGATTTATTCGATAAGCCAATTGCAAGAAAGAACAATTTCTTGTTTGATTAGGACTTGGGTGCAGTTAATTGACTTAGAATTTAAATCAAATTTAAGTCTTGATTTAATCTAATTTAATTAAGCCCCTAGTTGGACTAGGATCATTCTTAATTAAGTTGCATTTATTCTAATTTAAATAAGATTTAAATTGGGTTCAACACTAATTTGACCTAGTCAAATAAGAGCAGTCCCAGTTGGACTAGGACTCTCTCTCTTTTCTTGCACTCAAGAAAGCCCACGCCCATCCAATGTTTTCATATCTTTACGTGAGTTTTCTCACACCAATGAGAGGTCCCCACGCCCCACATATATGATTTTTTGAAATATATTTTGACTTGGTCAAAACTAGAAAGAGGTTAGGATTTATTTCCTACTTGGAAGAGTCCCATGATCTCTAAACTCCTCTTCCCTTCTTTGCGCTATCAAATCCCACACCCTTTATTTTTTTTCAGCCATATATTCTCTTCTTTTGTACATGGACTTTAGAGGGTGCTCACACCAAAAAAAAAAAATAAGGAAGGGGCGTCCAAGAGTTGGATGCCCCATAGAAGTCCTTCTTTGACTAGTCGTTTGACCTAGTTTTCCTCATCTTGTGGGATGCCTCCAATGAAGTATGTTTGGCATCAAATAACTCCAGATTTTAAATGGAAAAATAAAGAAGAGAAATGGTAGAGGCGTGGAGGTTTGAGGTGCCAAGTCTCTTGGAGGAGATCCCTTCTTTTGGACATCAAACATTGATGTCTCGATGAAGACAAGGTAAGAGAAGATTGTCTTCTCTTGTAATTTTTTTTTTATGTTTGTCTCTTCATATTTCTTATGTGATTTTTATATGATAAAGATCTGAGAAAGAGAAAATGATATGGCATAGGGATCCATGCTTCAAGGTGTTGAAGCATAGTGATTATTTTTGGACATAATCTGATCATATCTTGATGAGAGAAGGAGAAGAGAAGAAAGGTCTTCTCTTAGGGTTTCTTGGAGAACCCTTCTTCTCCAATTTCTTGTGAAAATTTTATATGAATAAAATCAGAAATCTTAGATCTGAAAACTTAGAGAAAATCCTAGAGGAGTAGGTCTCCTCTTGTCCTAACATAAAGATGTTTTCAAAACATCAATCGTTGATGTCCTGAAGGAGAAGACTTGTCTTCTCTTAGGATTTATTTTTCTTTATTTTTATTTTCTGATTTATGAGAGATTCAAGAGTTAGATTCCTCTCTTAATCCTCCTCATATTCTTCATATCTTGGAGTGTCCAAGTGATCCAGAGAATATATATTTAATTGATCATCAAGAGGGATCCGTGAGAAGCTAGCACTTTGAGTGGATCTTCATTGGACGAACCTCCAATCTGTGTTGCAGATTCGTGTGGATCACCTTTAGAGGCTAGATGCATGTGTGGCTCTAAAAGCAACAACAAAAATCAACTACATAGTTTTTAACCCATGCAAAGGTAAGAGATATGATCTCTTGGTAACCTAGATATGATCTAGGGTTAGATCTAAAATTATTTTAGATCTAGGTATTGACATGATCAATACCACTTATGATTAATTTAATTTTAGATTAATATTTATATCATGATATGTTATAGATCCTTGATGTAGTATTTTGTAATCTGATTACATGCATATTATAGATTAAACTATTTATTCTATGTCTTTCGCTGCTTTAATTTTGAAAAAGTTTTGAAATCTATGCATGAAACCCTGCATATTTTTCTTCAGTGGTATCAGAGCACTGGATTCTTTTATAACATGTTCATGTATGCTTAAGAATAAATCTAAAAATTAAAATTAATTAAAGATCATACATACTACTATAAGATTGTCCTATTGTAAGGTTAACCCCCTACAATGGAAAGGTTATCCTTGTATGTGCTGATCTAAATCTGAATCATGAATAATTTAGATTAGATCTAAGAAAATTTATGATTCAATTTTTTGATTTAAATCTAAAATTAAATAAATATTAGAACTATTTTAAATTATTTAGATTATATCTAAATAATATCATGATTGCACATACTGCTATAAGGTTGTCCTGCTATAAGGTTTATCCCTTACAATGAAAAGATTGTCCTAGTATGTGCTGATCCAAGAAACCTCAATCATAAATATGTTAGATGAGATTTAAAATAATTTATGATTATTTTTAAATTTTAAATCTAATATTAAATAGTTTATGATCTGATTTTGATCATTTAGATGAGATCCATGTGATATGTTTCATGTTTTGATCTAGATCTTCATGTTGCATATGTTGATATATAGCTTCATTTTTTAATCTACTTTGCATATGTATGACATATAAGTTTTGTAGAATTTAAATTATGAACTTACTTTCTACAAAAGCCTAGATTCAAAATCCTAGGATATAATCAAAATATTGAAATAAATTAGATCTAAAACCATCATTTGAATTTGATTCAAAGTAAAGTGTTTACAATTTGAAAAATATTTTAAATAATAAAATCAAAAATTAGTTCTAAGGTTCCATAAATCCAAACCCATAAGCCTTGAACTTAATTAAGAATTAAGTGATTGTTTAGGATCTAGGTTTATGATTTAAAGATCCTAAGACAATTTCATAAAACATAGGTTAAAGGGTCGTGGGTTAGCTTGATCAGGTCCTTAACTAGGTTAGACCTAGGGTTAGATTAAATGTAGACTTCGTTAAGAAATTGATCAAATATAATTAATAGTTAATTAGGATTAGGTCATTTTTTTAGATTAATTTAATAGTTGTAGTCGATCAAATTTCATACATCTAACAAATGGATACTGATTGTGGCTCAATGGTTGAGCCCGAGTCTTTAGGCAGATCAAATCAAAACTGATAAATCAATTGATGTCTAAGGTAAGTCTGGCATCCCAGACCAGTGATTTTTAATTGGTAGCCTACTTACTTAGCCATTTCTGATGGTGTCTAAGGCAAGCCTTGGTAGATCCTTCCACCGATCTTACTTACCTGGCCAATGTGGTTAGTCAGATTTTGATTAGATTGCTCATTGATTTGTGCTAACCCATATCACATAGAATGTCAATGAGACTAATTTTACTCAATGAGACTGATATAGTTGCCCATGGACCAAAATCGATCCTAATCCTGATCAATGACTTAAGAAGTCAATGGGAGGACTTGACTTGGTGAAGTCAGTGAGAGCAAATTGGTCCATGTTCTTTCTATCCTTAAATCACTAATAATTTAAATCCTCTAAAATTATTAGGTCCTTAAAATGATAAAGTTATGGAGATAACTAAGTCATAGCTTTTCATTAAGGTGTTTAATAATGGGTCTGCTAACTCAATAATTATTAGAGGCCCATAGGTTTGGTGCTTATTGACTAATAGAATTATCATTCATCATATGACGACTTGGATGTATCTCTCTAATGATAGTTAAATTGACCAACCAAAGTTGGGCTTAATCATTCGCTGGTTAGATGCACCAAGTATAGTTATGTTAATGGTTGGACCTAACCAAATCCTTACAGTGGAGGCCCTAGCCTACTGAAAAGGTTTCTGGGGTAAAATTAAATTACTAAAAGTTGTTTAGAGAAATAATTGATTATAAACCTATCCTTAGATGCACATGGGTTGACCAACCATAGTTGGGCTTATGTGCAGTCTATGTGGATTCTAGTACCTACTAGAAAATTAAAATAATTTTTCGAATTGGAGGTAGAGGCTACCAATTCGAATAAAATAGTAGAAGAACCTTTAGACTAAAGTCCAAGCCTCTAGGCTTAATATAATTCATATACTTAGGTCATTATTCTCTTTTCTTAAAATAAGGCTAAACCCTAATTGCTCCTATCCCTATTAGATAGTGATGACTTATGGGATCCAACTTCAATAATGAGTATCAAAAGTTGAATTTGGTTCTCTAGTATGAATGGGTTCGTACTGGGGCTTCTTAGCCCAATAAAAATAATTAGTCCAAAATTGATCCAAATCAGGCATAGTGCTTCTATTGTTAGAAGCAGGGTCATAAGAAGAAGAATTATCTTGCTTTCCTTTACCATAACAGACTGAACATGAGAAATGAGCAAGAGTTGCTTATCAAGGATGTTATATGATAATACATTAAAATTTTTGTATATAAAATTTTGCTACCTACGTATGAGATACTGATAGTTCTATGCAGTTTATTGCAAGAACTACAGGTAAGTGGAATGTTTGAAAATGGTGAGAAATACCTAGACATTTTGGATGAAAATCCTATTCCAATCATAGCTTTAGAAATTGTCAAGCTTATTTTCAAAGATGTCATTTTGAGTGATTGTCACTATTGTCTATCTTTATGATGAATGTATTCTCTGTTGGCCTTTTGGCTAGGGATGGTTATCATTTATCAATAAAGAGGATTATTGTAATATTATTATAAATAATATTATAATAATATATGAATAATAAAAAAATAATATTTAATATTTATACAGTCTGTTAAGCATAATGTACACACCCAAGTTAGATTATGTCATGGATATCTATCTTTGGCATTATAAGCTTAGTTATTTTGACAAGAATAGGATAAATGGGTTAGCTTGAGAGGAAAACCTTGACATCAATGATTGTGAATCATTTATAGCCTGTGAATCTTGTCTTCTTGGAAAGATGATAAAGTCACCTTTTACTGAAAAAGGTGAAGGAGCCGATAAAGTTCTAAGTCTCATACATAGTGATGTATATGGACCTATGAACTTAAGTGCCAAAGGATGATATTAATATTTCATTATAGATGACTTATCTAGGTATGGGTGCATCTGGGATGAATCATTTGAAATGTTCAAATGATTCAATAATGAAATAGAAAAATAAACTGGATAAGGTACTAAAACTCTTCGATCATTTCAAGGAGGCGAATACTTATCCAGTGAGTTTGTGCCATATCTAGGAGAGAATTAGATTCTCTCTCAGTGAATTTTTTTTGGAATATAGTGTATCTGAAAGAAGAAATTAAACTTTATTAGACATGGTTCAATCCATGATAGGATTCACTAGTCTGCCTTTTTCAGGGTTGTGCTCTTGTGACTACTTGTTTTACTCTAAAAATTTATACCGAGTGAATTTGTTGCATAGACTCCATATGGGATATGAATTAGGCATATACATAAACTCTCTCACCTTCAGGTTTGGAGTTGATCGGCCTATGTCAAAGATTTATACATAGATAAACTTGGATCTTGGTCCAATAAGTGTTTAAGGATTATTAATTCTACTATGCTAAAGAACATAAGATGTTCATCAGCAGTAGGGCATTCCTTTTGGAAAGAAGTTTCTTAGAGAAGAAACTAATGCCTGTTAAGTTAAACTTATAAAAGTTTGACTGGTAGAAAAGAACCGACGTTATCTGATAAATCTATAGAACCAGATTTGATTAGATCAAATCCAGAGCCCATTAAAGTATCATCTTTAAGGAGATCCAATAGAGTACCACGTTAGCTGGATAAATACTTTAGTATCTAGGTTCGAGATGACGATCCTGTTGAGCTCAATGAGAACAATAAGGATCCGATCACCTATAGGGGTACAATATAGTGGCCTGACTTTGAGAAGTGGCTTGGAGCCATATGATCCAAATTGAAGTCTATTAAAATCAATAGTGTATGGACACTAGTTGATTCATCTGAAGGAATAAAATTCATTGGATGTGAATGGATTTTTAATAGGATCAAAGTAGTGCAGATGGAAAGGTAAGGACCTATGAAGCCCATCTGAGTATCATCTTAGAGTTCGAATATACATTCTGAAAGTATATCTTTGTTATGAACAAAGACAAACCCTATATTTATAATTGGGCAAAATGTTTTGTAGTATTATTTCTTGTGATATTTGAGGATGAAATTCTCTTAATTGGGAATGGCATTCCAACATTGTAAGGAATAAAAGTTTAGTTGTCATCTTATTTCTCCATGTACGAGATCAGACATAGTATACTCACTAGAGGTAGTGAGCAGATACCAGTTTGATCTAAGTGAGAGCCACTGAAAGATTGTATAGATAATCCTTAAGTATTTAAAAAATACTAAGGTTCAGTGACTCAAATATGAAAGTATTGACTTAAAACATGTGGATATTTTAATTTCAGTCAAAATAAGATGATAATAAGAGATATCAGATCATACCCTAATTATAGGAGCAATCTGTTGGAAAGGTACTACTAGTATACTTTAGCCTATTCAGTTAGTGATGTAGAGTACATCGTGGCATATGATGCTACCATGTAAGCTACGTAGTTACTAAGGTTTATTAGCTGGTTGGAAGTGGACCCTCCACCAATGGTTCAGTCCTATCATAGCACTGGAGCCATAGCTCAGGCTAAAGAACCTAAGGACCAGCATATTCTGCATCGCTTTCATCTTAGATATTAGATCTAGGGGATGTCGATCTTTAGAAGATCAATGTAAAAGAAGAAGTTGACCGACCCATTTGCTAAGGCCTTGGAGCTAAGAAGTTCTACGAACTCAGTGGAAGATAGGATATTTGATATCATTCTGATTGACTTTAGCCCAAGTGAGAGTTATTGGAAAATATGTCCTTAAGCCAATCATCTAAGTGATAGATGATTGAAATTAGTATATGAATTATCTAATAATAATAGTTATTTGGTTGATGCATCATAAAAGTTATATCTTTCTTAAATAAACTTCTAAATTATGATGAAATCTTGAGAACCATAATCAATTAATAAAGAAAAATTTATCGGATGGTTCTTAAACTATTCACGATCAAATAATAAGTTATTAATAAGGACGATAACTTATCGAGTATAGATCGCTGTATGCCATATATATTAGTTATCCTCGTAACTAAGTAGTGTGGAGAAATTGGTATGACATCTAGGTGAGATGTAGGAGTACATCTGCACTGAACGTGACCAATGTAGCACTCTACTCTCAAGAGTAGCTAGCTAAGGCCAATGGGTATAAGTGTTCCTCCGATCTGAGCTCACCACGGTGACTTGCAAGCAACTTACTGTACTTTAGTGTTGGACTGCCTATATTTCTAATATAGATTCAAAAAAATTTTGGATACAATCAAGTACTTGTAAAATCGATGTGTGAGTTAAGATGGGATTGACCACTTCTGATTAACTTCAAGAAGAGAATATCTCGCTATATTTCAATTCAACAAAACCTAAGCCTGGGTAATCCTTGTGAGGTGTCACGAGATTTGCAAAATTTTGAGACACAATAGAGATGACTTGTATGAGTGTTTGACAGCGTACTCAAAGTCACCTTGAGCATTATTGGTCATAGGGATGAATTATATGGTAACCAAGGGTCAGGGTTCTAAGAATGTTGCTCTGCATACATTCAATCTATCCAGACGTCAGGTACCATTGCTAGATGGTCATTTTGATTTGTATAAAAATCGATTCCTATGCTGCCGGCTTAGGTTCAAACCTATGGGTCACACACATTAAAGCTTGTAACCTGATCAGATGGTTAATCGATGATTGAGAATCATTCTAAGGTCAATCCATCAATACGATTGGTGTTTGACCTAATGCAAGTGATGCAGGAAGATCGATTAGCTATTAGATTGCTAATTAGCTCAATTTGATTGAGCAATCAAGCTGAGATCAAGTTTAATTAAATTAGATCTAATTAAAATTAGTTTGAACTTAATTAGATTAAGTCTAGTTGGTTTATTGGATAAGCCAATTGCAAGAAAGAATAATTCCTTATTTGACTAAGACTTGGGTGCACCTAATTGACTTAGGATTTAAATCAGATTTAAATCTTGATTTAATCTGATTTAATTAGTCTCCTAGTTGGACTAAAATCATCCTTAATTATATTATATTTAATATAGTTTAAATAGAATTTAAATTAAGTTCAAAACTAATTTGACCTAGTCAAACAAGAGGAGTCCCAGTTGGACTGGGACTCTCTCTCTTTTCTTGCACTTAAGAAAGCCCATGCCCACCCTATAATTTTAGATCTTTACATGAGTTTTCTCACACCAATGAGAGGTCCCCACACCCCACATATATGATTTTTTAGAATATATTTTGACTTAGTTAAAACTAGAAAGATGTTAGAATTTATTTCCTACTTAGAAGAGTCCCATGATCTCTAAACTCCTCTCCCCTTCTTTGCGCTATCAAATCCCACACCTTTTATTTTTGTTTGGCCATATATTCTCTTCTTTTGTACGTGGACTTCAGAGGGTGCTCACACCAGAAAAAAAAAAAAACAAGGGGCGTCCAACTCTTGGACGCCCCATAGGAGTCCTTCTTTGACTAGTCGTTTGACCTAGTTTTCCTCATCTTGTGGGATGCCTCCTAAGAAGTATGTTTGGTGTCAAATAACTCTATATTTTCCATGAAAAAATAAAGAAGAAAAAGGGTAGAGGCATGGAGATTTGAGGCATGAAGTCTCTTTGAGGAGATCCCTTCTTTCGAACATCAAACGTTAATGTCTCGATGAAGACAAGGTAAGAGAAGATTTTCATCTCTTGTAATTTTTTTTTATGTTTCTCTCTTCATATTTTTTATATAATTTTTATATGATAAAGATCCAAAAGAGAGAAAGTGAGATAGCATAGGGATCCAAGCTTTAAGGTGTTGAAGCATAGTGATTATCTTTGGACATGATCTGATCATGTCCTGATGAGAGAAGGAGAAGAGAAGAAAGGTTTTCTCTTAGGATTTCTTGGAGAACCCTTCTTCTCCAATTTCTTGTGAAAATTTTATATGAATAAAATTAGAAATCTTAGATCTAAAAACTTAGAAAAAATCCTAGAGGAGAAGGTCACCTCTTGTCCTAACATAGAGATGTTTTCAGAAAATCAATCGTTGATGTCCTGAAGGAGAAGACTTGTCTTCTCTTAGGATTTATTTTTCTTTATTTTTATTTTTTGATTTATGGAAGATCTAAGGGTTGGATTCCTTGCTTAATCCTCCTCATATTTTTCATCTCTTAGAGTGTCCAAGAGATCTAGAGAATATGTATTTGATTGATCATCAGAAGGGATCCGTGAGAAGCTAGCACTTTGAGTGGATTTTCGTTCGATGAATCTTTGATCTGTATTGTAGGTTTGTGTGGATCATCTATAGAGGTCGAATGCATGTGCGGCTCTAAAAGCAACTATAAAAATCAACCATAGAGTTTTCAACCCATGCAAAGGTAAGAGATCTAATCTATTGGTAACCTAGATATGATCTACGGTTAGATCTAGAATTGTTCTAGATCTAGGTATTGATATGATCAATACTAGTTGTGATTAATTTAATTTCAAATTTATATTTGTATCATGACATGTTATAGATCCTTGATGTAGGATTTTGTAATCTGATTACATGCATATTGTAGATTAAACTTTTTAATCTATGTCTTCTACTGCTTTAATTTTGAAAAAAATTTGAAATCTATGTATGAAACCCTGCATGTTTTTCTTCACCTTCAACATCTCATATCATTACCTGGATCATACACTGATGGATGCCTAGATCGGTTAATGATTTCTTGAGTTGACCGTCAGGAGCACATGATGTAACCAGAAAGATATTTCTGATAAGTTAAAACTAATTTAATTTTTAAAATTTCAATATGTTGGTATTTTAATTATATATTAATATATGTTTGCATCTATTTTGCAGGAGTACTACCAATTTGAGATTTTTCAGGATGAGGAGGCTAGCCGTAAGACCTTCGAGGAGGTGGCCACATGAAGGCTCCAAGATGGCCTCTATAGTCTCAGGCACTCTACAGTCTAGCACTCCAGTTTTTATTCACCATTGAATTGGAGGTCCTTCATGGATCACTGTGAAGGAGAATCCAGATTTTTTGGATCAGATTCATTCAGATCTGATTGGATCGAGAGGCATATTTCAAAAATTTTTTCTCAGATCTAGATCAGATCTAACACTTTTCATATCTGATTTATAATCTAATAATTAAGAAAATTAAAACTAAATTAATTCTAAATTAACTTTTATCTTGATCTTGGATAATTTGATTACCCGTTGATGATCCTACAAAAGCTCTGAGGTTCTGGATCTAGTCACGCAAGCGCTTGGCCTCTACCGGTATCCACTCAGACTGAAACTGGAGATCTTCTCCTTCTCT
Organism: Cocos nucifera; assembly: GCA_006176705.1. Taxonomy (NCBI): domain Eukaryota; kingdom Viridiplantae; phylum Streptophyta; class Magnoliopsida; order Arecales; family Arecaceae; genus Cocos; species Cocos nucifera. The sequence continues at coordinate 154,797 of QRFJ01000538.1, forward strand.
TTTTTCTTCAAAAATTAGATCTAGATTGGATTTGGAGGATCTTCAAAACACCTTCTGAAGATCACCCGTCGTCTCTACAACAGTGCTATCTTCTTCCTTTTTCGTCAGCCTTTCCTTGCCTGACTCGCACTAATCACAAGGCCCAACTTCCTTGGGCGTGGAGAGGATGGAGAGGGCCAGAGGGTGGCATGGAGAAGGGAGAGGGGCAGCCTTGGGGCGTAGCTTGGAAGAGGGGTTCTCAAAAGTGGGCGTAGATAGGGTCTTTTTATAGATTCTACTGCGCCATGCAGTGCTGCATCACCCCGGCCAATCGCATTGCTTCGTTCAATCAGATCTAAATCTGATTGGTGAGATGATATCACCTAATCCAATTAGATGAGAGACCTACAAGTTCATTCTTAGATGGCACCTAAGACTGGTCAAAGTAAATACCCAAGGGCCACCTAAGTAGAAATCAAGAAGTAACCTGGAGTCCCATCCGTATGGGACTCCAGCATCCCTATCCATGGGCGCATGCCATCCTAGGCATGCACCCCCTTCTTTCCAATTTTTAGAGAGGGGACAAGCCCCTATCTGCTCTCCAATAAGTGCATGACACATGGGCAGATGTCCAAGGGTCAAAGGTCAATGTTTGACCAAGTCAAAGTACAAGAATTAGCAGGTGATGAAAAATTGTAGGTGTTGTCTCAAATTTATCTCATAAATTAAGACAACCCTTTTCTAACTTGGACAAGATCTAGTCAGATTAGGTAAAGGTATCTGAGTGAGCACAAACTCATTTGGCTCAGTCGAGATAACTTTTAAGATAGAAAAAGGAGAATGTTAGGCTCAATCATGTGCTAGCATGATTTTCTTGAACCTAATTGAATCTTATTCAAATCAATTGAACTGAATTAGTCCAATTGATAATATCCAGATCCAAACCCTTATTTGTGTGACCAAGTTAGGTTCAGTTCTATATGATAATGGGACATGTCATGATCTCCATCATCGACATCATCAAAACTCCTTTCGATGGATCAAAACTCTTCTGATTCAGACAACTTAGAATGATCGATCATCTAAATCATTCTAATTGCTCCCAAAATCCACCAGTGACACCTAGCAGCATATGGTGGCAACACATCAAAATTGAAAATGAACCTCTTGGTGCAGCTACTTGTGTGATTAAGTTCTTCTATCTTGAGCTCCGATCAGATTAGGGTTAAGGTGAACTCATCAAACCCTAATTTCTATCATATGATTTAATCATTCGATTCAAGTCCGATGTGAAAACCTTAATAGAAACTCTTTCTATTATTTCACACTCTCTGCCATGGCCATGGGCTTATGGACTTGATTCTCATGATCATCATAGGGCTGCTCCTCATCCACCGAGGTAGATAGATTTCCATCTTGGTGCAATCCAATTCCTACAATGAACATGCTATAGCCAACATACACCTCAGGGTTCCGAATGGCTAGGAGATCGAGTCATGGTGTAGTCAAACTATAACACCCTCAAGGTGAACTACCGATGCACCTCAGGTCAAAGAACCAGACACACCACTGCAGCATCGAGTCAGTCATCGATGAGAAGATAGACTTTCTTATGACTACTCAAGGTGGTCACACTCAGTGCCCTCATTCTCTAATGAGTATCTGTACTCTCACTCCGGTGTCTCTACACTGTAGATTTAAGACTCATCTACTACAAAGAAGCAATTGTATACTAACCTTCTGGATCAATCACCATCCTCATGATGATCCTATGGTCGGAAGCATTTTATGAGTTAATAATGAAAATTCTTGTCTTAAATTTTCAACTCTTGAAAATAAGAATTATCATTACCATTAACTCAAAGGATGTATCACAGACACTAAATACACATATGTGATAGAAAATAACCCACTTTATTATTTATAGTCAAAATTATAATTTTGCCCTTAGAAGTGCATTACAAGTGTCAGTCAATTCTGGCTTCTAGGGCACACATATCTAACACACTGGATATGGATGGATAAATGGTAGGCCCTATGTGATTAGTAGAGCAGCGAGGAGTATTCTAGTAGGTGATAGAGGGCCCAATAGAGCCAGACGGCCCAGTAGGATCCGATCAAGCACATGGATAGCTTGTAAGGCACACATGTTATGGCCTATGGACTAGTAAAAAATTAATACCAAAACTCTTCACTAGAACTATAAAAACTTTTATAAATATATATTATTTTAATTTTATTATTTGCTTATTGTAGAATGATAGCTGGGTTGTCCATCAAACCAGCTGCAGTTATGGTAAGCCACATACCAGTCTAGAAGGACTGATGACTATTTAGATTCTATATCATAATAGATCGTGATAAGAATTTCAAATTTTATTTACTAATTAAGTTATTATAAGATCTAATTTTTTATATTAGAGCTAATGTATTTTTGAACTATGTAGATGTATTATGCGACATACATTACTTAGAGGTATGGCAATGATCCATCTTCTCAGCCCTCCTTGATCTTGAAGGATGGCTCAGTGCCACCGGGGGGTGAGTAGGAGCCGGGTCTAGGATTCAATCATAGCTTCAATCTTTCACTACTTTGATATCCTTCAGCATCCTGACAAGCCTCGACATCCCAAACCTGGAGTGATGCGTGTATGGAAGAGGTCATGCAAAGGCTTCTGAGCCAGTAGGTCATGTAGAGGCTTCTGAACCAGTGACCTCAGAGCTTTTTGGATGCCATCCACGATACGATCATAGAACTTCTTCAGAACCCATAGCTGCATGATCAGCTAGGCTTATCATTCCAACCATCACATCCAATAATTATATTACTAAACCTTTTTATTTATTTTATATTTTTATATTTAGAAGCTTCGTATATTTAGATTTAAGTTTGAGAAGGGGATCTAGGGGTTAAAAAATCAATCTAACCATCCAATCAATAGATCAGAGGTATCTGTAGCTCTGTATGATCGAATGAAATATGTAAAAATAATCTATTCAAAAATTGAAGAAGTGTATCGAAAGATACATCTCTAAATCGAAAGATACACCTTTATATTGAAACTTACTAATATTATTTTATTTTTTTTATTATAGGATGCTAGGACATCCATCTCTCATCTATCAGCTGCTAGAGAGGAGCAGGAGGAGGAGACGGATGACAACAAGGATCGGACCTAATTTTTTTTGATGTATTATATTTTTTTTATACTACTTGTAAAAAGTTTATATAATTTATATTTTCTATAAATATAATTAGTTTTAAATTTTTAATTATCATATTATCTATGGATTTTAATTATAATAGGTATTAAAAACTATAATTCATTATGATTAATTAAAATATATTTTAAAAATATTATTATTAATTTTTTAAAAAAATAAAATTAACTATTAACGTTGGTAGCGATAGTAATTGCCATCGCTAATAACTATTAGCGATGGTATGAGAGACCAAATTACCATTGCTAATTTTTTTAAAATAATTTTTTAATTTTATTTAAAAATTAAAAATTAAAGATGACATTAACGACAGTAAGTTTGATCATTAATAATTATTAGCGATGGCATTAGCTATAAAAGTACTATTGCTAATAATTTTTTTTTAAAAAAATAAAAATTTAATTTTAATATTAAAAAATAATTAGTGATGAAATTATTATATTGCTAAAGCTATTGCTAATAGCCTTATTAGCGATGGCTAGATTTTCCATTGCTAATAATGGCAATTAGCGAGAAGAGTTTTTCAAATTGACTTTTATGATGGTATTAGCGATGGCAGGACTGCTAGTGACGATGGAGAGACTATTAGCAATGGCAGTTAGCCTTCACTAATAGTCTGGATTCTTATAGTGTGGTGATGTTTTTGGCCTAAATTTTTAGTGAACATGATGAAGGGAGATGGTGAACTTCAAGAGAAAAAATTAGGAGAAAGAAAGAGAGAGAATGACCTATGCTTGTGTTGGCTTGAAGGGGGGTTTGGGACTCTTAAATAGAGGTGGAGGCTAGGGATTTTTAGTCTTCGATGGCCTTTGAGACTTTGGCTCCATTTGGGAGACGTTAAGGAAGAAGAGTTCAATGGGAGTCTTCTTCAAGCTTCTTTTTTTTTTCATTTTTCATTTTTTTTCTTGCTATGAGAACATGGGTTAATATTATGATAGGCTAGTCTAATGGACGAGGCCATCACATGGTGAGCATTTAAAAAAAGATTAAAGCTTTCAACAACAATTTTCTTAAGGCATTCAAGTGGTTTTTAGTGCATTGATCATCAAGCTTCCTCGATATGATCTTTAAGAACTTTGACTTTTTATTTTCTCTTTTAGAAGCTTTTCTTGTTATGATTATTAATTGTATTTTCTATTCATTATTTTAAACATGTTTCAATTGAGATGAAACTTGGGGAAGGCCAATCCTTGCTTTGAATTAGTGTGTAATTATTGTGTAAGCTTAGGATTTGCTTAAGGATATAGTTTTGGTTGATTTTCATTGAAAAAATCAACTAAATTTTAATTGTGAGCTTGAAAAAATAATCATGCTATAATTTAAGGAGTGATTATAGTAGAATTCTCAAAGATGATTAGGGAGTGGATGTAGGTGCTGAGTTTAGTACCAAACCACTATAAAATTTGATGTATGCTGAGTCAAGCTATATTATTATTTATTGCTTAGCTTTCACTTACCTTACTTCATTTAGATTAAGTATTGAGCACAGCAAATTTAATTTTTTTTGAAAAACCCAAATCATTCCCTTCCTCTTGGGTTGTCTATCTGGGCAACATGAGGAATGCATCCAACTCTGAGGAGCTTAATTGGTGTGAGGGCATCTCGATAACTACATTAGAGATTGGTGGGAATGAAATAAGACCTGACCCATTAGCCCCAACTTGAAGGAAATCCAGACAACCAACCTGCCACTAGGGTCATCAACACCATAACTAGGAGGCATTTGGCAATCATGCTAGGACTCACAAACCGAGGATAGAAGAATCATTGACGAAGAAGTAGAAGGTCAGGGAGATCATCACCTTCTTTGAAGAAGATGCATAGGGAATTTAGTCCCCACATAATGATGCAGCCATCGCAAGTTTGAACATAGACAATTATATTGTACGCCGCATCTTAATTGATAATGGAAACTCTATCGATATCTTGTTTAACAATGCTTTCTCTAAGACGAATTTTACCATGAATCGGTTGGCAAAAATTGATTCCCCACTTATAGGATTCTTAGGGGATGTAGCTCCTATCGAGGGGGTCATTACACTTCTAGTTATGGCTGGTCGACCTCCACAATATATGGAAGTACAGCTCAACTTCTTGGTTGTAAGGATCTTGTTGGCATATAATTCAATCTTCAATTGACCTGGTCTAAATGCCTTTCAAGCCTTGTTCTCAACTTATCACCTACTAGTCAAGTTTTTGACAAAGCATGGGATTAGAGAGATCCGAGGAGACCAAGCTTTGTGTGACAATGTTATATAACAACTCTTCAAGAAGCCAGGTAACCCAAGGCACTGCCAATCAAAGGATTGGACATCGAGTTATATAACAACTTGGCAAGCTAGTGGAGGACCTCATCTTAGTACCATTGGAATGAGGGAGTACTAATAGAATGGTTAAGATGAAAGGAAACCAACAAGTGTTCTAAGCATATTTTAAAACTTTTTTAAAAGCAAAAATAAAAGATTAAATATTTTAATCTATTTTATATGCTTAGAATTAGATCTGAAACATCTGTTTAAGGATCTATAATAGGAAGAATAGCATGTTGGAAATTATGTCCCAAAATCAATCATCAGCCTGTTGATGGTTGAGATATTGTAATTGATTTATTAATTAATGAAAAATATTTTGGCATCTTTTTTCATCATTAGTTTACATCTTCTAATGAACTTCATTATTGTGATGAAGTCCTTAGGACTATTTAGTTTCGATAAAGAGAGGATTTATCGATTAGTCTTTAAATTTATTCATGATCAAATGATAGACCGTTAATTAGGACGACAGCGTGTATTGAGCATAGGTCACTATATGCCATATAGGTTGGTTGTCCTCTTAACCAAGGTGTATGGAGACACTGGTATGGCATATAGGTGAGATGTATGGGTACATCATCATTGAACGTAACCAACTTCAGAGCATTCTATTGTCGAGAATGTCTCTGATGAGATATAGGTATAAGTATCCCTTAGACCTGAGATCACCTCAGTGATTTGCAAGCAACTCACTGTGCTTTGGTACCAGACTAATTGAATTTCTAATTTAGCAATAAAAGACTGTCAAGTACTTATAAAGTCGGAGTGTGATCAAGATGGAATTGACCACTCCAAGAGTTGGAGAAGAATGTATCACTGTATTTCAATATAGCAAAACCTTGGCCAAGATAATCCATCAGATGGATTTGGTATTTTAAAATACAATGTGGACAACCTGATCAGAGTTGATAGTTGAACTCTGATGTGTCCTATGAGCATTGTGGTCAAGGGAATGAATTATATGAAAACTATATTCATATGGGTTCTAAGGATGGTGTTCTACACCTTCAACCTATCCGACCATCGAGTATCATTACTAGATGGTCACTTTGATTGATACAAAAATTTATTTCTATACTATTGACTTAGGTTCAGACCTATGAGGTCACACACATTAGAGCTTATGATCTGATCGGATGGTTGATCAATGATTAAGAATCGTTCTAGGGTTAAACAATCAATACGATTGGTGTTTAACCTAGTGCAAGTAGTTATAGGAGGATCGATTAGCAATTGGATTGCTAATTGACTTAATTTAATTAAGCCAATAGGCTGAGATTAAGTCTAATTAAATATAATTTAATTAGATTTAGTTTGGGCTTGATTGGATCAAGTCCAATTGGTTTATTGGATAAGCCAAGTGCAAGGAAGAACTAGTCCTAGTCTAACTAGGACTTGGATTAACCTAATTTTCTAATTTAATTAGAAAATAAATTAAAATTATATCTAATTTAATCTAATTTAATTAAGTTCCTTAAAATAGGGTTAGGACCTTATTTAATTGGGTTGGTTTAATCTTGATTTTATTTGGTTAAAAGATCTTGTTTGACCAAGTCAAAATAGGAGTCCTAGTGTGACTAGGACTCCCTATCACCTTGCACCACCTTGGTCCCAACGCCCCCCATACCTATCTTTTAGATATTTTTCATGGAAAATCTCTTTCTTCCTGATTTCCTTGTCCCCTCTCTCCCTCCAAGTCATATTTGAAAGTTAGGTGGAAGACCAAGTCAAAGGAGGAATTGGTTTTGCTTAGGATTCTATGAGATAGAATCCTTGTTGACCAAAATATCTTCCCTTGAGTGCCACCCCCTCTTTTAATTAATTCTTCTCTTATTCTATAAAAGTAATCTTCTTTTCTTTATGCACCCTTCCTTGCTGATCCACACCAAAAATTATGGAGGAGGCACCCAAGAGTTGGGCGCCCCAACAACTTCCCATGTTTGGATATTCCTAGTCAAGGAATTTGACCTAACTTAGACTACTCTTTTTTCCTATTTATTGGAAAAAAATTGTTCTAATTTTTTTGTGAAATACAAAGATTTGGGAGAGGTTTGGGGTGTGCAAAAATCAAAGAAAGAGGATCCTTGGGCATGGGGGTTCCACCAAACTAGGTGTCCTAGGTGAGAGAAAAGAGTAAGAAGAAGAGGGTCTTCTTCTAGGGCTGTATTATTTTCAATCTCTCCTCCTTTCTTTTGAGTTTTTTTTGAGAGAGTCTTAGATCAGCAAACTTTCATCTTTCTTCTAATAGTATGGAGAGTCTAAATTTTTAAGAAGGGGACATTGGATCGACCGTCGAAGAAGGATCAACACAGTACTAGCATGTTGTGCTGATTTCCTGCATCAGACTTCAAATTAGAGATCGTAGGCTTGTGTGGACGACTCCTAGAGGTCGGACACATATGCAGCTCGTGACTTCATCCTTAAGCTCAGATCAGCAAGTTAGAACATCTAACTTGCTTAGGTAATAGATCTGATCTATAAACCTCATACCTGCATTTGATGTAGTGTAGATATAGGTTAATTTGATCAACCTTTCTTTTTCTTATTTGATTTTAATTTTTGATTTAATATCATGCCTTAATCATGTAATAGATCTACTATCTAGGAGTTTACATGATTATTTAAATAAATTTTAGATTTATTTAAGTCTTTCACTATAAGATCTTGAAATAGTTTTAAGATCTACCTGTGAAATGCTAGATCTGGTTCCTTCACAACATGCATAAAAATCTAAAAAAATAAAAACCTAACATCGATCATATTGATATGAAAACCTAGATCTAACTTTTAGATCTAACAGCTAAGGTTCAAAATCTTATATCTGATCATAGATCGCTGATCTCTGCTGATGTAACTTTTAGATGTAAAGATCTAAAGGTTAATCACAGTGGCACAAGGTGTCCAGTCTCTATGAATTATCCACTCTAAGTCTTGCACTGATCCGATCTCCTAAGACTGCTAGATCATGCAAAGATCATATGACAGGCTGATTTGAACTCTTCTCATTCTTCAAACCTCTCAGACTTTTAGAAGTTGAAGACAAGTTGCTAGAGGATGTGGAAAGAGGAAGAAGAATAAGGGAAACAAGCTTTCTCTCTTATTTTTCTTTCTTCCAAAATAAAACCCTAGAACTAGGTCTAGGTCTCTCACCCTTAGAGAAGAAGGATCTCTTCTCTTTCTCACATGCCTTAGATGGCTTCCTGCCCTGAAACCTCATTCCCCCTGATGGTTTTCCACCCCTTGTTTCTAATATTTTTCATGGAAAATAGGATTAGAAGTGGCACACAAAGAGAATGATGCTTAAATAAAGTATGCGGCAGCATTTGGATAGAGTTGAACTCTTTCTCATTCAATCCAAACTCTTTTGGATTAGAATTTGAAACCAATGAAACTCTATCCATAAGTGGATGTGGGAAACATCAGGGAGTGGACTTCTTATCACATGCAAATCATTATTTGCATGAGAATAATAAAATGTGAGAGTAGGTGGTGAATAGGGAGGTTGGCACATGGACTAGTCTAACTTGTTTGGACTCTAATTTTCTTATTTGATTCTAACAAGATTAGAACTAAATTAGTAAGATTAAACCCTATCAAAATAGGATTTAAATTAACTAAATTAAATTTTAATCAAATTAGAATTTGATCGAGTCATAGTGTTGATCAAATTAGGAACCAATTTTTCTAAGTGATTAGATCATTTGATAATCTAATTGGATCAAACCAAATTGAGTCCAATTCAATTAAATTTAATCCAAACTTTATTACTCAATCAAATTGAGCTAATTAGCAATCTTATTACTAACAAATTCTCTAAAGACAAAGTTTCAATCAAGTAGGACTTTTGATGACTGAGTCCTCGTCCAATGGGACTCCTAACCATAGAGTCCCCATCCAGTGGGACTCTTGACCACCAAGTCCTAGCTCAGTGGAACTTCTAATCATAGAGTCCTACTCTAGTAGGACTCAATAGGACTCTTAATCATGGAGTTCTAACTCAGTGGGACTCATAGAGTCCTAGTCCAGGAAGACTCTCGATCATAGAGTTCTAGTCTAATGCGACTCTTCATCAGTCATATAATTAGATAGGTACTTCTTATGAGTGTGACCCTATAGGTTCAAACCTAAGCTGATAGTATAGAAATAAATTTCTATACCAATCGAAGTGACCATCTAGCAATTATACCCAACATTCAGATAGGTCAAATATACATGAAGCAACATTCAAAACCTACTAGAATATAGTTATTGTATAATTCATCTCTTTGACCCTGAATGCTTAGAGGATGATCTAGGGTTTAACTACCAACTCTAAATAAGTCATCTACAATGTATTTCAAATTTTGAATCCATCACATGGATTATCCTAACCAAGGTTTTGCGAAATTGAAATATAGTGATGCATTATCTCCAAACTCTGAGACCGGTCAATCCCATCTTGATCATACACTGACTTAACAAATACTGGACTACACCCGAAAACCTTCCATCACTGAATTAAACATTCAGATAGTCCAGTACCATAGTGCAATGAGTTGCTTGCAAGCCACCATGGTGATCTCAAATCTGAGGGACGCTTATACCCATATCCCTTTGGAGTAAGACTTGACAGTAAAATGCTCTAGAGTGGTCACATTTAGTATAGATATACTCTTATATCTCACCTGCATGCCATACTGATGTTTCTACACTTTTTGGTTAAGAGGATAACTAATGTATATGGCATACAATGACCTATACTTGATATTGCTTTTGTCTGAGTAATAGTTAATCATTTGATCATGAATAGGTTTAAGGACTAAATGATAAATCATTCTTTATCAATTTAAAATAATCCTAAGGACTTCATCACAACACTAAAGTTCATTAGAAGATATATAGATTTATGATGAATAAATGCCAAATAATATTTTATTAATTTATTAATTTATATACATATACATGATAGAGCTCAACCGCAACAGGCTGATGATTGGCTTTGGAATAATTTTCAACAACTCCCACTTGTCCTAAAGCCACTCAGTATAGTATCTTATACCCATCTTCGACTTGTGATCATCGAACTCCTTCACTGCAAGGGCTTTAGTAAATGGGTCAGCCAAGTTCTTCTTTTTGTTGATCTTCTGAAGCTCAACATCATCTCGATCCACAATCTCTCAGACAAGATGGTAGCAATATAGAATGTGCTTCGTCCATTGGTATGCCTTTGGTTTCTTCACCTGAGTAATGGCCCCAGTGCTATCATAGTAGAGTAGGAGTGGACCATCAATGGTGGGTGCCACTTTGAGCTCAGTTATGAACTTTCTTAGCCACATAGCTTTTTTGGTAGCATCGAATGCTACGATGTATTCTACCTCGGAAACTAAACCAGCCATAGTATTTTGCTTGAAATTTTTTTAGTCGATAGCTACATCGTTAAGGATAAAAATATATCTCGATACATTTTTGCTATCATCGTGATCAGATTAAAAACTAAAATCTATAAACATCATAAGTTTTAAACCTAACTCACTATAAATAAGCCACCGATTCTTAGTATTTTTCAAATACTTAAAGAATTAAAGATGGTTTTCACAACCTTCCAATGGTTCTTCCTTGGATTAGACTAGTATTCGCTCACTATCCCTTGTCAATATGTCATATCTGATCTCGTACATGTCATGGCGTATATAATAGAATTCACTGCCATGGCAATAGTATCCTACTCATACACTCTCTTTTGAGGTGTTGTCGAACAATCCCTCTTCAAGAGAGAAATTCCATAGCCCATTGGAAGATGACCCTTCTTGGAATTCTTCATGCTTAACCATTTCAGCATAGTATCTATGTACGTGGATTGGGATAATCCAAACAATCTCTTAAATCTATCTCTATAGATTCTCATCCCTAGGATGTAGAATGCTTCTTCTAAGTCCTTCATAGAGAACTGAGATGACAACCAAACCTTTATTCCTTATAATATAGGGATGTCATTCTTGATTAAAATAATGTCATCTACATACAACATAAGAAATACAACTACAGAACCATTAGCCCATTTATAAATGCAGGATTCCTCTTCATTCTTAATGAAGCCATATATTTTGATTGTTCTATCAAAATATATGTTTCAACTCCGAGATACTTGCTTTAATCCATAAATAAATCTTTAAAGCTTGCATACTTTAGACTTATCTATGGATGTGAACCCTTCAAGTTGTATCATATACATCTCTTCTTCTGGATTTTCATTTAGAAAAGCTATCTTCACATCCATCTGCCAAATTTTAGGGCAGCTATCGCAAGCATAATTCGAATGAATTTGAGCTCCACAAGAGAAAATATTTCATCATAGTCTATACCATAATGCTGATGATATCCTTTAGTAACTAGATGAGTATTATAGGTCTCCACCTTCCCATCTACATTTTCTTTTCTTTTGAAGACCCACTTGCACTCTATGGATTTTGTCCCTTTAGGTGGGTCAACTAATGTCCATACATCATTGACCTTCATGGCTCCATTTCAGATTTCATGGCTTCAAGCTACTTATCAGAGTTGGATCTTTGCATTACATTTATATAGGTGATCAAATCCTCATTGTTCTCATCAAGCTCAACAAGATCACCATCTTGGATCAAAAAATCATAGTACCTATTCAGTTGATGCAATACTTTACTAGATCGCCTTAAAGGTGCCTCTACAATGGGCTTTGGATTTGATCTTATCAAATCCAATTCTGTAGGTTTACTAGAATGTGCCAATTCTTTTACCTATCGAATTTCTACATGTTCAATTTTAGATGCATCAGTTTCTTTCTAAAGAAACATTTTTTTCAAAAAGACTATCATATTACTGATGAACATCTTTTGTTTTTCAGCAAAGTAGAAGTAATATCTCCTAGTTTTCTTGGGGTACCCTATGAACAAGCATCTATCGAATCTAGATCCAAGTTTATCTATCTATAAATATTTGACATAAGTTAGATAACCTCAAACTCTAAGGTGAGAGAATGTTGGCCTACGTCTAGTCCATATCTCATGTGGAGTCTTTGCAATAGATTTGCTCGAAATATTATTCAAAATAAAATAAGTAGTCTCAAGTGTATAACCCCAAAAAGAAATTAACAGACTTGCAAATCCCATCATGGATCAACCATATTCAAAAGGGTTCGATTCCTCCTTTCTGACATCCCATTATACTATGGTATTACAAGAGGGATCCATTGAGAGAGAATCCAATTTTCTCCTAGATATATCAAAAACTCATTGAAAAGTTATTCACCTTCTCGATTTGATCGAAGAGTTTTAATACTCTTTCGAAGTTATTTTTCTAACTCATTATGATATCATTTGAATATTTTAAATGAATCAAATTTATTTTTCATAAGATAGATGTATTCATACCTAAATAGGTCGTCAGTAAATGTAATAAAGTAGTAATACCCATCCCTAGCATACATGTTCATAGGTCCACATACATCAGTATGTACTAGACCTAGAATATCACTATCATGTTTACCCTTTCCAGTAAAGGATGACTTAATCATCTTTCCAAGAAGGCAGGATTCATAGGTTTTCAATGATTCAAAATTATTGATGTCGAGGATTTCCTCCTTGACTAACATGTTGATCCTATTCTTATTTATATGACCGAGCTGACAGTGCCAAAGATAAGCATTGGTGACATTATCTAGTTATGGACATTTGTTAGATGTATACATTACATTAACAGGCTGTGATGAAATATAAATATCATTTTTTAATTATCCTCGTATTATTTTAACATCATTTATAATGATATCACAATAATTTTTTTTTATTGATAAGCTATAATCATCCTGGGTCAAAAGCCCTATAGATATTATGTTCATCATAAAGAATGGACAATAATAATAATCACTCAAAATAATATTATATATTTTGAAAACAAGCTCAATAATTCTTAATGTTAGGACTGAAACATTACTTTCGACTCTAATGTTCAGGAATCTTTCACCGTACTCAAACTTTCTACTAGCTTAAAGTCCATGCAATGAATTACATATATGAACTAGACTTCCAATATCCAATATCCAGGTAGTAGTATCACAAACTGAGAAATTGCAAGATGTTATCATATAACAATGTTGACCAGCAACTACTTGTTGTTTTCTCTTGTTCAACCTATTTGGGTCATGAGGACAACTCTTCTTCCAGTTTGCCAAATTATGGTCAGCAATGAACTTTTTATTTTGAAAGGGCTGAGATACTCCAACACGATACACCTTTTCTCTAGGAGTGCCAAAGAACTCATTTAACACTTGAATAATTTTCTCTAGCTAAGTATCCTGAAACTTACAACTAAACTCTTTATTCATCATTGCCCACATAATGTTGGGTATATGACCCTCTCATGGACTTGCATGGCCATTGATGATTAGCCAACTACCAAGAAAGATCTCTCCTAGAATTAACATGGAAGTATGATCAATGGATTCAAGCAAAAGAGAGAACAAGAGATTTTGGAAGAAAAGAGTTTTTATTGCAGTGAATTCAACATTACATTATCCTTAACCTATTCCCGTATACACACACACACACACACACACACAATAGGGTCAAGCCCTAAGGTCAAAGAAAAACTCTCCAAATCCAAATAGAAAATCCACTCAAAACTACCCATGAAAATTGAGATGACTCATCTTGAAACCAAGTCCTCTCGCCTGCATTTGAGATATCTCGTCTTCAAATTGAGATGTCTCAAACTATATGTCAGTCCGGCACTCCAGAAATACCGCTCTCTATTTTGGATTTCCTTTAAGATCAAGATGTCTTGGATTGAGATCGAGATGTCTCACTTTCCACCAAGTCATCTCGTCTCAGAACCAAGATGTCTCACCCAAAACTGAGTCATCTCACCTCAGAACCGAGATAACTCCTCTTCTAATCAGGTTGATTTTCTTAGCTCGCTCCCAGCTTTCCATGGCCCTTCTTCTCAAGTTTTCAAGGCTTGGGAGTGCCACACCTAAGCTCACATTCTCCACCTTGGTGCTCTCAAGTCCTTGTGATCTCAATTCTTGCTTGCAGACTCATTCATGCCACATACGTCTAAAAGCTATCCCTAACGAGGACCTTCATAAGTGCATCTGACTGATTCTCCTCAGTATGGACCTTTATCAACTCCACTTCACCCTCCTCCATCAGCTCTCTGATCCCATGGTACCTCATGTCTATATGCTTTGTGCATGCATGATAGACTTGGTTCTATGCCAGCTGTAGAGCTCTCTGACTGTCATTATATAGTATAACTTTGCTCTGCTTCACCCCCATCTCAACAATCAACCTCCTAAGCCAAAGGCCTTCCTTTGCAGCCTCTATTATTCCAATGTACTTGGCCTCTATGGTCGACAAGGCTATGATTGGTTGAAGGATTAATCTCTAAGATACCAGTCCACCAAACATGTAGAAGAGGTATCCAGTAGTAGACCTCCTTGTATCAAGATTACCAGCATAATTTTCATCTATGAACCCTTTTAGAGGACCTACACCTGCATACATCTCCATGGATTTTCCTTCAAATCTGCTCAGCTACCAATCAAATACCAAATCATAGCCCCTTGTTCTCCGTATATATCTCAGTATCCATTTCAATGCTTTCCAGTATTCCTTCTCAGGGTTAGCCATATATGTATTAACTAAGCTCACTGCATGTGCTTTTTCTAGTTTACAACACACCATAGTACATATACATTATACTGCTTACAGCATTTGCATAAGAGACTCTATCCATATATTCTCTCTCTTCTTTTGACTAGGAGCTTTGATACTTGGAGAGAGATAAGTAGCTTGGCAATGGTGTCTCTACAGGTTTGGCCTTCTCCATACCAAACCTCTCCAAAACCTTTTGGACATATTCTTCTTATGATAAATGGAGCACTCCTTTGCATCTATCCCTGCAAATCTTCATTTTAAGGATCTTCTTTGCTGGACCCAGATCCTTCGTCTAAAATTCAGATGATAATGCTTCTTTCAGTCTTTTCACAACCTTCAAGCTTCTACTAACTATAAGCATATCATCTACATATAAAAGCAAATATAAAGCATCCTTATCATCTACATCCTTGATGTAGACACAACAATCTTGTTCATATCTGCTAGATCCTAAACTCAAAATAAAACTATCAAATCTATGATACCATTAACAAGAAGATTGTTTCAGGCCATACAGTGATCTCTTGAGTAAACAGACCTTCTTCTCTTATTGAATCTCTATGAAACCATCTGGCTACCTCATGTAGATCCTTTTCTCCAAATTTTTATGAAGGAAGGCTATCTTCACGTCCATCCAATTCCATATTATGTTACGCTACCAATGACAGTAAAACCTAAATAGAAGTATAGCGCATCATAGGAATGAAAATCTCTATATAATCAATTATTTTTCTTTGTGAGTATCCCTTTGCTACCAGTCTTGCTTTGAATCTGACTCCATCTTATTCTGAAGGTGCTTCTTTCTTAGTGAACATCCACTTTGAGCCAATAGGCTGAGCACTTCTAGAAGATCCACCAACTATCATGTCTGATTCTTTTTCAGTGATTCCATCTTCTCCATCATAACATGCATCCACGACTCATGGCCTTCACTCTCCATAGCCTCTATATAGTTCTCTGGATCTCCATTTGCAATGATAAGAGATGGCCTTATCAATGCCATATATGATCGATCTTCTGATAGTACGCTGGGGCTTATGCAAAGCCAATCCCACTGGCACATTCCTTCTATGTGAAGTCTGTGGCTGCTCTTGCACCTCCACCTGAATAGCTGGCTCTCCATACTGGTAGCTATTCTCCTACCCAGCTCCACCTTAAGAGGAATACTCTTGTAAGTGGATGTAGACGGCATGTCATCGATCTTTGACTGGCCACCACTATTTATCTTTATTTTTCTAGTTCCACCTATACTCCCAGATCTCTCCAAGATGCTCTTCTTATTAAAGATGACATCTCTGTTGATTACTGACTTATGTTCTTCAGGATTCTATAGTAGGTACCCTTAAACTCCTTGCGGATACATAATAAAGATCATCCTTTGAGATTTTGGGTCCAACTTCGAGTAACCGAAGATTTTTAGGTGGCCAACCTTCATCTTTTTTTCACTCTAGACCTCCTCTGGAATGCTTCCATCCAACTTATGATGAGGGGACCTGTTAACAAAAAAATAAGAAAAAGTCATAGCATCACCCCAAAAAAACTTTGGAAGTGATGTCTGCAGCCTCAAACTCTGTGCCTTCTCGATCAGTATCTGGTTCATCCTCTCCAATATTACAAAGTTATCTTTAATATGTAATGATGTTTTATGTCATTTTCCTCATAGTACCTTCTAAACTCCAAGCTTGTATACTCTCCTCCATTATCCGACCTTAGATACTACACCTATCTTCCTAACTCCTTCTCAACCTTAGCTCTCCAAGTTTTGAGCCAAGCAAATATCTATGACTTCTCTCTGATCAATTAAATCCACACCTTCCATGAGTAATCATCAATGAAGGTGATAAAATACTTTACCCTATCTCTAGCTGATACATGAGTCGGTCCCCACACATCTAGGTGCACTACATTCAGCACTTCTTCACTATGCTTGGAACTAGTGGCAAACTTCATCCTATGCTGTTTGTCAAAGATGTATGGCTCATATAAATCAGTGCCCTCCTTCTTCAGGGCTGGGATCATCCCTCTTCTACTAAATTCTATAAGCCCTCGGTCACTCATATGACCCATTCGATAGTACCATAGCCTATATAGAAGCTACTCCTATGCTATTGCAAGTACCTCTGCACTATCATTTATAACTGAGCCCTCTATTCTATAAAGATTATTGCTTAGTCTTCTACCTCTCATCATTACTAAGGCTTTCTTGAAAATTTTCAAGCATCCACTCCCAGCCTAGCTACTAAAAGTATAATCTTGCTCCTCCAAGTAGCCCAAAGAAATTAGAATTTTTTTTTTAGCTTTGATACATGTTTGATATTTGATAATGTACAAATGATCTTATCATACATCCTCACCCTAATAGAGCTAACACTAGCTACTTTGCATGGGTGATCATCTCTAAGGCTGATACTTCCTCCATCAATCTTCTGGTAGGTAACAAATCACTTTCGATGAGAAGTATAGTGGTGTGAGCATATTGAATCCAATATCCATATAGTATCACACTCTTTGGACCCATCTAATACAAATAGCATATCTTCTCCATTACTTACCAATGCTGTATCATCACTCTTATTGGCCTTTCCTTTTTCTGACTTCAAAAGAGGATAGTTTCTTCTCAAGTATCCAGGCTGATGACATTTATAGCATTTCAATATCTTCTTTTGATCCCAAGACTTTGATCTACCCTTGGATTTCTCCTTTGCCTTCTCCATTAATCTTTCTTATCTTTCATTCATAGCTAAGAACTCAGACTTAAGGTCTTCCTTACAGATCTTCTCTCTTTGCTCATTTGATCTGAGCAAACCAACAACCTCTTCATAGTTCAGGATCTTCTTCTCATAAACTAGGGTTGTTATGAGACTGACATAAGAATCTAGGAGAGAACATAGTAGCAACAGCATCCGATCTTCCTTATCAATCTTCACATCTAAGCTCATCACCTCAGAACACACCTGATTAAAATTTCAGATATGTACAATAAGATCTTTACCTTTGGGCATTCTCAGACTGTAAAACTGCTTCTTCAACCATAGCTTATTGATCATGATCTTTCTTATGTAAGTATTCTCCAATCTCATCTAAAGCCCCTTTGTCATGGTCTCTATACAAACCTTGGACGATACTTGATCGATCAAGCATATTCTAATTGTACTAAAGACAATCTTCTTCAACTCTTTCCAGTCCTCAGCACTGATCCTTTTCGGCATCTCTTATTAAGACCTTATAGATCCTCTGCTGAACCAACAAGTCTTTTACCCTTTGTGGCCATAGGCTAAAGTTCTCCTTGCCGTCGAACTTCTCAAAATCTATCTTGAATTTGCTTGATCCCACAACTATAATCAAGCCAAGAGTAAAATCTTAACACCCTTCTACGATCTCATACCAATAAAACTATCCTTAAAAGAAGATCTATATGCCCTATATCCTCTTTCCAACCTTCTGTATCACCTCTTCTTCATGTAAAAAATCTCCACCTTAATCAAGAGATAACCATAAAGAAGATAAGAAGATTTAGAGTAAAACCTGGTGTAGCAGATCCTTAATGTAGAAATCTTAGCTATCTTCCTTTCTTCCATGCAATACTGCTCTCATACCAAATGTTGGATATGTGACCCTCTCACAGACCGACATGGCCACTAGTGATTAGCCAGCAACAAGAAAAGATCTCTTCTAGAATTAATGTGGAAGCATGATCAATGGATTCAAGCAAAAGAGAGAACAAGAGATTTTGGGAGAAAAGAGTTTTTATTGTAATGAATTCAACATTACATTATTCTTGACCTAATTTTCGAGCCCCAAGCTCAAAGAAAAATTTTCCAAACCCAAATAGAAAGCCCACTCAAAATTGCTCACAAAAATCAAGATGACTCATCCTAAAATTGAGTCCTCTTGCCTGCATCCAAGATGTCTCGTCTTCAAACCGAGACGTCTTGAACTATATGTCAGCCCAACACTCTAGAAACACCACTCTCTATTTTGGATTTCCTCTGAGATTGAGACATCTCGGACTAAGATCGAGACATCTCGCTTTCCACCGAGTCATCTCATCTCAGAACTGAGATGTCTCACCTAGAACCAAGTCATCTCATCTTAGAACTAAGATGACTCCTCTTCTGATTAGGCTAATTTTCTTATCTCGCTCCCAACTTTCCATGGCCCTTCTTCTTAAGTTTCCAAGGCTTGAGAATTCCACACTTGAGCTCATACATAATGCAATGTACTGTGATACGATTATTAAACCACTTCTGATAAGTGTCTTGGATCACATCATGAGTGTTTGGAGCAGGCTTCTTAGGTGCTAGATCCACAAGAACATACAAGATCCGTTCATTCTCCAAAATAACTCTTAATTTTTAATACTAATTATCAAAATTAAGTCCTATAAGCTTGTCGCTATCCAATAGTGAATGGAGTGACAAAACACTAGCCATTCTATTTAACTAAAAAAAAATAAAAGACCTAATTAGTACATGAATTAATAAGCCTAAAGACTTGGACTTTAGTTTAAAGGTCCTTCCACTATTTTCTATGAATTAGTAGCCTCTACCTCCAATTCAAGAAATTATACTAACTTTTTAGTGGGTACTAGAATCCGCATAGACTACAAACGGGCTTGAGGAAAGCTCTGGCCAATCCATGTGCATCTACAGGAAGATTCTTAATCAATTATTCCTCCAAATAATTTTTAGTATTCAGTTTTGCCTCAGACACCAACTCAGTAGGCTTTGGCCTCTAGTGAAAAAGTCTGATTAGGTCCAACCATTCACATGATTGAGTTTGGTGCATCAAACGAATGATGAACAAGTCCAAGAAAAGCTCTAGCCAACCTAATCATCATTCAGAGGGTGATAGTAATTTCAATATCTAGATGAACATCAAGTTCAAGGCACCTCCAATGTTTACCTATATAATTGGATCCATTACCATCTATCTTAATGGGAGGCTATGACTCAGTTGTCTTCATAATTTTGTCATTTTTAAGGATCTAATAATTTAGAGAATTTAGGTTACATGTGTTTTAAGGATAGAGAAGACATGGACCAAATTACTCCTACTGACTTCACTAAGTTATATCCTCCCACTGACTTCTCTAAGTCATTAATGAGAACTAGGATTAATTTTTGTCCAAAGGCACCTAAATCAGTCTTACTGATCAAAATTTGTCACATTGATTTTCCTAATTGATATGGGTTTACATGAATTACTAAGTGATCTAATCAAAATTTAATCCACCATGTCAGTTAGGTAAGGGAGATCGATGGGAGGGATATGCCATTAACTCATCTGAGACTAAATCAATGCAAGTAGCTCCTAATGAAAAATCATCGATCAAGATTGCCAAACTTACCTTAGACATCAATCGATTAATTAGTTTTGACTCGATCAACCCAATAATTCGGGCTCGATCACTAAGCCAAAATCAAGTCTATTTGGTTCTTATTAAAGACATGGACTTGACCAACTATAACTATTGCAATTGATCTAGAGTGTCCTTGATCTAATCTAAGACAATATTTGGTTAGATTTGATCAACTACTCTTGATTAAGTCCATTCTTTAATTCTAATATTAGATCTAACCCAATTAAATAACCTGATATGCTAACCCATTAACCCTATAACCCATGAGTTATGAATATGTTTTAGAATCTTCAATTCATAATTCTAGATCCTAACAAAATAAGTCTTAATTCTTAATTAAGTTAAAGGCTGATGGGTTGGGGTTCGGTACCTTAGAACTAATTTTTATTTGCATGTAAATTTTAAAAATAAATTTTAAAATAAATATCAAAAATAAATTATAAATTATTTAGATCTAATTTAATAATATTTATGATTTATGTTCTTAGATCAATACATACTAGGACAATCTCTCCACTGCAAGAGGTAAATCTTACAGCATGATAACCTTATAATATCAGTATGTGCGATCTATTATTTTTAGATTTTTATCAAAGGATTCATTTATATCTAATATAAATGATCAAAATCAAATCCAATCATGCATGTAAATCATGTTATAAAGAACCTAGCTTTGATACCACTATTGAAAAATTGGCAGGTGTTTCAAGCATATTTTAAAAATTTTTAAAGTAAAAATAAAAGATTAAATATTTTAATCTTTTTTATATACTTAGGATTAGATCTAAAATATCTACCTAAGAATCTATAATGAGAAGAATAGTATGCATAAAAATCTAAAAAAATAAAAATCTAACATCAATCATATCGATGTAGAAACCTAAATCTTACTTTTAGATCTAACAGCTAAAGTTCAGAACCTTATACCTAATCATGGGTCGCTGATCTCCACTGATGTAACTTTTAGATGTGAAGATTTCAAGGTTGCTTGCAGCCACACAGTGTGTCCAGCCTCTACGAATCGTTTACTCGAAGTCCTACACTGATCCGATCTTCCAGGACTGCTAGATCGTGCGAAGATTGTATGACGGGCTGATCTAAACTTTTCTCATTCTTTGAACCTCTCAAACTTTTTGAAGTTGAAGATGAGTCACTGGAGGATGTGGAAAGTGGAAGAAGAATAAGAAAAACAAGCTTTCTCTCTTATTTTTCTTTCTCCTAAAATAAAACCTTAGAACTAGGTCTAGGTCTCTTACCCTTAGAGAAGAAGGATCTCTTCTCTTTTCCACACGCCTTAGATGGCTTCCTACCCTAAAACCTCATGCCCCATGATGCTTTTCCACTCCTTCTCTCTAATATTTTTCATGGAAAATAGGATTAGAAAAAGAGAAAAAGGCTTAAATAAAGTGGGCAACAACATTTGGATAGAGCTAAACTCTATTTCTCATTCAATCCAAATTCTTTTGGATTAGAATTTGAAACCAATGAAACTCTATCCATAAGTGGACATGGAAAACATCAGGGAGTGGACTTCTTTTCACATGTGAATCATTATTTGCATGAGAATAATAAAACATGAGAGTAGGTGGCACACAGGGAGGTTGGTGCATGGACTAGTCCAACTTGTTGGGACTCTAATGTTCTTATTTGATTCCAATCAGATTAGAACCAAATTAGTAAGATGAAACCCAATCAAAATAAATTTTAAATTGACTTAATTAAATTTTAATCAAATTAGAATTTGATCGAGTCAAAGTTCTGATTAAATCAGGAACCAATCTTCCTTAGCAATTAGGTTATCACATAATCTAATCGGGTCAAACCAAATTGAATCCAATTCAATTAGATTTAATCCAAACTTCATTACTCAATGAAATTGAGCTAATTAATAATTTTATTGCTAACTAATCCTCTAAAGATAGAATCCTAGTTGAGTAGAACTTTTGGTAATAGTGGGACTCCTGACCATAGAGTTCCCGTTCAATGAGACTCATAGAATCCTAGTTAAGTAGAACTTCTGGTAATAGTGGGACTCCTGACCATAGAGTTCCCATTCAATAAGACTCTTAATTATAGAGTCCTAGTTCAATGAAACTCCTGATCATAGAGTTTCAGTCCAGCAGAACTCTTGATCATGGAGTCCTAACTCAATGGGACTCATAGAGTTTCAGTCTAGTGGGATTTTTAATCATAGAGTTTCAATCCAATGGGACTCTTGATCAGCCACATGATCAGACAGATACTTTTTATGAGTGTGACTTTTCAGGTTCAAACCTAAGCTGGTAGTATAGGAGTAAATTTATATACCAATCGAAGTGACCATCTAGTAATGATACTCGACATCCAGATAGGTTGAATGTATATGAAGCAATATTTAGAATCTAATAGAATATGGTTATGATATAATTCATCCCTTTGATCCTGAATGCTTAGAGAATGACCTAGGGTTTAACTGTCAACCCTAAATAAGTTGTTCATATTATATTTTAAATTTCAAATCCATAATCCTTATCAGTGTTTTGTTAAATTAAAATACACTGATACATTATCTCACTATAAGAATTTTGACTATTAACGATGATCTAATAGTCCATTCGCCATTGCTAATGATCTTGCCATTGCTAATACCATCATAAAATCTAATCAAAAAGTTTTTATCTCTAATTATCATTATTAGCGATGGAAAAATTGACTGTCTCTAAAAACATAAATTAGCGATGGCTTTTGCAATGAAAAATTTTCATCTCTAATAACTTTTTATGCTTAAATTAATTATCTTAAAAAATATTAGCGATGGTTAAGTTATGGCTAATGCCATCACTAATAAATAATAGCAACATAGAAAGCCATCAATAATACCATCTCTAATAATTTTAAAATTTTTAATTAAATAAAAAAATATTTTTTAAAAATATTAGCAATGGCATTTAATGGCTAAAGCCATCACTAAAAATTATTAGCGACTAAAAATGCCATCTCTAAAGCCATTGCTAATATTTTTTAATATTTTTTAAATAAAATAAAATAATTTATTTGAAAAATTATTAGCTACAGCATTTCATATCTAATGTCGTCGCTAATATCAATGATTATAGTTAATTTATATATTTTAAAAAATTTTTAATAATAACTTTTAAAATCTATTTTAATTAATCATACCTATTATAATTAAAATCCAAAAATAATATAATAATCAAAAATAAAAAATTAATTATATTTTTTTTAAAAGTATAAATTATATATTTTTTTACAAGTAGTATCAAAAAATATAATACATCAAAACAATATAATACATCTAAAGAAAAATTAGGTTTGATCCTCGTCATTACCTACCTCCTCTTCGTGCTCCTCTCTAGCAGTTGGTGGGTGAGAGGTGGATGTCGCAGCATCCTGTAACAAAAGAAAAAGAATAATATTAGTAAGTTGCGATACAAAGATGTATCTTTCAATACACTATTCCTATTCTTGAATAGATTATTCCTACATATTCGATTTGATGATATGGAGCTATAGACATTTTCGATCCATCGATTGGATGGCAAGATTGAATTTTTAGTCCCTAGATCTCCTTCTCGAGCTCAAATCTAAATATACAAAGCTTCTAAATATAAAAACTTAAAATAAGTAAAAAAAATTAATAATATAATTAATTATCTGATGTGATGACTGGGATGACAAGCTTAACTAATTCGTATAGCAATGGATCTCAAAGAAGCTCCATGATCGTATCATGGATGGCATCTAGGAGGCTCTGAGATCGTTGACTCAAAAGCCTCTGCATGACCTCCTCCATGTGTGCATCACTTCAGGTTTGAGACGTCAAGGTCTGCGAGGATGCCAAAAGATATTAAGGTGGTGGAGGGTTGAAACTATGGCCAAATCCTATAACCTGGCTCCTACTCACCCCCTCCCACCTGGTGGCACTGAGCCAACCCTTAAGATCAAGAGGAGGCTGAGAAGATGGATCATCGCCATACCTCTCAGCAACATACTCCGCATAACACATTTGCATAGTTCAAAAATACATTAACTCTAATATAAAAATTAGATCCAGTAATAATTTAATTATTAAATAAAATTTAAAATTCTTATCGTGATCTGTCATGACGTAGAATCTAAATAGTCACCAGTCCTCCTAGACTTGTGTATAGACCATCATAACTGCAGCTAGTTTGGTGGACGATCTAGCTACCATGTCTATAATAAGTAAATAATAAAATTAAATTAATTAAAATATATGTATAAATTTTTTTATGGTTCTAGTGAAGAGTTTTTATGTTAATTTCTTATCAGTATATTGGCCACAACATGTGTACCGACCGAGCCGCCCATATGTCTGATTAGATCCTACTGGGTGGCTCGATTCTGCTGGACCCTTTGCCACCTACCAAAATACTCCTCGCTGCTCCACTGATCGTAGAGGACCTGCTATATGTCTGCCCACATCCAGTGATCCATGAAAGACCTATTAGATGTGTGCCCTAGAAGCCAGATTGGCTAATACTTATAAAATAATTTCTAAAAATATTTTTATAATTTTGACTAAAATTAATAAAAGAGTTATTTTCTATCACATTGTGTATTTAAAGTATCCACATCCTTTGAGTTAACAGGCATGATAATGCATATTTTTAAGAGTTGAAAATTTATAACTTGTGTTATCATAATTAACTCATAAATTACTCCTGATCGTAGGATCATTACGAGGATAATGATCGATCTGGAATATCAATGTACGATCATTTTCTTAGGATAGATGAATCTTGAGTCTATGATATGGAGATATTAGAGTGAGAGTATAGGTACTCATTGAGAATAAGGACACTCAGCATGACCACCTCGAGCAGTTATAAGAGAGTCTACCTTATCATCGATGACTAGCTCGATGCTGTAGTTGTGTATCTGATTTCTTAACTTGAGGTGTATCGATAATTCACCTTGAGTATGTTATAGTTTGACTATACCATAACTTGGTCTCCTAGCCATTCAGAACCATGAGGTATATGTTGGCTATAGCATGTTCATTGTAGGAATTGGATCGCATCAATAAAGAATCTATTAACCTTGGAAGAGGAGTAGTCCTATGATGATCATGAGATCGAGTTCTTAAGCCCATGGCTATGGCAGTATGAATTAATAGAAAGGAGATTCTATTAGAATTTCATATTAGACTCAAATCGAATGATTTATTTATATGATAGGTGTTAGGTCTGATAAGTTCATCTTGACCTTGATCCTATCGGGGCTCATGATAGAAGAACTCAATCACACATGTAGTTGCTTTGAGAGGTCCGATTTTAGTTTTGATGGGTTGCCACCACATACTGCTAGGTGTTACTAGTGAATTTTGAGATCAATTAGAATTATCTTGATGATCAACGATTCTAATTGGGTGAATTAAAAATGTTCTAGTCTATCGAAAGGTATTTTGATGATGTCAACGATAAGGATCATGATAAGTCTCATTATCATACAGAATTGAACCTAATTGGATCATACATACAAGGGTTTGGGTATGGATGTCATCAATTAGGCTAATCTAGTTCGATTAATTTGGATTAGATCAAATTAGATTCAAGAAAATCATGCTAGCACACGATTGAACCTGACTTTCTCCTTTTGTTAACTTTCTAGTTCCTCTTGATCTAGTCAAATTGGATTTGGCTCATTCGAAAGTCTTGTATGGGTTTGTCCTGGTTTGACTGAGCCATGTCCTAATCAGATCAAGGCTTGTCCTAAAAGAAAAAGGCTTGTCTTAATCCCATCGGATGGGAAAAGGATAAGGATCAAAGCTTGATCCATGATGTAGGAAAGAAGGAAGAGGGGCATGCACCCCCTACAGAAATTCTAGGGGCATGCACCCCCTTGGGATTTGCATGAAGAATGAGGGTGCATGCCTTGGGATTTGCATGAAGAATGAGGGTGCATGCCATATGGGAGTGCGCCCCATGTGGATAAAAATGGAGCCCCATTCAAATTAGTTTTGACAGGGTCAAAGAGTCTTGATATGATCAAACTCTAGGGAGAAAATTGTTTGCACCAAGCCCTATGTTTATCCCTTTCCCCATGCCATTTTCTAATGATTTTGTGCAACAAAATTAGAAGTGTGGGCATGGGATTTCATATTGGAATCCTTCTTCTCTAAGCAATCCAGTTGGTTAAAGCTCCAGGACTCCAAGTTGGTGCTAGGTTTACAAATAGACCCATGATCAAAGTGTTTGATCATTACAATTCATCTATGGTAAAGCCCTGCCTCTCCCTCCATCTCCCATGCCCTCTTTCTAATCTTCTTCCTCATCTCCATGCCCAAGGTGTTAGGCAAAATCAAAGATCAAGAGTTGAGTCCTTGATCCTACAAAGGCTGTGCAACAAGATCCTGATCAAGAGATGAACGTGCTACTGCTGGAGATCATCTTCAAAGGCACACCAAAATTTTTTTGATCTGATCTTTTAAGATCAGATCCAGTAGGAGAGGGCATCTAGATCAAACCTAAGTAGACTTTGGTAGAGATCGGATGCGTGTGCAGCTCAATTAGAACCTCAAATCGTTCATCAGATCATCACAGTAGGTAAATGATTTACCCGATTAGTTAATATCTGATATTTTTTACTTAATTTAATATTTATTTTTTATAAATAGATCATTTCTATCAGGTTTTAGAACTTTTAGATCTGATCATATTATAGAAAAATTTTTAAAATTTTTGCTATAGATCAGATCAGATCAGATCGATCTGCAATAGAAAAACTAGGTTTTTCTTCAACTGGTATCAGAGCTACATTTACAGTTCTTTAGATCTATTTTAGATATAATTTTTATTTTTTTTAAATTTGATATGATTGATTTTAGATGTTACATGAGATGTAATTAGATCTAAAATTAGTAGATTAAATTTAAAAATTCATATATGCGATATATGTGATGCATGTCTAGACTAGTTTTATAGATCTTATGGTATGAATTATCTAGAATAAAATTTTTTATGATATGATCATTTAAGATTTTATTTTTATATGTTATATCAGATATAATCAGATCTAAAATATGCATGTGTTAGTTTAAATATGATACATGAGATATAAGCAAAACATGTATAAGTTAGATCTTTAATTATGTATGAGATATATGTTTTAGATCTAACTGCTTTTGTAGTGTAGATTAAATTTTTGATTAAGGCATTTTCCTTGGCCGTCCAGTCATAAAAGTAAGAAGGATTTAAAAGTCCTCTCTTTTCATTCAATGGGATGCTCTTTTGGCATGTAGGGGTGCTGCGCGTTTGTCCTTAATCAGAAATCAAAATTTACTTTCCTACAAAATCCTAGATCCTAAAATCTTAAAATTTTTTATACATATTTTATTTACGGACCCTTGAACTTAATTAAGAATTAAGTTTATGAAATCAATTAGGTCTAAAAACTATGAATTTTTAGACCTAAGATAAAAGAGATGGTTAAGCGGTTGATCAAACCAAATTAAGAGTTGGTTAGGTAGGATCAAAAGAGTTTAATTTTGACTAACCTAATAGTTGTAAGTCTTGGTCAAGATCGACATACAGTTACATATAGTCGATCAAGTTAAGACCTAATTTGACTCCATAGTTTGAGCCTTGGATTGTAGGCTAACCTAATCGATTCTGTTTCGATAATTTGATGTCTAAGGTAAATTTGCCAGATACGTCCAATTGATTTTTAATTGGAAGCTACTCGATCTAAATGCATTTATGGCAAGTTAATTTCATGTCCCTTCCACCTATCTCATTTACCAGGCCATCTGGATCGATTCAGTTCTGATTTGAGGTGGCTAATGATTCGAGCTAACCCATGTGATAAACATCATAAATTCACCAATAGAAGTATTAATTTATCAATTAATTAATATTAATTTTTAAGAATTAATAATCAATTTATATATAATTTTTAAAAAATTCATATTTTTATTAATTAAAAAATTAATTAAAAAATAATAAAAAATAATAAAAATTAAAAAAATAAAATTTTATTATCAATAGAAAGAGCTCATTTTTTTGATCATAATAAAATAAATTTCAAGTAAAACGGAGCTAAAATAAAAAAGATATAAATTTTTAAAAAATATAAATTAAATAAAAATTAAATAAAAAAGAAAATGGCTCAGCCGGCTCCGCAAGCCGAGCCACCAAGCCAAGCCGAGCCATCAAAGCCGACTCAGCCATTGAAGCCATCAGCCGGTCCACGATCCAGGCGTGGACCGCCAGCTCAGTAAAATCCGGCGAATCAGAGATTGCCACGTGGCGGACCTAGACCCTTAAAGGGTCTACAGAAATTTATCGCGGCTCACAGGGCAATCTGGTCATTTCACTCGGCGACAGAAGTGCTGATTGGCTGCGGTGTGCGGTGCGGCCGGTCCATCCGATCCATGGGAATAGTAATTGCATGATCGGACGGCTGCGGTTGATTGCGGTCATGATCGGACGACGGTGGTGATTTCCAGGCTTGATTCAAATTCTATTAAGCTATCTGGCACGATCCAATGGCCAGAAAACTAAGTGATGAAGATCTGACGGTCTAGAATGCTGCCGGCGGTGATCAAGACTCCCGAAGCGCAATTTGCGGCCAGATTTCCTCGATCAAGCGCGATCCAATGGCCAGAATTTAATCCGACCCGATCTGAGCTTATCTGCATCCGATTTTGATGATTTTTGGACCGTTGGATTCCTGTTGAACGGCTGGATTTTATCAGATTTACCAGAGTCATATCTGAGCTATTTTGATTCAAATTTTATCCAAATTTCTTTGTATTTTTATGATTACAAAGGCTATTAGTCCCATATTGCCTTTAGAAAAAATATCCAGCCCTCCTATCTCTATAAAAAGAACCCCAGGCCATCAGAAATCAACATCTCCGATCAAGGTGAAGCTTTGGTACAGGGGCGAAGCCAGGCTATGGGTTAAAGGCTGCTTCGAAGCAACGGGTGCCGAGAAGAAGAGCCAAGCTTCTACACCATCTTTCTGCCACTTCGCCTAATTCCAAATCAGATCTCTTCTTCTATTTTATTTTAAAGATTATCTTTTGAAACTTCGACCCGTTTGCATATCTAGCATTTTTAATTTGATTTCTGCACTTTAAATTTTGCTTCAAGCATAATGCAAGGTATAGTACATGGCAGTCGCGCGTTTGAGCTTTAGCGCGTTTTCGGGGATCAATTCCAAAAACTCATTTTTTCTTTTGTTTCTTTCATTAATTTCAATTCTAAAAATAATGTTTAGTGGGACCCTAAATCTTTTTTCTACGCAGAATGATTTTAAAAGTCGATTAAACTGGTAGGTGTCTAACGATAGCCCTATTTTCTTTTTTTATGGCGCCGTTGTCGGGGATATAACGGAATTAATAGACAATCTTAGATTTTAACTGCTAGATAAATTTTTTATTATTAATTTTCATTTTTATTTTGCAGAAAAAAAGAACAAAAAGTGATTGCTAGGAGGCAAGGTACTTTTTATTTTCATTTTTTAAGTTGCCATGCATCTAGTTTTATAATTGCATAAAACCCTTTGTTGCATGCATCTTTTTTGCATTTTTTTCTTCGTGCATATTCATATAAATCAAAATAAGGGCAAACACCAATTAAACAAGATAAGGTGGGGATTGATTCCCTTTCTTAGCCCACAAACAAACCAACCCAACATCCGCATTGACCTAAGCCTTTAATTTTAAAATCAATTAGACATCAACCCCTAGGAACTCGAGCTCAATAGGTACAGGAATCCAAAGAGTGAACCGGGTTAGGATAAGTCAATTTGACTGGTGTCTAGGAAAGTGTTCCAAGGGAGACGACTACGCCCGAAGGAAGGGTTTCTAATTTGGTCCATTTGCTTACCTGGCCAAGCATTGGTGTCTAAGGCAAGCCGGGGGGAACTCCCACCAACCTTACACCATACCTGGCCAGTTGATTGGCTAATCCTATACTTGGAGGGCTTGAGGTGACCTTGACAGTTAGGAGCTGCTAGATCTAGGATAACCCTTAGTCAGGATTGATTGACCAATTTGATTGCTACCAACATCAAGCTAATTAAATTAATTCTGCTCTCTTCTTAGTTCTAGGACTTTCCTAGGACTTTCCTCCTCTAAAAATAAAATAAAAATAAATAAAATAAAATTAAACTAACAAAAATTAATAATTAAATTAAAATTAAAATAAATAAATAAAAAATTAAAAAAAATTAAATTTTTAATATAATAAAATAATAATAAGAATAATAAATAAAAAAATATTCTAAAAATTTTTAAACCATACATTAGAGTTACACTGCATGGTAGGAAATCGCTTTTTCTGATTTAGTTGAACATAATTGAACATGAGCTCACATTAAAAGTAATAATCAAATGGAATATAAATCTAATAGTCCAAAAATTAGATAAAAGTTGACCTTCTTGATCAGAAAATAGATCAACTCCTAACCTAGGTCAACACATCTTCTAATTATCAGGAGAGTTATTCAATTGTGCTAGTCCAACCCATCATGTAATGAATGCACATGTTTCAATTTTATCCAAAAAAGTTCAGGCTACTCAAGGATACTCCAAATTGATTAATGACCCATTTTCAAATTCATATAATTCAGATTAGAGTAACTTTAATTTTTCTTGGACAACCGCAACAGACTCAGGCTCAGACCCAAATTTCACCCAGCAAAATTATCAAAATTATGCCTATAATAATGGTCAGCCTATCAGTTTATTCAGCCATCATATATATAATCAGCCTTCATACCCACCTCCGCAACAGACCAATCTAGTAATGATAGATTTAACCAACTCAACAATTAATTCTAACTCAACAGCAATCTATTCGCCAGACTAGAAGCTCAAATAGGATAATTAGTTGAGTAGAACATGAGGAGAGAACTAGATCAACTACCGAACCTACCAATTTCAATAACCACCTAATGACTACCAACCACCTGGATTAAATTATCAATCTAATGTTTCATCTAAGAATCTTCAATTTGAGAAATACCAAAGTAATTTCTGAACTTAAAGCTATAGGATTCTTATGGAACCATACCAAGATCAGAGTGAGAGAGGCTAGTACTGGCTAGCCAAATAAAATTTAGAATGAACTGGTTAGTACTGAGACTAACCACTAGAAGAACCCAAGCCAGGAGGAATAAGAAATAAGGGAAAAGAGAATAGATGATTTACCCGAGACTTATAAACCTAATGTCCTATTCCCTTCAACCCTAGAAGCTGTTCTTCTTATAAAAATCAAAAGGCATATCAATGGAGTTGTTTAAGCAGGATCATATTAATTTACCTCCAGAATTAAAACCGCCTTTAGTCCAGCACCCATTAATCAAACTAACCCTAAACTCCATTCATGCATTTTAGAGAACAAATAGGAGTAATGGGTCTGAGAATGGAATTAAATAAATATATCCCAAAAATTAATAGTGAATATATCAATAATGGGATTAAAAATCAAAATCAACTTTCTGAGATTGGCAATCCAAAACCATTGGAATTTGTCAATCCAATATTCGACACAGGATAGTGAGCTACATTGTGTCTGGCTGAAGACGGTAAACTTAGCGCTTGTTGGGAGGCAACCCAATATTTAGTTTTTATCTAATTTATCTTATTTTCTTTTTAGGATAATTTGAATAAGTTGGAGGGAGAGCTCAAATTTGTAAAGGCATGTGCTGGACCAAAAAAAAATAATAAATAAATAAATAAATAAAAAAATAAAATATATATATACTGAGTTAGGTGTATTCTTCCATGTTCTTTATTACATCCTTTATTTTTTCTTTCTCCATTGAGGACAATGTCGATTAAGTTGGGGGGAGAGAAAAATAAAAATTTTAAAATTTTAAGTCCTCGAAAAAGTTAGTATTTAGTATTTAGATACTTGATTATGCTTAAGAATCGAATTAAACTAAGCATTTTTAAAAGAAAATTGATACACAGATCAGAGAATCTGTGAGATATTGAGGAATCAAGTATTAAGAAAATTCAATAAAGAGTTAAGTCCAGAACATAAAAATTTTTTTCTTGGAGCATTTCTAATTATTTCTTACTAGCATCAAAGAAAAGTCTACTTTTTATAGGCTTGTGTAGGGTAACTATACATTTCTTCATATAAAAATTTATTTTAATAAAATAGTTTCCAAGTACTTCTCACTGAGTAACCGGGCCTCTTTGCCTAAGCAAGCATTGAGTTTCGCATCAAAAGGTGGGAAGGGCAAAGAAGCTCGTTGTAAAGCTAGTCTTAACTCGTAGCCTATTTGATTCGAGCTAGTAAGCCCGAGGGGTATTCTATACCTAGTGCCCTAAAGCCAACTGGTTTGGGAGTCATTGGCCCAAGACTCGCTACATGGATCAAATAGAAAGCTTAAGGAGTTAAGACACTCAATAGTGGTACAACGTTAAAAAAAAAAAAAAAAAAAAAGGAAAATTGGTTTCCCACCGAGTAACCGGGTCCCGTTGCCTAAGTAAGCAATGATATTCGCATCAAAAAGTGGGCAATGTGAAAATAAAAATTAATAAATGAAGGATGGAAGTAGCAATACACCTGCCTATATGAAAGTTTAGACAAATCAGAGATAAAAGTGGAATAATTTAGAAAAAGTTCTGAAAAATTTAATGTTCTTTACTTAATTTTTCTATTGATAAGTATTAATACCCCAATGATATATCTCATTTAAGCTCTACTGAATATCAATGGCCATTTTGAAAATTGCTTAGATAAAATTCGAAACTCTAAAGTTAAAAAAGGTATTTAAAACTAAATTCTTTCTTTACTCGAGGACGAGCAAAGCTTAAGTTGGGGGTGTGATAACATCATAAATTCACCAATAGAAAGTATTAATTTATCAATTAATTAATTGATATTAATTTTTAAGAATTATAATCAATTAATAATCAATTTATATATAATTTTTAAAAATTCATATTTTTATTAATTAAAAAATTAATTAAAAAATAAATAAATAAAAAAAATTAAAATTTTAAATTTTATTATCAATAGAAAGAGCTCATTTTTTTGATCATCAAACAAAATAAATTTTAAAGTAAAACAGAGCTAAAATGAAAAAAGATATAAATTTTTAAAAATATAAATTAAATAAAAATTAAATAAAAAAAAAATGGCTCAGCCGGCTCCGCAAGCCAAGCCGAGCCATCAAAGCTGACTCAACCATTGAAGCCATCAGCCGGTCTACGATCCAGGCGTGGACCGCCAGCTCAGTAAAATCCGGCGAATCAGAGATTGCCACGTGGCGGACCTAGACCCTTAAAGGGTCTACAGAAATTTATCGCAGCTCATAGGGCAATCTGGTCATTTCACTCGGTGATAGAAGCACTGATTGGCTATGGTGTGCGATGCGGCCAGACCATCCGGTCCATGGGAATAGTAATTGCGCGATCGGACGGCTGCGGTTGATTGCGGTCATGATCGGACGGCGGTGGTGATTTTTAGGCTTGATTCAAATTCTATTAAGCTATCTGGCACGATCTGATTGGCCAGAAATTGATGAAGATCTAAACGGTCTAGAATGCTGCGGCGGTGATCAAGACTCCGACACGATTGCCGGCCAGATTTCGATCCAAGCGCTCCAATGGCCAGAATTTAATCCGACCCGATCTAGAGCCAGATCAAACCGACCAACGATTTAATCTACCATTCCGGATTTTGACCGGATTTTTGGACCGTTGGATTCCTGGATTTGAACGGTTGGATTTTATTTAGATTTACCAGAGTCATATCTGAGCTATTTTGATTCAAATTTTATATCCAAATTTCTTTGTATTTTACGATTACAAAGGCTATTAGTCCCATATTGCCTTTAAGAAAAAATATCCAGCCCTCCTAGCTCTATAAAAGGAACCCCAGGCCATCAAAAATTAACATCTCCGATCAAGGTGAAGCTTTGGTACAGGGGTGAAGCCAGGCTATGGGTTAAAGGCTGCTTCGAAGCAACGGGTGCCGAGAAGAAGAGCCGAGCTTCTACCACATCTCTTCTGCCAATGCCGATCCAAGATCAGAGATCAGGCTATTTTATTTTATTTCTTTTTAAATTTTATGTATTTAAATTTTGGAAATTTTAATTAATAAAAATTTTATTTTTGCATTTTAATTTCTTGCTTTTTATTTTTATTGCAATTTAATTTCTGCACTTTAAATTATTGCTTTGCAAGTAGATGCTAAGATCTAACTAATAGATCTTAGTACTAAGTTTAAATTCCTGCATTTTTTTAATTTTTATTTTTAATTTTTTGACTTCAATCCTAATTCCAAAAACTCAAATTCTTCTTCTCTTTTCAAAAATCAAAGATTTCAAATCTAAAAACACTACCTTCCCTGTGGATTCGACCCGACTCACTACTATCTACGCAATTTTAATGATTTTAAGAAGTCGGATTAAACTGATAAACACGGTGTCTTAACGACAGCATCGCGTTCCTATCACCATGCTACTAGGTTAGTCATAATTATTATGACTAAGTCAAGTCTAAATCTAAGAGACCTAAATCAATTCTTTCTAATAAAATATTAAGTCATAGGACTTTCACCATTATAGATGTGCGGGCCCTTCTCAAGATTGATTTTTTTTGGCTGGATATAGTGGTTCAGTTGCACCGAGAAGACACAACTACATCTATTAGGCATGGGATGCTATGGATTGGAGGATGGATTAGGCTCAATATTCTAGATACGGTGAGGGTTCCAATCAAGAATCTAGTTTGTGCAAATGGTGGGACTGGCTTAACTAAGAAGTGGAGCAATATTTCGGATAGGGTGAGCTTCATGAATTAGAGATCAAGTTTGGTGCACCATATTTAGAAAAATATTAGATAAGAGTTATCCACTCATTGGTTGATCCATCATCAATAACTATTAGGTGAGATGGTGAGCTAGTCGGTGGAACCGTACCACCTACTAAAAGTTAATAATCATGAAGAGTTTTGTATCTCTACTAAAAGAGTGTAGAAATTTGAGAAAATAGTGGAAGCCTAAATTTATTTAAAAATAAAATTTTTAAATAAATTGGTTAAGTCAAATTACAAGTCTAACTAGAAACTTTGACTCTCTATAAAAAATATCGATTTCAAACCTCCTAGCCTAGATCCTAGAAGCCCATCGACTGATCGGATCCAATTATAAGGCTTGGCTCCAAAACTTAAAAATTATTTTAAGTTTCGAAAAGCTATCCTATATGTTGGACCAAAAACTTCCCACCTTGCTAGCTCGTTCGACCGCTAATCAGAGAGAGAAGTGGTATGATGATGATAACAAGGTTAGGTGCTACATATTGGGCTCAATGTCAGATGAGTTGCAGCGCCAATATGAAGACATCAAAATTGCTCACTAAATATTGGCTCACCTACAAGAGTTGTTTGATGAATAAAGTTGTGCAGCGCGTTATCAAGTCTTGAGGAGGCTTTTTAAAGCATAAATGCATGATGGACAGTCGGTCCAAGATCATTTCCTGATGATGATCAAGGATCTAGAAGAGCTTGAGAAGCTCGGTGTCATCATGGACAAGGACCTATAGATTAATGTGATCCTATAGTCCTTGACTGATTTGTATGGGCAGTTTATCATGAGCTTCCATATGAATAAGCTCCAATGCACCTTGGCTGAGTTAATGAACATACTGGTTACTATTGAGCAAATTATCAAAGGTTCAAAGGGCTCAGTTCTTGCTATAAAGCAGACTTCCTCCAAAAGAAAGTCTTTTGGAAAGAAAAAAAGTCTATAAAGAAGCAGAAGGTAGAAGAAAAGAAGAAGAATAAGGGAGAACCGAAGAAGAAGGCCACAAATAAAGAAAAATATTTCCAACGTAATACCGATGGCCATTAGAAATAGAACTATCCTTCGTACCTAGCCAGTCTGAAGAACAAGGAGGCAGGTCCTTCTGAAAGTATGCTCATCATTGAAACTAACCTTATGATTTCTTCTACATCTAGTTGGGTGCTTGACTATGATTCTAGTGCTCACTTGTGCACTTTTATTTAGAGTTTTGAGAAGAGCAAGAGACTGAGGGATGGTGAGATGATCCTATGCTTCAAAAATGGAGCAAGAGTTACTATTGTAGCCATGAAAACCTATCTTCTTTGGCTACCATCTGGATTAGTTTTAGTTCTTAGAGATCGTTACTATGTACCTGCAGTAAGCAAGAATTTGATTTTTGTTTCATGTTTAGCACAAGAGAACTATGTAATTAGTTTCTTTAAGGACCACTATATAATTCTTTATGAAAGAAATAAAATTACAAGTGGTTTCTTAATTAATGGTTTCTATCAGTTACATGTAGATGTTTCTATTTTTAATGTTGAGTAAAACATTAATACCATAGAAACAAAACAACCTAGGGATAGTATTAACGAAAGATATTTGTGGCACCTTAGGCTAGGTCATATAGCTGAAGATAAGATTAACAAATTGGAGAAATCTGGACTAATAGATTCATTGATTTTTGAGTCATATTCCATTTATGAATCATACCTTTAAGGCAAAATAAACAAGCTTTCTTTTGTAGGACATAGAGAAAGGGCTACAGACCTACTTGCTCTGGTACATATAGATGTGTGCGGTGTTATCATGTAGGGTTAAAGCATGCATTTTTTAAATTTTTTCCAAATTTATATTACAATGGAAGCAAAATTAATCTAATATTTATTAAGACATGCATTGATCTAATCATTAAATCCTGCTCAGGATCCAAACATGCTAATATGTTATAAAAAAATTAAATGCAATCAATCATCAAATCATATTCGTTGATCGACTTATGTACAGTACATAATATCTATGCGCGGGGAGATAATCCCTATGATCCAAATCTATAGAAGGAAGCTCTCATGTCACGCTACAGCTGCACATACGTTCAACCTCTATGATGAGTCCACATGGAGCTCCTAGTCTTAATCAACTCCATCGAAGTGCTTGCTCCTTGCTAGGGCCTTCGACGGATGATCTTCATCGATCTGATTGACAACCTTTCTCCTGATCGACGACCTTCGAACACTCTAGAAGGCCAGAAGATAATATACAGAGGATGATGAGGTGGTGTAGAAAGTTTGGTGGTGATCAAATGCTCACAGCACTCGATCTCTGATAAGAGCACGATATTGTTGTTAGGACACCATGTTTATCAGTTTAATTCTAACTTCTTAAAATAATTAAAAATAGATAGAAAGTAATGAGTCGGGTCGAATTCATAGAGAAGACAATGTTTTGATTTCAAAATCTTTGATTTTTTATAAAAAAAGAAAAAATTTTAAAGTCAAAAAATAGAATTATAAATAAAGAACGAGAATTAAACGGTGCGGAACAATAAACTTGGTACTATGATCTACTAGTTAGATCTTAGCATCTACTTGCAATTAAAAATAAAAAGTAGAAATTAAATTTGTAATTAAAAAAAGAGCAATTGAAAATAAAGAACAAAAATTTAAAGTGCATAAAAATAAATATTAAAATAACTAAAATTTAAATTTAAAGTTTAAATACAAAAATTTAAAAAAGGATACGAAAAAGAAATAAAAACTAGAAAAGCTGATCTCTGATCTTGGATCGGTGTTGGCATTGAGATGGTGTAGAAGCCAGCTTTTCTTCGTAGCACCCGTTGCCTTAAAGCAGCCTCAAACCCAAGCATGGCTCTAATCTTTACCAAACTCCTTTCTATGACCGAAGACAATTGATTTTGGAGGCCTGGAGTTCTTTAAATAGAGTTAGGAGGGCTGGAGGATTCTTTTGCAAGCAGTGTGGGACTAAGGGCCATTTTAATCATCAAAATATAAAGAAATTCGAATGAAATTTGGATTAAAATAGCTTCTGGATGAATTCTATTCTCTTAGGTGAAGTCGGTCGTCAGATAGGGATCAAACGGTCCAAAAATCATCAAA
Source organism: Cocos nucifera (assembly GCA_006176705.1). Classification (NCBI taxonomy): domain Eukaryota; kingdom Viridiplantae; phylum Streptophyta; class Magnoliopsida; order Arecales; family Arecaceae; genus Cocos; species Cocos nucifera. The sequence continues at coordinate 193,233 of QRFJ01000538.1, forward strand.
AATGGAGTTTTAAAAGCCTAGATCCACTCAAAATTGATTTAGACTATTGGATCACACCTGATGATAAAAATCTGGCCATCAGATCTTATTCTGAGTGTTTTAATTAAGTAGGGAGCTTTTTGGGCCATTGGATCTAAGTTTGGAGTGCTGTCGACCGTCAGATCGCGATCAGGGAGATGGATTCGAATTAAAACAAGAAAGAACCTCAGCCATCAGATCTGGACCATAATCAACTTGGACCATACGATGGCACCATTACTATTCATGTGGACCGCATAGATCGACCGCACCACAGACCGTAACCAATCAACATGTGGCAGCCCTATGAAATTATCATTTTGCCCCTGTACACCATGATGAATTTTCTATAGACCCTTTAGCGATCTTGGTCCACCACATGGCAGCCTCTGATTGGCCGAACATTGCTGAGCTAGTGGTCCATGCTTGGTTTCATGGATCAGTTGATCGATTTATCTGGCTGAGCCAAATTTGATGGCTTGGCTAGGCTTTGCAGCTTGGCTTGATGAGCCAACTAAACCATTTTTCTTTTTTATTTTAATTTTTTTTTAAAAATTCATATATAATCCATTTTAACTTTAATTTAATTTAAATTTATTTTATTATGATAAAAAAATAAGCTTTTTTACTAATAATAATATTTTATTATTTTTTAAATAATTTTTTAATTAATAAAATATTAATTTCTTAAAAATATATATAAATTAATTATTAATTTTTAAAAATAATTATTAATTTTTAAAAATAATTATAAATTAATTGATAAATTAATACTTTTATTCGTGAATTTATGGTACTTATCAATCTCTCCATCCGAACCCTAAGTTCCAACTCTAGGATTTTGCACACCCAAAAAATCCAGACGCCCGAAATTTCTCTCACGTCCTCTCTATTTGGAATTTTATCATGAAACCAATTTTCACAGATAGGGGACCTTCTTATCTATAGATACACCACTTAGATCACATCGAAAGTAGGCATCCAAAAGAAAAGAAAAAAAAAAGGATTGCATGAGAGAAAGAAATTGGTGCAGGAAGTAAACCCTCTCACTCCTTAGACTTTTTCATGCACAAAACCAACGCTCCTCTCTACTATTCTCTCTCCAAGAATCCCTCTACACATCCTCTTCCTCATCCATGCATGCCCAAAAAAAAAAAATCCCCTTTTTATTGGCATGATTTCAATGGGAAATGCGTGTGCTCAGAATAAGAGGATGTTAGGGTCGTTTTAAACCAACCACTTGAATTCAAAATTCAAGTGGTCTCCTTATCTATATCCATTGCCACCCTCAAGTGGTTGATGCACAGAAGGACTCTCCTTCTATGAGACCACATTGAGAAATGCACAAATATGTGCGATAAAGGGCTAGGGGTGTGGAGATAAGGATGAGAGGGAGTTGGGAGGTTTCAACCAAACCAACCTCTTCAAGTTGAATTCAAAATTCAACTTAAATTCAATTTGATCCAACGCTTGGACTAAGTCAAAAGTAGGAATAAGAGGGCACGCACACACTTATCTGTGTGAGAAAAACTCATGCATAACCCAGAGGTGCATAGAGAAAATGTGGAAAAGTCAAAGCTTCATGGCGCAAGGAGAAGGGAGGTTCAAATTCAAACTCATTTGACTTGGTCTAAATTGGTTTTAACCAAACCAATTAATCTAGACCCAAATAGATCAGGTTAAATCCAATCAAATTAGGTTTAACCCAATCAAATAAATTTTTAATCAAATTAAAAATTAATTAGGTCCAGCCCTTGATCAAATTAGGATCGAACCTTTCAAAGTGATTAGGTCATCACATAACCTAATCGGATCAAACCCAATCGAATCCAATTCAATCAAATTTAATCAAATCTTTATTGCTCAATTAAATTAAGCTAATCAATAATTAAATTGCTAATTAATCCTTCAATAAACATAGAGTTCCAATCAGATGGATGTTTGGGCAATAGAGTCCCATCTATATGAAATTCTTGAAGAGTCCCAAACCAGTGAGACTCTTGAACCTAGTGTCCCAAATGAATGAAACTCGCGATCATAGAGTCTCAAACTGGTAGAACTCTTGATTAGAAAGTTTCAAACAAGTAGGACTTGGAGTTTCAGTCCAGTAAAACCCATAAAGATAGAATCCTAGTCTAGTGGGACTCCTGGTCATAGAGTCCCAGTCCAGTGGGACTCTTGACCATAGAGTCCCAGACCATCGAAACTCTAGATCAGCCATCAGATCAGATAAAAACTCCTATTATATATGATCCCATAGATTTGAACCCTAAACTGATAGCACTAGAATTAATTTTCTATACCAATCGATGTGACCATCTAATAATGGTACCTAACGTACGGGTAGGTCGAATAGTCGCAACACAACATCGACGAACATGTAGCATATGGTTACTATATAATTCATCCTCTTGACCTCAATGCTCAAAAGATGACCTAGAATTTAACTATTAACTCTAAAAAATCACCTATAGTGTATTTCAAAATTCAATGTCCATCGAATGGACCACCCCAGCCGAGGTTTAGCTAAATTGAAATATAGTGATATATCTACTCCAACACTTGAAGGGGTCAATCCTATCTTGACTCACACACTGACAAAACAAGTATTTGACTGCATCCAGTAGCCTTCCATCAATAAATTAGAAATTCAGGTCTTCTAGTATCTAAGTGCAGTGAGTTGCTTGTAAGTCATCATGGTGATCTTAGATCTAAAGGATACTTATATCCATATCCTTTATGAGCAACTCTTAACAGCAGAGAGCTACGCAGTTGGATCACGTTCAGTGAAATGTACTCCTACACTTCACCTACTTGCCATACCAGTATATTATACTCCTTGGTTAAGATGACAACCAACGCATATGAAATACGATGACCTACACTCGATACGTTATCGTCCTACATAATAATGTATCATTTGGTCTTGAACATGTTTAAGGACTAAATGAGAAATCCTTCTTTGTTGAGTCTAAATAGTCCTAAGGACTTCATCACAAAAAAGTTCATTATAGGAAGATGCACAAAAGTGATGAAAAGCAAGAATAATTATTTTATTCATTGAAAATTCAAGTACATTTTTATAATTAGCTCAACCATTTACAACCTAGATGATTGGCTTTATGATACATTTTCTAACAACTCCCACTTAGACTAAAGCCATTCAGAATAGTATCGTATAACCATCTTGCATTTATGATTATCGAACTCTTTGATTCCGAAGGCTTTAGTAAAAAGGTTGGCCACATTCTTCTTTTCATTGATCTTCTGAAGGTCGACATCACCTCACTCCACGATCCCTCAAACAAGATGGTAGCGACGCAGAATGTGCTTGGTGCACTGATGTGCCTTCGGCTCCTTTGCTTGAGCTATGGCTCTAGTGCTGTCATGGTAAAGTAGAACTAGACTATCCAAGGAGGGTGCCACTCCCAGCTTGTTGATGAACTTCTGCAGCCACACAACTTTCTTCGTAGCATCGGATGCCATGACATACTCTGCCTCGCACATAGAATCACCATAGTATGCTACTTGGAACTCTTCCAGCAGACCACTCCACCATTCAGGGTAAACACATAACCTGACATACTCTTGCTGTTATCGTGATCCAACTAAAAACTGAAATCAGTGTATCCTACAAGTTTCAAGTTAGCATCTCCATAGATGAGCCACTACTCCTTAGTATTTCTTAAATACTTTAGGATGATCTTTACAATCTTATAATGATTCTCATCCGGATTAGACTAGTATCTACTCACTACCCCTAGTGAGTATATCACATCTGATCTCGTACATGTCATGACGTACATAATAGAATCCACTATCAAAACATATGGTATTCTACTCATACGCTTTCTCTCTTGAGGAGTTATCAGATAATTTTTTTTCGAGAGAGTAATTTCATGGTTTATCGGGAGATAGCCTTTTTTGAAATTTGTCATGCTAAACCACTTCAGCATGGTATCGATGTACATGGACTAGAACAATCCAAGCAATCTTTTAGATCTATCTCTATAGATCATCATCCCCAGGATATAGAAAATTTTTTTCAAGTCCTTCATGGAGAATTAAGACAATAGACAAACCTTTATTCCTTGTAATATAGGGATGTCATTTTCGATTAAGAGAATATCATCCACATACAAAATAAGAAATACGACTACATAATCGTTAGCCCATTTATACATGTAGGATTTCTCTCCATTCTTAATAAAGCCATACATTCTGATCGCCTTATCAAAATGTATATTCCAATTCTGTAATGCCTACTTTAATCCATAGATGGATCTCTGAAGCTTGCACATCTTGGACTCGTCTGTGGATGTAAAACCCTCAGGCTGTATCATATATACCTCTTCATCCAGCTCTCCATTTAAGAAAGATGTCTTCACATCCATTTACCAGATCTCATAGTCTAGGTATGCTGCTATCACAAGCATGATCCGAATAGACTTGAGCATTGCTGCCAAAAAAAATATCTCGTTATAGTCAATACCATAATGCTGACGATATCCTTTGACAACCAAATGGGCTTTATAGGTCTCTACCTTCTCATCTGAACCCCATTTCCTTTTGAAAATTTACTAACACCCAATGAATTTTAGCCCTTTAGGTGGATCAACCAGTGTCCATACACTGTTGACTTTCATGGACTTCATTACTTCCAGCCACTTATCAGAATCAGACCTCTATATGGTATCCATGTAGGTGATCAGATCCTCATCATTCTCATCAAGTTTGATAAGATCATCATTTCAAACTAAGAAACCATAGTATCTATCTGATTGATGCGGTACTTTACCAAATATCTTTAAAGATGCCTCTTGAATGGGCTCTAGGTTTGATCGTATCAAATCTAGTTCTATAGGTTCACTAGAATGTATCAGTTCTTCCACCTGTCAAACTTCATTAAGTTCAACTTCAGAGGCAGCAGTTGCTTCTCTAAGAAACTTTTTTTCCAAAAAGACTATCCTATTGCTGACGAACATCTTTTAGTTTTTAGCAAGGTAGAAGTAATAACCCCTAGTTTTCTTAGGGTACCCTATGAACAAGCACTTATTGAACCTAGGTCCAAGCTTTTTTGGCTACAAACATTTAACATACGTCGGACATCCTCAAACCCTAAGGTGAGAGAGTATCGGCCTACTTCCAGTCCATATCTCATATGGACTCTTTGTAATAGACTTGCTCAAAATATTGTTCAAAACAAAACAAATAGTCTCAAGTGCATACCCCTAGAACAAAATTGGCAGACTCGCAAACCCCATCATGAACCGAACCATATCCAACAAGGTTCGATTCCTCCTCTCAGACACACCATTATGCTATGGTGTTCCAGGAGGAAACCATTATGAGAGAATCTCATTCTCTCCTAGATATATCAAAAAATCATTAGAAAGGTATTCATCTTCTCGATCTGATCAAAGAGTTTTAATACTCTTCCCAAGCTATTTTTCTACCTCATTTCGATATCGTTTGAACATTTCAAACGAATCAGATTTACTCTTCATAAGATAGATGTACCCATACCTCGATAGGTTATCAGTAAATATAATGAAGTAGTAATACCCATCTCTAGCACATGTGTTCATAGATCCACATACATCAGTATATACTAGATCTAGAAGCTCAGTGGCCCATTCATCTTTTTCAATAAAAGATGATTTGGTCATCTTAGCAAGAAAGCAGGACTCATAGGTATTTAATGATTCACAATCATCAATATCAAGGATATGTTTCTTGACTAACCTATTAATTGTATTCTTATTTATATGATCGAGCCTACAGTGCCAAATATAGGCATTGATGATATTATCTAGTTTCAGACATTTATTTGACGTGTATATTATATTACTAGGCGGTGATAAAATATAAATATCATTTCTTAATTATCCTCGCATTACTATAACATCATTCATAATGATATCATAATAATTTTTTTTATTAACAAACAATAACCATCTTAGGCCAAAAGCCCAACAGATATTATGTTCATCATAAAAGATGGACAATAGTGACAGTCACTTAAAATAATATTATTATTTTTGAAAATAAGCTCAAGAGTTTTCAATGCTAGGACTGGAACTTTACTTCCATCCCCAACATTAAAGAATCTATCACCATTCTCAAACTTTCTACTAATTTGAAGTCCATGCAATGAATTGCATATATGAATTGGACTCTCGATATCTAATACCCAGGTAGATGTATCACAAATAGAGAAATTGCAAGATGTTATCATATAGCAATCTTGACCAGCAACCATCTGTTGACTTCTCCTGTTTAGCTTATTCAAATCAAGAGGACCATTCCTCTTTGGATCTATCAGATTAGGGTCGATACTAGACCTCTCGTATTCAGGTCCTAAATGCTTGTCACTGTCCAACAGCGAATAGAGTGAACTTACATTACCCATTCTATTTATCTGAAAGAAAAATATAAGACCATATTAGTACTCAAATTATTTAACCCTAAAGACTTGGACTTTAGTCTAAAGGTTCTTCCACTATTTTACAAATTGATAGCCTCTACCTCCAATTCGAGAAATTACATTAACTCCTTAATGGATACTAGAATCCACATATGTTGCCCAATGGTAGCAACCCAAGAGAGGGGGAGGGGTGAATTGGGTTTATAAAACTTTTGGCCAAATTAAACTCTAAAGCAAATATGTGCTTCTAATGAGATCAATTTAAGTGATTGTGTTGTGTATTTGAGATATATATATAATGTAAACAATAGTTAAACTAAGACGTAAGTAAGCAAAGCTTAAATTGAAATGATGCAAAGCAGATATAAAAAGTAAATAGAGCAAGCACACCACAAAGATAAAAAAATTTTATAGTAATTTGGTGCAACCTTGGACCTACGTCTAGTCTCCAAGCTCTTCTTGGAAATTTTACTATAATCCTAGATTACAATGTGTTTGTTTTAATCTAGGATCACAAATAAATCCAATTAGTTTTGTCGGGCTCACCAACCAAAATCCTACACCGATAGTTTTTTCGGATTCACTATCAATCCAGTTGGTTTTAACCTAAGAGCACCAACCATAACCTTTACACCATCCAATTACCGACTTGGACCAGCCTATACTGCAAGTTTCATTTCTTCTAAAAAAACTTGTAAAGAAATAAAAAATATAAATATAAAAATTCAGCTTAAAACTAATAGCAAAAAGGAACTCTTTTGATGTGTAGAGAAGATGCTGAATATGTGCTCTTTGGTGGCTTCTCTTCTCTTCAAATGACACTGAGAGACTTACTTGACGTATTATGGAAGATGACTCTTGAATGCCCCCTAAATTTGAAGTTCAAATCTCTCTCTTTTCTCTTATTTTTGGATATTCAATATAACTCCCTTTTCTTGAATGATTTTCTTTCTTTAATTCTTAATCCTTTTCTCAAAATATTTTGCTTACTGCTTTTATACTTGGAAGTGACTTTTGAGTGAGTTTTTGCTATTAGCAAGCTTGGACTAGTCGTTGGAGTGGAGAATGGTCCATTAAAAAAGTACAGAAAACTAGCCATTGCAGCCTATCCCGACATTAGGGTCGATACCTTTCCTTCAAATATCGACACTTTTTCCTCAGATGTCGACACTTTTTCTTCAGGTGTCGACATCTTCCAAAATCTGAAGGATTTCTGCTCTCTATCTTTTATTATGTGCAATAGAGGTCGACTCTAGGATCGTCCTCTGGCATAGAGATCATTCCTGGGGTCGTCCCCTCTTCGCACCAGTCCGTGCCAGAGCATGCTAGAAGCCTAGGATTGACACCTTTACTCTTGGGGTCAATACTTGGACTTTCTGAACTTTAAAAATTTTAATTTTTTGCCTCATTTTAGGATAGGGGTTGACACCTTTAGCCTTAGGGTCGATACCTTTAAGTCAGAAACTTAAAAAAAAAAAATTTATGAAGCCCTTGACTTGGTAATTTTATGTAGATCTTTTCTTAGATTAATTCTTTAATTTAAATACCTGAAAAGACCTACATCCACTCATGAAATACATAGTTAAATATTCAAATACTCAAAGTTTGGCAATCATTAAAATCAATCATAGGGTCAACAATCTCTTTCTTTTTTATGATGGCAAAACTTTGAGTATATATATAAAAATAAAATTAATGTATTTCAAAAGCTTTGCTAGTATAAGTTATAAAGTGATAATATACATAATTATTAATGCACACTTCATAAAGGCTCCCATTTAACTTAAATTTAGATGATTCAGGCATTAACATGAACTGTATTATAATCTCAAGCATAACATATACTTAATAAATCCTCTCTTCCTTTTTGACAACATCAAAAAGCTTATGGGAAGGATCAAAGATATATCATCAAAATCAATTAAAATTCAGACAAATATATTAAATTTAGAAAATTTCAAATCAAGTTCAAGAAGATATCAAATTTAAACTTCATGGACATTTAACATGAAAAGTAAGCATATAGGATATCCGATTCATATTGATGTCACTCTCCCTCTTTCGAAAACATTTAAATCCTAATTTTATCAAGATATTTAAGGGATAGAGCCAAAATTTTATTTGATACTACTAAAGTAGACTTTTGATTTAGGTTCAAAAATTAGAGCTTTTTAATAAAAAAATGAACATGATAGTTATTCTTTCCTTTTCTTAAAAAAATTTTAACAATTCAACTTGGAAAAGGTATGTAGCTCGAATGCATCGAATAAAAGAAATTCGACAAATGATGTTCCAATTTTGAAAGTCTCCCATATAATAGAACTTAAAATTATTTTTACATGTTTAAATGAGTCTCAAGTTTGTAGGAGTGTTAAATTTAGCTTGTTTGTAGCATAGAAAATATTGCAAATTAACTCCAAGTTAACTCCTATTAATTTTTCAAAGAAGTGTGGTAATGTAGTCAAGTAGATCAAAAATAATAAGCATATGTGAATCAAAGGATGAACTTGAATTTTCTTAACACAAGTCAATTTAAATTTTTTATGATAAAATATGATTTGTCATAAAAAATAATTAGGTTTAGAGTATGTTTCAAAATTAGTTAAACTCCAATTAATTGTTAAGTGTTTAAACTCCAATATCATTTAAATTATGCAAGTTAAGACTGAAAATTTAGAAGCACGTAAAAGCTCAATGGTATTATGCAATGAATGTTCACTGATACCATTTCAAACATGAGTCACTTAGTAACTTCAAACAAATCAAAGTATTTCTCTTCCTTTTTCTTTCAAATTAAGCATATTTAACATGAAATTTAAATGAATTTTCAATCACTCTATCATTTCTTCTTCAATGTTTTCTCCTCCTTTGTTTTACAATCATAGCCACTTTCAAAACTAAGTGAAATTTTAAGATCACCAAGCATTGATTGAGTGGGGCAAATCATTAGTTAATTCACATATCAAACAATCAGTCAAATCATTCATTGAAGTCTTAAAATTTGTTTTCTTTTATGTTAAATATTTTTATTGTTCTCCCATTTTAACAAGCAATTTTCTTTTAATTCAATTTTTTAGATTATCAAAATTTAACATTTATATTCATTTAAATTATGATTCTTTAGAATTTGCTCTTCCTTACTTTTGTAGCAAAATCCAAAATCAAAGATATAAAATGATAATAAAACATCAAGCAATTTCAATATTGATCAAGCCATTTTGACATCAAACATTTTAATATTGATCAAGCCATCACATTTTTCAAAAGACAAATATCTTTTTCATTTACTCCAAAAGTTCTTTATATGAGCTGATTACCAATGAGGTCAAAATGCAAACTCCTATGTTTTGACAAAAAGTGGACTGCTAGAAAGCTCTAAGGCTACATAAGTAATGTCCTAGAATCTTAAGTAAAAGGATCAGACTGTAAGAACTAGGATCAGGCGAAGGAGAAGAAGATGGTCCAACATCTATAGAAGGCCGACCAGAAGCATCTATCCTTGCAGCAGAGATCTCCCGAATCAGACGAGTAGTCTTCTCTCTAAGCAATGACATGGCCTCTAAGATGAGTCGCTGAATCAACAAGCTGACAGTTATCACGAGCCTCGAGGAGATCCTTTCAACCAATAAGTCCTCATCCAATCTGAAGTATGGTCTGTCTGAGCTCTCTGGATAGTCCACCAGAGCCTCTATAGTCTCATAAGTCTTTTCTGCCTGTGGTGCTGGCTCCTCCATCTGAATATCCGACACTGGTACAATAGGTGGAGCCTCAACTAGATCCTTTACCTATATCTAAGCTCCTCAACGTATCCAACAAACACCCTATCTCTCGAAATCCATATGGTGCAGGGAGTGTTCGTTGTATGTATCTATGTGTATCAAGCTCTAGAGATCTCTCCATCAAAATCTACCCCATACTCCTAAAAAATCAAAGTCAAGGCCATCCCATAAGGTAGAGAAGTCCAAGATCTTCCTACCACATCCTCCATATATCTGATCATAAGTGTTGGGAGGTTCAGGGGGATCTCTCGAATCACATGGTACATGAAGGATGTCTCTCATAGCTACAAAGTCAAATCTACCGATTTTAGGAAAGAAAATCCTGCTGGTAATGTGATGTAGGAGGCACATATCAATAGATAACCGATTGGCACTCACCTCCTGTAATTCACTGATATCCTCTCTCCCTAAAATATATTTGAGGCCTTCTGATCTCTTTTCAAGTTTATCAATTTGGCTTCCTTTAGCTCTCATCCTCAAAATTCTTCCTAACTTTTCACTATCAGAAATAATATAAACTCCTTTCACCTCAGATTCAATGACCCCATCTCCACTCTATAAATTTGAAAAAAATTTCCTCACTAGATTTGGGTAGGTCAAAACATTTAGGGAGCAAAAGAATTTCCACCCTAGATTTCTAAGTTTTCTTCTAAAATCAAAATTATTTTTCTTTAGGAAACTAAAATCGATATTTCTACCCGTAGAAACCATATGGGAGATGGCTGCAGACCATGAAAGAGTACCTTGGAAAGATGAGGAGGCTGCCAGAGGTGGAGAAGACCTAGCTAGAGGTGGAGAAGGAGCTACCAGCAAGGGAGGAGAGAGTCTCTGCTCTGCATGGTGTTTCATTCACCATTCACAGACCGGAGATGGAGAACAAGATGCCCTAGGGCTTGGAGAACCCATCCGAGGTCTTCTTTTGCATCGAGCAAGATACTTCACACAAGGCATCATCTTCCAAAACATAGGAAAGAGAGAATGGGGGAGTGCTTCTAAAAGTTTAGATGGGATAGAGAGAGGTTTGAAGAGCCCTATTCGAAGGTGCGAGTGAAAATAGAAATAGGGCAAGGATGATTCAATTTTTTTTTTAAAAGACCCTATCTCGTAAAAGGGGTTGACACTTTGCTCAAAATGTGTCCAGACCTTGGAAGAGGTCGACACTTTTAGTGTAAGGTGTCGATACCTTTCTAAAGTAGTTTCGAAGGATTTTTCAGCTCAAGTGTCGACACCTACAGGATTTAGGATTGACACCTTGATTAAGAATCAATCTAGAGAGGATCCAAATCAGGAGAATTTATTCAAATTTAGATCAAAAAGATATTCAATTAACTTGAGAATAAAGAATGACATTCAAACTGAATTTGAGATTCAATGATTTGACTAAATTGGATATGTTAATCAATCAAATTAGGGGTATTGAGAAGGGGAACCCTAGATATAAGCTCTGTATGTTTGGTTTCAACTAGGGAAGACTTGAAACTTTAGAGAAGACTAAGATGCAACGTAGTTTCAAATATTTAAATTTTATGAGGAGATGATTTATATTCAAATATTTATTTTATGTAAGTAATTTTAAGTAAATTTAATAGTTTAACATTTTATGGAAGAAATTCAATTAAATTTAATTTAAACTTAGTTTCTCCTGTAAGCTTAACAATTAAAGGAATTAAACATTTCTAGGTTTATATTCATCAATTATAGAATTGATAAGGAGAGTCTTAAAATATCATGTTGAATGTCAAGTTAAAGTATTTTAACCATAGCATGATATATAGAGGAGAGCATATTATTCTTTAAAATCAAAACATTTACAACATGATATGAACTCATTGCAAGAATCAAAATCAATCAGTTAAATATAAAAAGTATTTCAAGCAATGAATTTAATATGCATACATATTAATCTAAGGATATATTCAATCAAAAAGATTTTAACAATCATTGATGGTATGATGACAGAAAGATTTAGATTATACCAACAATCAACACCCATTATCTTGACATCCAAGGAATCCAAATAAGGATGTTTTTCTCTTTTAAGAGCATTGGATCCTTTGCAATCCTGCAAGATCACTTCAAAACTTTTGGTATCCAAGTCATTTTAGGTACATAAGAGTTAGTATTTAAGATTTCTTTTGGAACCCAAATTTATCTTATCAAGATTTGGCCAATTCTTTTAAAGTTGCATTCCAAAATCTTGTAGCCAATTTGATTATATTTAAAGCACTTAAAAGAATGATCCTTGATGGAAGCTCTTGTAAAAATATCTTTTGTATTTTGTCATTTTCTTGAAGTATTAAAATTGATTTCTATTTTATTGAAAACAACCCCATTAGTTTTTACCAAGGATTAAAGATTTTGAAAGCTAATTCTAAACTTTTCAGCTATAGGTTTCAAACCTTCAACTTCTCTTCTTAATTTCTTATTTTCTTCCAAGAGCTCTTTCTTTTCAATTGAAAGATTTTCATTTTCTTTTAGAAAAGATTTCAAAATATCAATTTTCTTTTTAAGCTTAATATTTTTTTTAACTAAAGAATTTCTAAATTTAATTAAATATTCTTTTCCTTCAACTAAAGAATTATTTTCTTTCATTAAATTATAATTATCCTTTTTAAGCTTTCTACTTTTCTACCTTATTTTTTTAAATTCACACATTAGTTCATTAAAGGCATCAAGTAGTTCATCAAAGGTAAAATTGGATGAGTTTTCAGAATTTACCTCAACATCCAAGGCCATGAGGCAAAGATTCTTATTTTTCTCTTCCTCATCCGAGCTTGATGAGTCACCACTTTTCCAAAGCCCTAGTAAAGCACTCTTTTTCATTTTTTTGGGACGAATTTGGTTGTTGGTGATAATTTTCTTCTCTTCTTTCTTCATAAGGAACATCTTGAATTTTCTTAAAAGAAGTATCATGTCCTCATCATCTTCTTCTTCATCTTCCTCTGACTCATCACTTTGTTGAAAATTTGAAGTAGACTTGAAGGCAATGGTCTTCAATTTCTTTGGCTCTTCTTCTTCTTTTTTTTGAGCCATTTGCATCTCATAGGTCATAAGAGAACCCATGAGCTCTTCTATGGATAGCTTGGTAAGATCCTTCCCTTCTTGTATTACTGTCACCTTAGCTTCCAATCTTTAGGTAAAGACCTAAGCATTTTGCAAATAAGATCATAGTTAGAATAAGTTTTGCCTAGGCTATTTAAAGCATTTATAATTTCAATAAATTTGGTAAACATATCAAAAATAGTCTCATATTTTTTTATTTTGAATATTTCATATTTATGAATAAGCAAGTTAATTTTAGATTCTTTAACTTGGCTTATTCCTTCATGAGTTATTTCTAACATGTTCCAAATTTTTTTAGGTGATGTGCAACATGATATTATATTAAACTTATGCACATCTAAAGAACAATAGAGTACATTGATTGCTTTTGCATTTAATTGAGCCATCTTTTTGTTAAATTGATCGCATTCCTTTTCTGGTTTGGGAAGAGACATACCATTTACAATTTTTGTGGGTGTATGTAGTCCTCTAGTTATGATTCTTCACAAGTCATAATCTAGAGCTCGTATGAAAATTCTTATTTTAATTTTTCAAAAGGTATAGTTAGAGCCATCAAATAAAGATGGTCTAAAAGTGGATTGGCCCTCAATAAAGGAAACACCACTAGGGGTTGCCATTTGAACTTTTGCCCTTGATGGTTAGGTCAATAATTAATAACAGAGCACCTACTCTGATATCACCTATTGCCTAGAGGTAGCAACCCAAGAGGGGGGGGGGGGAATTTGGTTTATAAAATTTTTGGCCAAATTAAACTCTAAAGCAAATATGTGCTTCTAATGAGATCAATTTAAATGATTGTGTTATATATTTGAGATATATATAATATAAGCAATAGTTAAACTAAGATGTAAGTAAGCAAAGCTTAAATTGAAATGATGCAAAGCAGATATAAAAAGTAAATAGAGCGAGCACACCACAAAGATAAAAAAAATTTTATAGTGGTTCGGTGCAACTTTGCACCTACGTCCACTCTCCAAGCTCTTCTTAGGAATTCCACTATAATCCTAGATTATAGTGCATTTATTTTAACTTGGGATCACAAACAAATCCAATTAATTTTGTCAGACTCACCAACCACAAATCTACACCAATAGTTTTTCTGAGTTCATTATCAATCCAATTGGTTTTAACCTAGGAGCACCAACCATAATCTTTACACCATCCAATTACCAGCTTGGACTAGCCTATACCCCAAGTTTCTTTCTTCCTAAAGAAACTTATAAAGAAACAAAAAATATAAATATAAAAATTTAGCCCAAAACTAATAGCAAAAAGAAACTCTTTTGATACGTAGAGAATATGCTGAATATGTGTTCTTTGATAGCTTCTCTTCTCTTCAAATGATGCTGAGAGACTTGCTTGACGTGTTGTGAAAGATGACTCTTGAATTCCCTCTAAATTTGAAGCTCAAATCTCTCTTTTTTCTCTTATTTTTGGATATTCGATGTAACTTCCCTTTCTTGGATGATTTTATTTCTTTAATCCTTAATCTCTTCTTCCAAAATATATTTCTCCCTATTTTTATACTTAGAAGTGACTTTTGAGTGAGTTTTTGCCATTAGTAAGATTGGACTAGCCATTGGAGTGGAGAATGGTCCATTAAAAAAGTACAAAAAACTAGCCGTTGCAGCCTATCCCGATATTAGGCTCGATACCTTTTCTTCAGGTGTCGACATTTTTAAATCTCTCTTTTTTCTCTTATTTTTGGATATTCGATGTAACTTCCCTTTCTTGGATGATTTTATTTCTTTAATCCTTAATCTCTTCTTCCAAAATATATTTCTCCCTATTTTTATACTTAGAAGTGACTTTTGAGTGAGTTTTTGCCATTAGTAAGATTGGACTAGCCATTGGAGTGGAGAATGGTCCATTAAAAAAGTACAAAAAACTAGCCGTTGCAGCCTATCCCGATATTGGGCTCGATACCTTTTCTTCAGGTGTCGACATTTTTTTTTCAAGTGTCGATACTTTTTCTTCAAGTGTCGACACCTCTCGGGATCTGAAGAATTTCTGCTCTCTGTCTTTTATTCTGTACAATAGAGATCAATCCAAGGATCATCCTCTGGCATAGAGGTCATTCCTGAGGTCATTGATAAGGGGTAAAAATATACTAATAAAAATATTAAATTATAAAATAAATTAATCTACTTCTTTAAAAATTAATATTTTTATTAATTTTATGTAGGAAAGAAGGCCACCAATGTGAAGATCTTATTTTTCTGGTTCAGATGAAATAAATTTTAGATAAAATGGACTTTAAACGAGCCCAGAATTGAATTTCAAAAAAAAAAAAAACCTGATTCAGTTCAAATCGGTTCAGAAAATTGGCTCAGTGGTTCGGCCTGGTTCAATCGCAATAGCAGACCGACCCGCCAATGCAACGCTGATGTCAGGATGACATCAGCATTTTTCATGACGCATGGTGGACCATCTAAAGGGCAATTCGGGAATTTCATAGCATAAAGCGTGCTCTGATTGGCTAAAGAATGCGGTGGTCTACGCAACACCAGGCTCGCGCATGGTTTATGGAGGATAATTTAGGAATTTTATATGATCCAATGGGCGGCATTCACTGAAACTTGATCGGACGGCCGAAATGAAGGCGCTGATGGATGGCATCCATAGCTTCCGATCGAAATCCAACGGCTGAGATTCATCCCAATGTTAAACTAAAGATCAGAAGGCTTCTTTCTACGCGATCGGATGGCCCAGATTCAATCCAACGGTTGATCCAACGGTTGATATGAAATTCGACTTGACCTGGATTATTTTAAGGGGTTTTTAAGTGATTTTTGGACCATTTGATCAACATCTAACGGGCAGAATTACCCAGATCCTAATTTGAGTTATTTTGGGAGTCTTAAACCTAATTTTTGATGGATTTTAGGAGGAAATCAAACTCTTTATCTATAAAAAAAAAGCTATTATTGCCATGAAAAAAAATCAGAGAGAGAGATAGAGAGAGATAGAGAAAGAGAGAGAAGAAGAGAGAAAAAGAGAAAAAAAGAAAAAGAGAGGAGAGAGGTAGAAAGAGAAGAGTGATTTGTGAGAAAATAAAAAAGGATTTTTGATTTTTCTTCGACGATCAAGACATCGATCAAGGAGCCTCTTCTTCTTCGCCAAGTTCTCCACATCAAGAGCAGCAGACAATCAATTTCAGCAATCAAACAGTCTAATTTCTCTATGCTTTTTATTTTATTTGCTATTTTTGAATTTGTTATCATGAACTAAATTTTATTTTACTAAGGCTAAGGTGTAGCCACTCTTTTGATGCAATATTCAGTATGATTTATTTTTAAATTTTATTCATGAGGAGTATATAAATCTGATCTTAATGCTTTTAGATTACTGGCCATCTTCTAATTGATCTGATGAACATAGATGTTACGGACCAAGTACATCTATGTTAATGCTTCTTGATTATATACCTTGTATTATGAATCAAATTAGAATTCATATGCATGCGGAAATTTTAGTGCGCTTTGGACGCAGCGTATTTTAATTAGAGGGTTTCACAAAACCTAATGCATTAATATTTATTTAAATTACACCTGGACCAAAGGATAATTAATAAATATTAATAGTTTTGCTATGCCTGGACCAAAGGATAGTGAATAAATTAGGAGACTCCACCGTCACATGAAATAAAATTAATCTAAAAATCTGAATATTGTATTGACTGAGTTGGTGAACCGATTGCCTTAGTAATCCATTGCTCTTGAATTTAAAACCCTAATAATTTACACTCTCTCTATTTAATTAAAAACTTTTAATTATTTTTTTATTTTTTCTTTAATTTCTTATTCTCATAAATCGATCTTCTAAATAAAGCATAGGAAAGAGCTTTTCAGTACTTATTTTTCCAATCCTCTAGGGACGATACTCTACTCATTCACTTTATTACTTGATCGACTGGTGCACTTGCCATAGCTATAAATTAGCACGCATCAAGTTTTTGGCACCGTTGCCGGGATTGTGTCTAAAATAATATTAAAATTTTGATCCTAGCTTTACTTTAGAAATTTATTTTTAATTTTTATTATTTAAAAAAAAAAATTTAGTGCATGACACGTACTGGACATAGTAACTTACTACCTTTAGATCCAGAAATTGAAAGGAACCATTAGAAGACTACAACAAGAGAGAAACATGGCAGCTGAAGATCCTAACGACATCAATCTAGGATTGGATATGGCGACTGAAGGACAGCATGAAGCTATTCGACCAGTACATCATCCATTAAATGATTACATCACACCATCTATAGCCGATGCAGCTTCGAGCATCAGGAGACCGCCTGTACGAGCAAACAACTTCGAAATAAAATCGACGATGATCCAGATGATTCAATCAACTGTCCAATTCAGTGGACACGTGCATGATGATCCGAATGCCCATATTTCTAATTTTCTTGAACTTTGCGATACTTTTAAAATTAATGGGGTGTCGGATGATGCTATTAGATTAAGGTTATTTCCTTTCTCTTTACGGGATAAAGCTAAAAATTGGCTTCATTCTCTTCCTGCAGGTTCTATCACAACTTGGGATGTCCTAGCCCAAAAATTCTTAGCCAAGTACTTTCCACCTTCCAAGACTGCTAAGATGCGCAACGATATCACTTCTTTTATGCAGATGGACATGGAGACACTATATGAGGCTTGGGAGCATTTCAAGGAACTGCTGAGGAGATGTCCACATCATCAACTACCCGTATGGCTTCAGGTACAAACTTTCTATAATGGTTTATCTCCTACTAATCGATTCTATGATTGATGCAGCAGCAGGAGGAACCATTAATCGAAAAAATGGAGGAAGAAGCCTTCGATCTGATCGATGAGATGGCATCAAATAGCTATCAATGGCAGACAGAGCGCATGATGCCAAAAAGACTAGCAGCTGTGCAGGGAGTAGATTGCGTGCCAACCTTACTAGCTGAAATTGCAGCCCTTAGAGCCGAAGTCAACAACTTAAAGGGAACAGCTATGCATGTTCAGAGCATTACTTGTGACCTATGTGGAGGAGGACATGATACGAGCAATTGCCAGACAGGTAATCCTTTTGCTAAAACAACTGATACAGCTAATTATATTGGTAATTTTTTCAGGCCGCAACAAAACAATCCCTACTCCAACACATACAATCAAGGGTGGAGGCAGCACCCAAATTTCTCATGGAGCAATCAAAATGCAGCACAACAGCCACCCCCGGGATTCCAAGTACCTGAAAAGAAGTCCAACATGGAAGAGCTGATGGTCAAATTTATGCAAAACCAAGAAGCAACTATAAAAAATTTGGAAGCCAAACTTAGGCAGGACCAAACAGCAGCAATTCGAAACTTGGAGATGCAAATAGGTCAAATGGCTAAGATAATCTCCGAGAGACCTCAAGGATCCTTGCCAAGCAATACGGAGACAAATCCAAGGGAGCAAGTCAATGCTATCACCCTAAGAAGTGGTACAAAGCTGGAGGAGCCACATCAGAAGAAAGAGACTGAAGAGCCAACTACAAATAAGGAACCATCAACTCAAAATTCGTCAGTCACCAAAACAACCAGCAGATGGATGGTCTCCAGGTATACGATTTGCTGATCCAAATGTGAAGCCCTACGTGCCGCCACTACCATTCCCAGAGAGACAAATACAGCATCCAGATAAGGAATTTTCTAACTTTTTCAAAATTTTAAAGAATTTACATATTAATATTCCTTTTGTAGATGCTATTACTCAAATGCCCAGGTATGCCAAGTTTCTCAAAGAAATCTTAACAAATAAGAAAAAGCTGAAGGAGCATGAGAGAATAAATTTGAATGAAGAATGCTCAGCAATACTTCAAAATAAATTACCACAGAAGCTTAAAAGATCCAGGGAGTTTTACTATCCCCTGCATTATTGGTGATTGTAGTTTTGATAAAGTTTTATGTGATTTAGGAGCAAGCATTAATCTCATGCCTTTTTCTATTTTCAGGAAGCTGGGTCTAGGAGAACCAAAGCCTACCACTATTACTCTTCAATTAGCTGACAGATCCATTAAATATCCAAGAGGTATAGTGGAGGATGTCTTGGTAAAGGTAAACAAGTTTATTTTTCCTATTGATTTTATTGTTCTTGATATGAAAGAAGATTATGATGTACCCCTTATTTTAGGGAGACCCTTTTTAGCTACTGGAGGAGCTTTAATAGATGTTCAACAAGGAAAAATTAATTCTTAGAGTCCAAGATGAACAAGTTACTTTTAATGTTTTCAAAGATACTAAACATAACTGATGATAATCAAACTTATTTTCTAATTGATATTATTGACAATCCATTATATGAGAATTCTGTAGAAAATAGGTTTGAGACTATAAAAGCGAGCAATGTCAAATTGAAAGAGGACTCGATCAAACATGAAAGTATTCCAATTGAAGTGGCACCAGATTGATCCACTTTAGAACTCAAAGAAAGTCAAGCTGAAGACTATAAATCAGAACTACTAGATAGGTTGTTTCTTTTCTTTTTAGTTTTGATCATTTTTCTTTTCTTTTATTTTTTAGTAATTTATGGTTGCTCTTTTACTGCTTTGGTGTGTATTTTCAATTTTGCAGAGAAAAATCAATGAGAGCTCAAGCAAAATTTCAAAGCTCCAAAGAACCAGACTGAACCAAATCAGGTGTATTCCTTCCTATCCTTTATTGCACCCTTTATTTTTCTTTCTCCTTTAAGACAATGTAGAATAAGTTAAAAAAAAAAAAAAAACCATGTGTCAAGAAGAAAATCTTGAGCAAGATAAACTGGATAAGTGATAAAAGATAGAATTATTTGCTAATGAATGTAATGAGTTAAAGAAGTAGATTAGTTGGTCAACTTTTAGCAGCCTACTTAGGTCATTAAAAGATTATTAGCACTTCTAATTGCACATGCACACTAACAAGGCAAAGTAGGTATTGATTATAAGGCCAACTGAGGATTCAATTATCACTAAAAATTGGTAATTAATATACATTCTAATCAAAGAAACTTGAATTTAAGGAAAGAGCTACCTGCCTAAAAATAAAGTGCAAAAGATAGAGTATATGTGGATTGCCCAAAGCCTAGTAACTGGGTCTCTGCACCTAGGTCAAGTGTGGAAATTCACGTAAAATGATGAAGGAAAGGCCAGGATGCTCAGCACAGTAAAAAAAAAAAAAAAAGAAGAGAAAGGCAGTGTGAAAGCTACCTTAATTCATGAGTATAAAATTGAGAATGTATAGAAAATTGACCAAAATAGGTGATAAGAGAAGATACTTTTGTTCTTTTAATTTAATACTGAAATGCTAAAGTTAGTCATCACGAACACAAGTGCTATAGATCTTTGATGTACTCTAAGAAAGTTTTTAATTATAATTGACTGAAAAATTTGCTTCTGAAGCTCAATGCTTAGTTAGCAGTATTTTCTAAACTTTTTGATCCTTTAATCCTAGATTTTATCTTTGTGATGGATAATCTTATTGAAACATGGTATTAAATAAAACATTGCTAAGAGACTAGCAATGACTAAGTTGGAGGGTGTGATAAGTGGTAAAAATATACTAATAAAAGTATTAAATTATAAAATAAATTAATCTATTTCTTTAGAAATTAATACTTTTATTAATTTTATATAGGAAAGAAGGCCACCAATGTTAAGATCTTATTTTTTTGGTTCAGATGAAATAAATTTTAGGCAAAACGGACTTCAAACAAGCCCAAAATTAAATTTCAAAAAAAAAAAAAACTCGTTTGGTTCAAATCGGTTTAGAAAATCGGCTCAGCAGTTCGACCCAGTTCAATCGCAATAGCAGACCGACCCGTTGATGCAACGCTGACGTCAGGATGATGTCAGCATTTTTCGTGGTGCACGGTGGACCATTTGAAGGGCAATTCGAAAATTTCACAGCATAAAGCATGCTCTGATTGGCTAAAGAATGCGGCGGTCTACGCAACACCTAGCTCGTGCATGGTCTACAGAGGGTAATTTGAGAAATTTGTCTAATCCAACGGGCGGTATTTACTGAAACTTGATCGGACGGCCGAAATGAAGGTGCTGATGGACGGCATCCGCAGCTCCCGATCGAGACCCAATGGTTGAGATTCATCCCGACATTAAACTAAAGATCAGAAGGCTTCTTTCTACATGATCGAACGGCCCAGATTCAATCCAATGGCTGATATGAAATTCGACTTGATCTTGATTATTTTAAGGGGTTTTTAAGTGGTTTTTGGACCGTTTGATCAACATCTAATGGGCAGAATTACCCAGATCCTAATTTGAGTTGTTTTGGGAGTCTTAAACCTAATTTTTGATGGATTTTAGGGGGAAATCAAACTCTTTATCTATAAAAAAAAAAGTTGTTGTTGCCGTGCAAAAAAATTGGAGAGAGAGACAGAGAGAGATAGAGAAAGAGAGAGAAGAAGTCAGATAAAAAGAGAAAAAAAGAAAAAGAGAGGAAAGAGGTAGAAAGAGAAGAGTGATTTGTGACAAATAAAAAAGAATTTTTGATTTTTTTTCGATAATCAAGACATCGATCGAGGAGCATCTTCTTCTTCACCATGTTCTCCACATCAAGAGCAACAGATAATCAATTTCAGCAATCAAACAGTCTAATTTCTCTATATTTTTTATTTTATTCGCTGTTTTTGAATTTGTTATCATGTACTAAATTTTTTTTTACTAAGGCTAAGGTGTAGCCACTCTTTTGATGCAATATTCAGTGTGATTATTTTTAAATTTTATTCATGAGGAGTATATAAATCTGATCTTAATGCTTTTAGATTACTGACCATCTTCTAATTGATCTGATGAACATAGATGTTACGGACCAAGTACATCTATGTTATTGCTTCTTGATTATATACCTTGTATTATGAATAAAATTAGAATTTGTATGCATGCAGAAATTTTAGTGCGCTTTGGATGCAGCATATTTTAATTAGAGGGTTTTACAAGACTTAATGCATTAATATTTATTTAAATTACACCTAGACCAAAGGATAATTAATAAATATTGATAGTTTTGCTATGCCTGGACCAAAGGGTAGTGAATAAATTAGGAGACTCCACCATCATATGAAATAAAATTAATATAAAAATCTGAATATTGTATTGACTGAGTTGGTGAACTAATTGTGTTAGTAATCCATTGCTCTTAAGTTTAAAACCCTAATAATTTACACTCTCTCTATTTTTTTTAAAAAAATTTTAATTATTTTTTTATTTTATTCTTAATTTCTTATTCTCATAAATCGATCTTCTAAATAAAGCATAGGAAAGAGCTTTTCAGTACTTATTTTCCAATCCTCTAGGGACAATACTCTACTCATTCACTTTATTACTTGATCGACTGGTGCACTTGTCATAGCTATAAATTAGCATGCATCAGTCATCCCCTCTACGTTCCAGTCTATGCCAGAGCATGCCAGAAGTCTGGGGTCGACACCTGAACTTTCTGAACTTTAAAACCTTAAACTTTTTATCTCGTTTCAGGATAGGGGTCGACACCTTTAAGTCAAAAACTCAAATTTTTTTTTTATTAAGCCCTTGACTTGATGATTTTATGTAGATCTTTTCTTGGATTAATTCTTCAATTTAAATATCTGAAAAGATCTACATTCACTCATAAAATACATGGTTAAATACTCAAATACTTGAAGTTTGGTAATCATCAAAATCAATCATGGGATCAACAATATAGACTACAAACGGGCCCGAGGAAAGCTCTGGCTAACTCATATGCATCAACAGGTAGGTTCATAATCAATTATTTCTTCAAATAATTTTTAATAATTAGATTTTGCCCCAGAAGCCAATTTAGTAGGCTAAGGCCTCCACTGAAAAGATCTAGTTAGGTCCAACCATTAACATGATTGAGTTCGGTGCATCAAACCAATGATGATCAGGCTCGAGAAAAGCTTTAGGTAATTTGATCATCATTAAGAGAGTGCGATCTAATCATTATATGATGGATAATAATTCCAATATCCAGATGAACACTAGGTGTAAGGCACCTCCAATGTCCACCTAGAAAATTGGACTCATTACTTTTCACTTTAATGGGAGGCTATGACTCGATTATCCCCATAACTTAGTCATTTTAAGGATCTAATAATTTAGAAAATTTAGGTTACATATGATTTAAGGATGAAAGGACATGGACCAATTTTCTTCCACTAACTTCACCAAGTCAAATTCTTCCACTGACTTCTAGCCAATAGGTTAGGATTAGGATCAATTTAGGTTCATGAGCACCTAATTCAGTCTTACTGATTGAAATCAATCAAACTGATTCCTAGTGACATGGGTGAGCTCGAATCATCAAGTGATCTAATCAAATCCTAATCGACCATGTCGGCCAAGTAAATGAGATCAGTGGAAGGGATATGCTATTAACTCATCAAAGATTAAATCAATGTGAGTAGCTCCCAATTAAAACCACTGGTCAGACTGCCAAACTTACCTTAGAAACCAATCGATTAATCAGGTTCAATCTAATCAACTTAGTGATTACGGGCTCAACCATGTAGCCATGAATAAAGTCCATCTTGATATTTATTAAAGATATGGACTCATCCAACTACAACTATAGAAGTTGAATCAAAAGAATCCTTGACCTAATCTAATTCAACATTTAGTTAGATTTGATCAATTTCTCTAATTTAGTCTATCTTCAACTAACCTTAGGTCTAACCCAATTAATGGACCCAATTTATCTAACCCATTAACCCATAGCTTATGCAAATATCTTAGAATCTTTAATTCATAATTCTAGATCCTATGAGATAATAGTTAATCTTTTATTAAGGTTTTAGGCTGATGGATAGGGTTCAGCATTTCAAAAATATTTTTTAAATTTTAAAAAGTTTTTAATTTTTTGTTCACCAATTGGGTTGACTCATTTCAGAAATGGATTAGCTCATTTCATAAATAGCAATCTATTTCTACTTTCATAATAGAAAATAAACCAAAATAAAATTAAAGCATAAATCACATATTAGATCTAATCTAACATATTCATGTTTAATTTTTAATTTATTTATTTTATTAATTAAAATAATTTTGATTAATATATCAACATATCATATATGTTATAATTTAATTTTTTTTAATTAACTTATAAGCATGTCAAGCAACCCTTGCTCTGATATCATTATTGGAAATCATGCAGGATTAAAGCATGCATTTTCAAAACTTTTTCAAAAATTATATTACAGTAGAAGTAAAATTAATCTAATATTAATTAAGGCATGCACTGATCTAATCATTAAATTCTACTTAGGATCTAGACATGCTAATATGTTATAGAAAATTTAAATACAATCAATCAGCCAATCATATTCGTTAATCAACTTATGTACAGTACACAATACCTATGCGAAGGTAGATAATCTCCATGATCCGAATTTATAAGAGGAAGCTCTCACATTATGCTATAGCCACACATACGTCCGACCTCTATGGTGAGTCCACATAGAGCTCCTGGTCTCTCAATTAGCTCCACTGGAGTGCTAGCTCCACGTCGAGGCCTTCGACGATTGATCTTCGTCGATCTGATCGACGATCTTTCTCCTAATCTTTCAAATACTCCGAAAGGCTAGAAGATAATATATAGAGGATGATGAGGTGGTGTAGAAAGTTTGGTGGCAATCCAATGTTCACAGCACTTGATCTCTCCACCCAAACCTTGAGTTCCAACTCTAGGATTTTGCACACCCAAAAAATATAGATGCCCGAAATTTCTCTCACGCCCTCTTTGTTTGGAATTTTACAATGAAATCAATTTTCATGGATAGGGGACTTTCTCATCTATAGATACCCTACTTAGATTACATCTAAAGTGGGCATCCAAAAGAAAAAAAAAAGGATTGTATGAGAGAAAGAAATTAGCACAGGAAATAAACCCTCTCACTCCCAAGACTTTTCCATGCACAAAACCAATGCCCCTCTCTACTATTCTCTCTCTAGGAATCCCTCTATGCAGCCTCTTCCTCATCCATGCATGCCCCAAAAAAAAATCACCTTTTTATTGGTGTGATTTCAATGGGAAATGTGTGTGCTCAGGATAAGAGGATGTTAGGGTTGTTTTAAACCAACCACTTGAATTCAAAATTCAAGTGGTCTTCTTATCTATATCCAACACCACCCTAAAGTGGTTGACATGTAGAAGGACTCTCCTTCTATGCGCCCACACTCAGAAATGCATAAATATGTGCAACAAAGGACTAGGGGTGTAGAGATAAGGATGAGAGAGAGTTGGGAGATTTCAACCAAACCAACCTCTTCAAGTTGAATTCAAAATTCAACTTAAATTCAATCTGATCCAATTCTTGGACCAAGTTAAAAGCAGGAATAAGGGGGCATGCACACTTATCTACATGGGAAAAACTCATGCATAACCTAGAGGTGCATGGAGAAAATGTGGAAAAGTCAAAGCTTCATGGCGTAGGAAGAAGGGAGGTTCAAATTCAAACTCATTTGACTTAGTCTAAATTTCTTTCAGCCAAATCAATTAATCTAGACCCAAATAGATCAGATTAAATCCAACCAAATTAGGTTTAACTCAATCCAATAAATTTTTAATCAAATTAGAAATTAATTAGGTCTAGCCTTGATCAAATTAGGGCCGAATCTTCCATAGCGATTAGGTTATCACATAATCTAATTGGGTCAAACCCAATCGAATCCAATTCGATCAAATTTGATTGAATCCTCTTTGCTCAATCAAATTGAGCTAATCAACATCAAATTGCTAATTAATTCTTTAATAAATATAGAGTTCCAATCAGATGGGTATCTGGGCAACAGAGTCCTATCTATATGAAACTCTTAAAGAGTCCCAAATGTGAAACTTTTGAATCCAGTGTTCCAAATGAATGAAACTTGCGATCACAGAGTTTCAGACTAGTAGAACTCTTGATCAAAGAGTCCTAGATAAGTAAGACTCAAAGTCCTAATCTAGTGGGACCCATAAAGGTAGAGTCTCAGTCCAATGGGACTTCTGGTCATAGAGTTCTAGTCTAGTGGAACTCTTGACCATGGAGTCTCAGACCATTGAGATTCTAGATCACCCATCAGATCTGGTAGAAACTTCTATTATGTGTAACTCCATAGGTTCGAATCCTAAGTTGGTAGCATAAGAATCAATTTTTTATACCAACCGATGTGACCATCTAGCAATGGTTTTTGATATTCGGATAGGTCAAATAATCGTAATGCAACATCGACGAACTTATGGCATATAGTTATTATATAATTCATTTTCTTGACCTCAATGCTCAAAAGATAACCTAGGGTTTAACCGTTAATCCTAAAAAATCATCTACAGTATATTTCAAAATTCAGTATCCATCGAATGGACCATCCCGACCGAGGTTTCGTTAAATTGAAATACAATGATACATTTGCTCCAACACTTGGAAGGTCAATCCCATCTTGACTCACACACCGACAAAATAAGTACTTGACTGCACCCAGTAGCCTTTTATCACTGAATTAAAAATTTAGATAATCCAGTACCTAAGTGTAGTGAGTTGCTTGCAAATCACTGTAGTGATCTCAGGTCTAAAGGATACTTATACCCATATCCTTCGTGAGCAACTCTTGACAACAGAGAATTAGTAATTGAGTCACGTTCAATGAAATATACTCCTACACTTCACCTGCATGCCATATCAATACATCATACTCTTTGGTTAAGAAGACAACCAATGCATATGGCACACAATGACCTATACTCGATATATTGTCATCCTAGGTAATAACATATCATTTGATCACGAACATGTATAAAGACTAAATAATAAATCCTCCTTTGTCTAGTCTAAATAATCCTAAGGACTTCATCACAAAAGAGTTCATTATAAAAAAAATGCATAAAAATGATGAAAAGCAAGAATAATTATTTTATTCATTAAAAATTCAAGTACATTTTTATAATTAGCTCAACTATTTACAATCTAGATGATTGATTTTAGGATACATTTTTCAACATGTGGCCCATTTGATGTGCCGACCAGAGTCAATTTTTTCTACTTCATTACCTTCACTGATGATCTATCTTGGTACTAGTATGTGTACCTGATGCAACACAAGTTGAAGCCTTTGAAAAGTTTAAGAAATTTAGGCATAAAGTAGAAAAATAAACTGAAAAATCTATTAAGATTTTTCGATCAGATCTAGGAGATGAATATCTTAGTCGAAAATTTTTGGACTATCTTAAGAAAAATGGCATAGTCTCATAATGGACTCCACCTGCAATGTCTCAACTCAACGGGCTTTTAGAATAGAGAAATCAAATCCTATTATATATAATCCGATCTATAATGAGCTTCATGAACCTTCCTGAGTTTTTTTTGGGACATAGTTTAATGATAGTTATATACCTACTAAATATGGCTCTATCTAAAACCATTCCTACTACACCGTATGAGATATGGCATGGTAAGAAGCTAAGTCTGAGTCATCTCAGAATTTAGGATTGTCCGACCCATGTCAAGAGACAACAGGCAGAAGAGTCTAGGTCCCTTAGAGCTTGATTTATAGGATATCCTAAAGAGTTATTAGGATATTATTTCTATCTTTCAGAAGACCATAATGTGATTGTGAGTCGACATGTAATTTTCCTTGAAAAATAGTTTATTCAAAATGGTGGCAATGGAAGACAGATCAGGCTTAAGGAGAAAGTCTTCGAAGAGTAACGAGCCAAGGAACCTGAGAAACCTAGTCAATGTGAGCCAATCCACATGCTACCTCATCCACCTCGTAGATCAAGTAGGATTTTTCGTCCTCCTAAGAGATACTTAAGTACTATTTTAGAAGATGTAAAGAAACTATTCCTTACAGAAAATGGGGTTCATGATGATGATCCTAAAATCTATGATGAGGTGATATTAGATATCGAATCCAAAAAATGACTAGAGATAATGAAGTTAGAGATTGACTCAATGCACTCGAACCAAGTCTCGATCTTGGTAGATCCACCTGAAGATATAGTATCTATTAGGTATAAATGGATCTTCTAGAGAAAGATAGGTGCAGATGAAAATATGGAGACATTCAATGCTAGGCTAGTAGTGAAAGAGTGTAGTCAGTGCTAAGGCATTAACTATCTAGATACCTTCTTGCTAGTAGCCATGCTTAAATTCATCTGCACATTGCTTGTTGTTGTAGCCTATTTTGATTATGAAATATGGCAGATGGACGTAAAAATGACATTCTTAAATAGATATCTTGAGAAAGATATCTATATGGAGCAACCCATTAGTTTTACATCCAGTGTTGGTGATCACAAGGTCTGCAAGCTATAAAGATGTATTTATGGACTAAAGCAAGCATCTCAGAGCTGGAATGCTTATTTTAATGATGTAATCAAATCATTAATTTCATCAAGAATGAGGAACCATATATCTTCAAAAAGATCAGTAAGAGCGATGTTGTCTTCCTCGTACTATACGTGGATGACATCCTCCTAATTGGAAATGATATTTTCTTGTTGACTTCGATTAAAATATGATTATCGAAAGAGTTTTCTATGAAAGACCTAGAAGAAGCATCCTTTATTTTAGGAATTAAGGTCTATAGGGATAGACTGAAGAGGATGCTAGGTCTCTCATAGAAGATGTACATAGAGAAAGTGCTAAGAGATTCAGCAAGAAAAACTCCAAGAGGAAACTAGTATCCTTTAAACATGGAACTCATCTCTCCAAAATGATGTGCCCCAACACACTTGATGAGATTGAATGCATGAGCAAGATCCCTTATGCTTTGGTAATAGGAAGCCTTATGTATGCCATGCTATGTACATGACCTGATATCGCCCATGATATGAGTGTCACAAGCAGGTATCAGTCAAATCCAGGCAAAGAGCACTGGACTTCTATGAAGTGTATCCTTAAGTACTTGAGAAGGACTAAGGATATGTTTCTGATCTTTGGTAACAGAGAACTCCAGGTCCAGGGGTATATAGACTAGGACTTTATATCTAACATAAATGATCGAACGTCGATATTTGATAGTCTATTTTTGTGTAATAGTGGTGCTATAAGCTGAAAGAGTTCCAAGCAAATCATGATAGCAGACTCCATCATGGAAGCAAAATATATTGCTACCTTGAAAGTTATGAAGGAGGCATTCTAATTTAAAAAATTTATCAAAGAGCTCAGAGTGATGCCATAAGATGCTGTTCCTCTATACTGTGACAACAATGCTACTATAGCCCTAGCTAAGAAGCTGAGATCTCACCAAAAGTCCAAGCACATCAAGCGGCAGTATCACCTCATCCACGATTACCTCAAGAAGGGATACGTCGAGGTCAAGAGAGTCGACACTATAGAGAATGTGGCTGACCCATTGACGAAGTCGTTGAACCAGCAGAAAACTGAAGCCCACCTTGAGAAGATGGGACTTAGATTTATAGCCAATTAGCTTTAGATTAAGTGAAAGTTTGTTAGATGTGTGCCTTAGAAGCCAAATTGACTGACACTTATAAAATACTTTCTAGAAGCATTTTTATAATTTTGACTAAAATTAATAAAAATTATTTTTTATTATATTGTGTATTTAAAGTGTCTGTGATACATCCTTTAAGTTAGGCATGATAATGCATATTTTCAAGAGTTAAAAATTTAAGGCATGTGTTATCATAATTAACTCATAAATTACTCCCGATCGTAGGATCATTATAAGGATGATGATCGATCTGGAAGATCAGTATATGATAGCTTTCTTAAAATAGATGAGTTTTGAGCCAATGGTGTGGAGACAATGGAGCAAGAGTATAGGTACTTGTTGATAATAAGGGCACTGAGGAATCTACCTTCTCATCGATGACTAGCTCAATGCTGCATATGTGTGTCTGGTTCTTTGATCAGAGGTGCATCGATAGTTCACCTTGAGTATGTTATAGTCTGACTACACCATAACTCAATCTCCTAGTCATTCAGAATCATGAGGTGTATATTGGCTATAGCATGTTCATTGTAGGAATTGGATCGTACCATTAGGGAATCCATGAACCTCGAAAGAGGAGGAGTAGCCCTATGATGATCATGAGATCGAGTCTTTAAGCACATGACCTAGTGTGAATTAATAGAAAGAAGTTTCTATTAAGATTTCACATCGAACTTGAATCGAATAATTTACTCATATGATGGGTGTTAGGTCTGATGAGTTCATCTTGATCTTGATCCTATCGGGGCTCATGATAGAAGAATTCAATCACACAAATAGCTGCACCAAGAGATTCATTTTTAGTTCTAATGGATTGCCACCATATACTTCTAAGTGTCACTAGTAGATTTTGGAACCAATTAGAATTGTCTTGATGATCGATGATTCTAATTTAGTAAATCAGAAGAGTTCTAGTCCATCGAAAGGTGTTTCGATGATGTCAATGATAGAGATCATGATATATCTCATTACTATATAGAACTGAATCTAATTGGGTCACACATACAAGGATTTAGATCTGGATATCATCAATTGGGCTAACCTAGTTTGATTGATTTGGATTAGATCCAATCAAGTTCAAGAAAATTATGCTAGCACACAATTGAGCCTGACTTTCTCCTTTTGTTAACTTTCTGGTTCAACTTGACCGAGTCAAATTAAATTTGTCTCACCCTAGAGCCTTGTATGGATTTGTCTTGGTCTGTCTGGGTCTTGTCCTGGTTAGATAAAAGCTTGTCCTAAAAGAAAAGGGCTTGTCTTAATCCCATCGGATGGGAACAGGACAAGAGTTAAAGGTTGACCCATAATGCAGGAAAGAAGGGAGATGGGTGTGTGCCCTCTGAAGAAATTCTAGGGGCATGTGTCCTCTTGGGATTTGCATGAAGAATGAGGGTGCATGCCCCCATATGGCGTGTGCCCCATGTGGATAATAATGGAGCCCCATTCAAATTAGTTTTGACTAGGTCAAAGAGTCTTGATATGATCAAACTCTAGGAAGAAAATTGTTTGCACCAAGCCCTATGTTTATCCCTTTCTCCATGCCATTTTCTGATGAATTTGTGTGACAAAATCAGAAGAAAAATAGGTGTGGACATGGGATTTTAGATTGGAATCCTTCTACTTTAAGCAATCTAGTTGCTTAAAGCTCTAGGACTCCAGGATGGCACTAGGTCTATAAATAGACTCATGATCAAAGTGTTTGATCATTGCAATTCATCTACAGCGAAGCCCTGCCTCTCCCTCCATCTCCCACACCCTCTTTCTAATCTTCATCCTCATATCCACATCCAAGGTGTTGAGCAAAATCAGAGATCGAGAGTTGAGTCCCTGATCCTACAAAGGCTACGCAACAAGATCCCGATCAAAAGACGAACGTGCTGCTGTTGGAGATTGTCTTTGAAGGCACACTATAACTTTTCTGATATGATCTTTTAAGATTCGATCTAGTAGGAGAGGATATCTAGATCTGATCTATGTGGATTTTAGTAGAGGCTGGGTGTGTGCGCGGCTCAATTAGAATCTCAGATCATTCATCATATCATCATAGCGGATAAATGGTTTATCCGATCAGGTAATATTTGATATTCTTGATTTAATTTAATTTTTATTTTTTATAATCAGATCATTTCTATATTATTTGAGAACTCTCAGATCTGATTAGATTGTAGAAAAATTTTTAAAATTTTTGCTACAAATTTGATCAGATCAGATCGATCCTGTGGTAGGAAAACTAGGTTTTTCTTTAGGACCTCCAGTCCGATGGTGACTAGGAACCAGTGTGCTGGATGGAAGACTACTTAAGGCTATAGAGGCCATCTTGAAGCCTCTATATGGCCACCTCCTCGAAGGTCTGATGACCAGCCTCCTCATCTTGGGAAGTCTCAAATTGGTAATGTTGGTGCAGAATCTAGTTGACACAAAACTATGCTAGAGCTGGACAAGATGAGATCATCATCGGTGACCTACAAAATAAAGTCTTAGCCAGAGTCTGGGATGGTGGCTCCAGTAGGATCCTCTAATGATCAAGTCAGTTCTTCTGGCCGATAGAAATGGAGTGCTCAGGATAACTGAAATAGAGTTTTTATCTTAGAGAGAAAATATATCTAGAGGATTTCTTATATAGGCAGAGCCTGTAACAAACTGATGGTGAGCCGTAACTGCCTGGTAGTGGGCCATTCGGGGCTACATGGAATTTGTTACTAAGGTTAGTGTCCATTGTCAAGACATGCCAGTCTATTGGGATTCAATAGCTGAAGTTTGGATGTCTCCGAGATCACCAAGTATTGACTGATATTTGCTGCATCGAGAATTGGTGTCGAGGTCCTTCCATGGATAGAGAGAAGTTCGATAGGAAGGAGCCCATTGGGCTATTGGAGGGAGTTCAAAAAGAGTTTGAGTGGAGGAGTCCGTCCAGAAGGAGTTCGATTGGAGAAGTTCGGCTCGAAGGAGTCCGATTGGAAGAAGTTCGATTGGAGAAGTTTGGCTCGAAGGAGTCTGACTGGAAGGAGTTCGATTAGAGAAGTTCGACTCAAAGGAGTCTGGTTGGAAGGAGTTCAATTGGAGAAGTTCAGCTTAAAGGAGTCCGACTGGAAGGAGTTTGATTGGAGAAGTTCGGCTTGAAGGAGTCTGGTTGGAGGGAGTCCGACTAGAGGGAGTCTGGCCCATCCTGAGATAAGACACCAAGCTGAACTTCGACAGGAGTGGGTTCAACCCCAACAATAGTCTCCCTACTCTTGAGTTCGAGATTCGAGGGAAGGGAGTACAAAAAACATGACTGTCGAAGTTCTCTCCCGGGTTTCGCACTCATTGAATGGTGGGTCTTGATGCTTATTATGTTGGTGCTGAAGTTTCTTAAATATGAAGCGATCCGAAAAGATAATTTTTGAGACTCCTGCTGGGACTCTGCTCCATGTACGGTGCTATCAAAATTCTATCAATCGTCAGCAACCTACCATGATGAGTAGGACACATGTTAATTGCAGATCGACTAGAGATGACCTACCATCATAACCATCTCGAGCCCTGCAGGGTATTTTAGTCCATTTTTTTCTCCCAGGGTCTTCACTTCTATTCGAACTCTTCTTTATCTTCCTCTAGTATCCTTCTTCCCGCTCAAGAGTCCTTTGATTTTCTTTTTTGTTTCTTCCACCCGTGGGTGCTTTCTTGTTTGATTTCCATCGTGCCCATCATCTTGTTGCCCCTCTCGATCAATCTAGGTTAGTCTCACAACCTCTCCTTTGATTATTTCAATGCCTCTTGCATTTTGTCCCTTTGATTTCTTTAAGAAAATTTTGCTCCTTATTTTCTTAATTTTTTGAGGATTTTTTTGGTGTCCATTTGATCCGAATGTCTTCAGAAACTTCTCAATCTACTGATTCTTGAAGTTCGTCCAATCTAACCCTTCAGAACCCTGATCCCATAGATGAGACCAACCTTAGAAGTATGTCCCATCGGACCTTCACACTAGGCATGATCCTCTATACCTCAACCCCAGATGACCTTTCATTAATTAGGATTCAATATGGGGTCCCCCTGGAATACGAACTAGAACTCCCTGGACCCAATGACCAGGCTTGCACTCCTCCGTCTAGCCGATTTTGTCTGTACCTGGAAGCTCTTCATGCTGAACAAAGGCTTTCTTTTTCACCTTTTGTAATTGCACTTTTTCATTTTTTGAACATCTCTTTAGCTTCCATTGTGCTAGACTCTTTCAAGTTTGTGATTGGATTTCTCTCCCTTTGCCACCTGGCTGAAGTCCACCCGACCATTTCTCTTTTCAGAAGTTAGTATAACTTCAAACACCATCCTTCTATGAAGAACTGGTGGTACTTCACTTTCCAATTTAGAAAGAAGGGGTTACTGAAAGATGTTCCTTCTTCCATCCATAACTGAAAGTAGAGGTACTTCTTCCTACATTGTCTAACCCTGCTGCTAGGGCTTCCTTCTTAGGGTCTGCTTAGAGAGTCAGTCTACTAAGCACCTAGTTTAGATAGAGACAATCTTGACTCTAGCAATAAACTTAAGACCTATCGGGCTTCTCTCCTTCCCAAACATCTAAAAGAACATACTCTATTCAACGTGGGCTTGAGTCCCCTCAATCCTGCAGGTACACTTTTTTACTTTATAAATTTTTATAAGGTTTTGTATGCATATGTTATTGACTGTGATTCCTTCTTTATTATAGAGATGGATGCCCAGGCAGTCGAAATGCTTACCAAAAGGCTTCATGCCTGAAAGAGGAAAGAAAAGGCACCGGGCAAAAGCTTGAAGAAGGCAAAGGTCAATGTTCTAAGCTTCGTGATCTCCACTACTACCGCCAAGGTCTCCGGAGCTTCCAAAGACACCAAACTCATCCCCGCCATCGAGGTCGGTGCTATTGATGGGGGCTCCATACCTCCATCATCTTCAAGCCCCATAGCTAAAGACCAAGCTCTATAGCCTCCCACTGGAAGAGAAAAAGGGGAAAAGGAAAATGGGAAGAAGGTCATTGTGAAGGTGTTGTTTGATATATGTGCCCTAGAAGCCAAAATTGGCTGACACTTGTTGTACACTTCTAATGGCAAAATTATAATTTTGACTATAAATAATAAAATGGGTTATTTTCTATCACAATGTGTATTTAGTATCTGTGATATATCCCTTGAGTTAATGGTAATGATAATTCTTATTTTTAAGAGTTAAAAATTTAAGACATGAATTTTTGTTATTAACTCATAAAATGCTTCCGACCATAGGATCATCATGAGGATGGTGAATGATTTGGAAGATTGGTGTACAATTATTTTTTTATAGTAGATGAGTCTTGAGTCTACAGTGTAGAGACACCGGAGCGAGAGTATAGATACTCGTTAGAAAATGAGGAAACTGAGCATGATCACCTCGAGCAGTCATAAGAAAGTCTACCTTCCAGTCAGTGACTGGCTCGAAGCTGTAGTGGTATGTCTGATTCTTTGACCTGAGGTGCATCAGTAGTTCACCTTGAGGGTGTTATAGTTTGACTACACCATGACTCGACCTCCTAACCATTCGAAACCCTAAGGTGTATGTTGGCTATAGCATGTTCATTGTAGGAATTGGATTGCACCAAGAGAAAATCTATCTACCTCGATAGATAAGGAGCAGCCCTATGATGATCATGAGAATCAAGTCCATGGCCCATGGCCATGGCAGAGTAAAATAATAGAAAGAGTTTCTATTGAGGTTTTTACATCGAACTTGAATCAAATGATTAAATCATATGACGGAAATTAGGGTTTGATGAGTTCACCTTAACCCTAATCTGATCGGGGCTCAAGATAGAAGAACTTAATCACATGGGTAACTACACCAAGAGATTTATTTTTAGATCTGATGGGTTGCCACCATATACTACTAGGTGTCACTAGTGGATTTTGGGAGAAATTAGAATGATTTAGATGATCAATCATTCTAGTTGTATGAATCAGAAAAGTTCTGATCCATCGAAAGGTGTTTCGATGATGATGATGATAGAGATCAGACATATCCCATTACCATACAGAACTGAACCTAACTGGATTACACAAATAATGGTTTGGATCTGGATATCATCAATTAGACTAATCTAGTTCAATTGATTTGAATAAGATTCAATTAGGTTCAAGAAAATCGTGCTAGCACATGATTGAGCCTAATGTTCTCCTTCAATTATCTTTTTAAGTTGTCTCGACTGAGCCAAATGTGTTTGTGCTCACTCAGGTACCTCTACTTGGTCTAACTGAAGCTTGTCCAGGTTAGAAAAGGGTTATCTTAATTTATGAGATAAATTGAAGACAATACTTATCATTTTTTGTCACCTGCCAATTCTTGTCTTTTGACTTTGGTCAAACATTGACCTTTGACACTTAGACATCTGCCCATATGTCATGAATCCATAGGAGATTTATTTTAGACCAATAAATCTACTAAAAAATAGGTGCACCAAGGGTGCATGCCTAGGGAGGCTTGCGCCCATGGATAGAGGCGCTTGGAGTCCCATACAGATGGGACTCTAGTTACTTCAGGGTTTCTACTTAGGTGGTGCCAAGGAATAGACTTTGACCAATCTTAGGCACCATCTAAGGATGATTAAGAGGGGATCTTATCTGATTATATTAGGTGATATCATCTCACCAATCTGATTTAGATCTGATTGCACAAAGCGATGTGATTGGCCGGGATGTTGTGGCACTATGGTGCAGCAGGGTCTATAAAACCCTATCTGCGCCTAACTTTAAACAATCTCTCCCATAGCCCTCACCATAAGGCTGCCCCTCTCCCTCCTCCATGCCATTTTTAGGTCCCCTCTCTCCTCTTCATGCCCAAAGAGATTTGGGCTCTAGTTTGGTGCGATCCAGGCAAGAGAAAGATGACGAGAGGGAAGAAGGCAGCACTGCTGCAAGAGACGATTCCAGATCTTCAAAAGGAGTTTTGAAGATCCTCCAAATCAAATCTAAATCTGATATTTGGAGAGATGATAAAGAAGGAGAAGATCTTCAGATTCAGTCTGAGTGGATACTGATAGAGGTCAGGCACTTGCGTAGCTAGATCTAGAACCTCAGGCAATCAATATGATCATCACAGGATAATCTGATTATCCAACAAAAGATACAAAATTAAATTAGATTTAATTTACTTTTATTTTATTTTATTAAATATATAAAATTAAATTTAAAATATCTCAGATCTAATCTAGATTCAAAAGAGAAAATTTTTAAAATATTTCTCTTGATTCATTCAGATCTGAACATATCTGACCCAAAAACTAGATCTTCCCTTCAACTGGTATCAGAGCTAGGTTCTCATAAATTATTTAGATCTAATTTTAATTTAATTTTGATCTAATAATTATATGATTTTAGATATCACATGAGATGTGATTAGATCTAAAATCAAAAAAATTAAAATTAAATAATTTAGATCTAAGTTTTATAAGATGCATGACTAGTTGTAAAATAGAATTGTTCTATACATAGTCTTGCATGATCATAATTTAATTTGATTAAGTTATAATTTTAGATTAATTATTTATTATTTTTTAATATTATAAATATTATAATAATATCTAAAAAATAGAAAATAAAATTATTTAATTTTTGAATCATATGAGATATGATGAATGCATGTTTAGACTAGTTGTAGAATAGTTCTACATAATTATCTAGAATAGAATTTATTTTGATGTGATCAATTTAAATTTAATTTTTTAGATAATTATGAGATAATTTAGATCTAAAAATATGCATGATATGATACATGAGATGTATGCAAAACATGTTTATAGTTAGATCAATTTTTATATATGAGATATATGATGTAGATCTAACTAGTTTTATAGATTTATATTTTTGATTAAGGCATTCCCCTTGGCCGTCCGATCATAAGAATAAAGTAGGGTTTAAATGCCCTCTCCTTCTCATTCGATGGGATGTTCTTATGATGTGTAGGGGTGCTGCGCATTCATCCTTAATCAAAAATCAAGAACTTACTTTCTGCAAAATCCTAGATCCTGAAATCCTAGGATTTTATTTACATGTTTTGTTTATGAACCCTAAACTTAATTAAGAATTAAGATTATGAAATATGTTAGGTCTAAAATTGAGAATTTTAGATCTAAGACATATTCATAAAATTGGGTTCGGGCTTGGGTAGCTCAATTAGGTCTAAGCGGTTGATCAAACCGAATCAAGAGTTGGTTAGATGGGATCAACAGTGCTTAAATTGACCAGCCTAATAGGATTAAGTCTGGGTCAAGATCGAGTCACGTGAGTGATCGATCAAGCTAAGACCTAATTAGGCTCAGTGGTTAGAGTCTGGATTGTAGGCTAACCCGATTGGTTCTGGCTCAATAATTTGGTGTCTAAGGTAAGTTTGGCAGATACGATCGACTGATTTTTAATTGGAGCTACTCGACTCGAATGCATTCTTATCGAGTTAATGGCATATCCCTTCCACCGGTCTCACTTACCTGGCCATGTTTGTTGACTCAGTTCTGATCTGAGGTGGTCAATAATCCGAGCTAACCCATGCCACTAGGTTAGTCATAATGGTTATGACTATGTCAGTCTAGTTTAATGAGACCTAAATCAAATCTTCCTAAGAAAAGATTAAGTCTAAGGTCTTCCACCATTGTAGATGTGCGGGCCCTTTTCCCGGGGTTGATTGTTCTCGGCTGGTTACAGTGGTTCAGTTGCACCAGAAAGATGCAACCATGTCTATTAGGCATTGGATGCTATGGGCTGGAGGATGGATTGGGCTCAATATTTTGGATACGGTGAGAGACTCAATTAGGAATCCAATCTATGCAAATGGTGGGTCTGACTTAACTAAGGAGTGGATCAATATTCTGGACACGGTGAGATTCATGAATTAGAGATCAAGTTTGGGTGCACCATGATTAGAGAATCATTGAACAAGAGTTGTTCACTCATTGGCTAACCCATCACCAATAACTGTTAGGTGAGGTGATGAGTCAGTTGGTGGGACCGCACCATCCCACTAGAAATCATTAATCATGAAGATTTTTGCATCTCTACAGAGGGAGTGTAGGGATCCGAGAAAATAGTGGAAGCTAATTTATTTAAAAATAAAATTCTTAAATAAATTGGTTAAGTCTTAATTACAATATCTAACTAGAAACTTTGACTCTCTACAGAAAAATGTCTGCATCCAATCCCACTAGCACGAATCCTGGACACCCATAGACTGACCGAATGACCAATTACAAGGAAGGATTGGCTCTAAACTTCAAAATTATTTTGGATTCTGAGAAGTTAACTCATGTATTGGACCAGGACCCTCCCACCTTACCAGCTCGTCCATCCGCTGAACAGAGAGCATCTCTTGATAAGTGGATGGATGAAGATAACAAGGCCAGATACTACATGTTGGGCTCGATGTCTGATGAACTTCAGCGCCAACATGAAGATATCAGGACTGCTCCACCAAATGTTGGCTCACCTACAGAGATGTTTGGTGAACAGAGTCGTGCAGAGCCAAGTATCAAGTCACTAAATGACTATTTCAAGGCTAAGATGCATGATGGGCAGTCAGTCCAAGATCATTGTCTGATGATGATCAAGGACTTGGAAGAGCTTGAGAAGCTCGGAGTGAGGTTGGACTTGGATCTATAGAATGATATAATTCTGCAATCCTTGACTGATGCATATGGGCAGTTCATCATGAACTACCATATGCATAAACTTCAAAATTCCTTGGCCGAACTTATGAACATGCTGGTTACTGCTGAGCTTTCCATGAAAGGTTCTAAAGGCTCAGTGCTTGCTATGGAATGGACTTCTTCCAAGAGAAAGTCTTTTGAAAAGAAGAAGAAGTCTGTGAAAAAGCAGAAGGTGGAAGGAGGAAAGAAGAAAAAGGCAGAGCTGAAGAAGAAGGCCGCTGACAAAGAAAAGTATTTTCCATTGCAACAATGACGGCCACTGAAAGTGGAACTGCCCTACTTACCTGGCCACCCTAAAGAATAAGAAGGAGGCAGGTCCTTCTGGAGGTATGCTCGTTATTGAGTCTAACCTTATGATTTCTTCTGCATCCAGTTGGGTGCTTGACTCTGGTTCTAGTGCTCATTTGTGCACTTCTATGCAGGGTCTTGAGGATAGCAGGAGGCTGAGGGATGGTGAGATGATCCTATGCATCGAAAATGGAGCAAGAGTTGCTATTGTGGCCGTGGAA
Organism: Cocos nucifera; assembly: GCA_006176705.1. Taxonomy (NCBI): domain Eukaryota; kingdom Viridiplantae; phylum Streptophyta; class Magnoliopsida; order Arecales; family Arecaceae; genus Cocos; species Cocos nucifera. The sequence goes on from QRFJ01000538.1 coordinate 233,142, forward strand.
ACATATCCCTCTTCGACTACCATCTGGTTTAGACTTAGTATTAAAAGACTGTTATTATGTGCCTGCAGCAAGCAGGAATTTGATTTCTATTTCTTGCCTTGCATTAGAAGGCTATGTAATTAGTTTTCTTAAGGACCATTGTAACATTCTTTATGAAAGAAATAAAATTGCAAGTGGTTTTCTTATTAACGGTCTTTATCAGTTACATATTGATGTATCTATTTTTAATATCGAGCAAAATGTGAATGCCATGAAATGACCTAGGGATAGTCCAAATGATAGGTATCTATGGCACCTAAGACTAGGTCATATAGCAGAAGATAGGGTTAACAAATTAGAGAAAATTGGGCTATTGAGTCCGTTGACTTTCGAGTCATATCCAATTTGTGAATCTTATCTTCATGGCAAAATGACTAAGCTCCCTTTTGTAGGACATGGGGAAAGGGCCACGGATCTTCTTGCCCTAGTACATACTGATGTGTGCGGCCCATTTGATGTGCCGGCTAGAGGCAACTTTGTCTACTTCATAACCTTTATCGATGATTTATCTAGGTATGGGTATGTGTATCTTATGAGACACAAGTCTGAAGCTTTTGAAAAGTTCAAAGAATTCAGACATGAAGTAGAAAAGCAAACTAAAAAAATCCATTAAGGTTCTTCGATCAGATCGAGGAGGTGAATACCTTAGTCGAAAATTCCTAGGACTATCTCAAGAAAAATGGCATAGTCTCTCAATGGACTCCACCTGGAACACCTCAACTCAATGGATTTCAGAATGGAGGAATCGGACCCTATTAGATATGGTCCGATCCATGATGAGCTTCACAGACCTTCCTGATTTTTTTTTGGGGATACTGTTTGTTAACTGCAATATACTTACTGAATAGGGTTCCTTCTAAAATCGTTCCTACCACACCGTATGAGATATGGCATGGTAAGAAACCAAGTCTGAGTCATCTCAGAATTTGGGGTTGTCCGGCTCATGTCAAAAGACAACAAGCGGACAAGTTAGACTTTAGGTCCTTTAGAGCTCGATTTATAGGATATCCTAAAGAGTCATTAGGATATTATTTCTACATTCCAGAAGATCACAATGTGATTGTGAGTCGACATGCCATCTTTCTTGAAAAAATAGTTTATTCAAGATAGCGGCATTGGAAAGCAGATCAAGCTCGATGAGAAAGTCTCACAAGAGCAACGAGCTAAGGACCAAATGGAACCAAATCAGGTTGAAGCCAATCCATAATCACTACCTCCTCCACCTCGTAGATCGAAAAGGATTTTCCATCCTCCTGAGAGGTACTTAGGTACTATTTCAGAGGAAATAGAGAAAATGTTCCTCATAGGTAATGGGGTTCATGGTGATGATCCCAAAACCTATAATGAGGCGATATCAGATATCGACTTCGAGAAATGGTTAGAGGCAATGAAGTCAGAAATTGACTCGATGCACTCAAACCAAGTCTGGACCTTGGTAGATCCACCAGAAGGTATAGTACCTATTGGGTGTAAATGGATCTACAAGAGAAAGATTGGTGCAGATGGGAATGTGGAGACATTCAAAGGCTAGATTAGTGGCAAAAGGTTATAGTCAATGCGAAGGCATTGACTATCAGGATACCTTTTTCAGTAGCTATGCTAAAATCCATTCGCACATTGCTTGCTGTTGCAGCCTATTTTGATTATGAAATATGGCAAATGGATGTGAAAATGGCATTCTTAAATGGATATCTTGAGGAAGATATCTATATGGAACAGCCGCTAGGTTTCACATCCAGTGATGATGATCACAAGGTATGCAAGCTGCAAAGGTCCATATATGGACTTAAGCAAGCATCTCGGAGCTGGAATACTCATTTTAATGATGTGATCAAATTATTTGATTTCATCAAAAATGAGGAGGAACCATGTGTCTTCAAAAAGGTCAGTGGGAGCGCTGTTGTCTTCCTCGTATTGTACGTGGATGACATCCTCCTTATTGGGAAATGATATTTCCATGTTGACCATAGTTAAAATATGGTTATCTAAAGAATTCTCCATGAAAGACCTAGGAGAAGCATCCTTTATTCTAGGAATTAAGGTCTATAGAGATAGACCGAATAGGATGCTAGGACTTTCACAGAAGATGTACATAGAGGAAAGTGCTAAAGAGGTTTAGCATGGAAAACTCTAAGAGGGGTTTGGTACCCTTCAGACATGGCATTCATCTTTCCAAGAAGATGTGCCCTAGCACACCTGAGGAAATAGAATGCATGAGCAAGATCCCTTATGCTTCAGCAATAGGGAGCCTCATGTATGCCATGTTATGTACACGACCTGATATAGCCCATGCTGTGAGTGTCACGAGCAGATATCAGTCAAATCCAGATGAAGAACACTGGACTTCTGTGAAATGTATCCTTAAGTACTTGAAGAAGAACTAAGGATATGTTGTTGGTCTTTGGTAATGGAGAACTCCAAGTCTAAGGGGTATACAGACTCGGATTTTATGTCCGATGTAGATGATCGAAAGTCGACATCTGGGAGTCTGTTTGTGTGAAATGGTGGAGCTGTCAGTTGGAAAAGTTTCAAAGCAGACAGTGATAGCAGATTCCACCATGGAAGCAGAATACATCGCTGCATCAGAAGCTGCGAAAGGAGGCATTCTGGTACAAGAAGTTTGCCGCAGAGATCGGAGTGATGCCATCAGATGCCATTCCTCTATACTGCGAAAAATATGGTGCCATAGCCCTTGCTAAGGAGCCGAGGTCTCACCAAAAATCCAAGCACATCGAGCGGCGATACCACCTCATCCACGATTACCTCGAGAAGGGTTACGTCGAGGTCAAGAGAGTCGACTCCGCAGACAATGCGGCAGATCCACTTACAAAGCCATTGGGCCAGCAGAAGATCGAAGCCCACCTTGAGAAGATGGGACTTAGATTTGTAGCCAATTGGCTTTAGGTCAAGTGGAGTTTGTTAGATATGTGTGCCCTAGAAGCCAGAATTGGCTGACACTTGTAATACACTTCTAAGGGCAAAATTATAATTTTGACTATAAATAATAAAATGGGTTATTTTCTATCATAATGTGTATTTAGTGTCTGTGATACATCCCTTGAGTTAATGGTAATGATAATTCTTATTTTCAAGAGTTGAAAATTTAAGACATGAATTTTCATTATTAACTCATAAAATGCTCCTGACCATAGGATCATCATGAGGATGGTGATTGATCTGGAAGGTTAGTGTACAATCGCTTTTTTATAGTAGATGAGTCTTGAGTCTACTGGTGTAGAGACACCGAAGCGAGAGTATAGATACTCGTTAGAGAATGAGGGCACTGAGCGTGACCACCTCGAGTAGTCATAAGGAAGTCTACCTTCTCATCGATGACTGACTCGAAGCTGTAGTGGTGTGTCTGGTTCTTTGACCTGAGGTGCATCGGCAGTTCACCTTGAGGGTGTTATAGTTTGACTACACCATGACTCGGTCTCCTAGCCATTCGGAATCCTGAGGTGTATGTTGGCTATAGCATGTTCATTGTAGGAATTGGATTGCACCAAGATGGAATCTATCTACCTCGGTAGATGAGGAGCAGCCCTATGATGATCATGAGAATCAAGTCCATAAGCCCATGGCCATGGCAGAGTGAAATAATAGAAAGAGTTTCTATTAAGGTTTTCACATCGAACTTGAATCAAATGATTAAATCATATGACGAAAATTAGGGTTTGACGAGTTCACCTTAACCCTAATCTGATCGAGGCTCAAGATAGAAGAACTTAATCACATAGGTAGCTGCACCAAGAGGTTCATTTTTAGTTCTGATGGATTGCCACCATATACTGCTAGGTGTCACTAGTGGATTTTGGGAGCAATTAGAATGATTTAGATGATCGATCATTCTAGTTGTATGAATTAGAAAAGTTTTGATCCATCGGAAGGTATTTTGATGATGATGATGATAGAGATCATGACATATCCCATTATCATATAGAACTGAACCTAACTGGGTCACATAAATAAGGGTTTAGATCTGAATATCATCAATTAGACTAATTTAGTTCAATTGATTTGAATAAGATTCAATTAGATTCAAGGAAATCATGCTAGCACAGGATTGAGCCTAATGTTCTCCTTTAATTATCCTTTTAAGTTATCTCAACTAAGCCAAATATGTTTGTACTCACTCAGATACCTTTTCTTGCTCTGACTGGAGCTTGTCCAGGTCAAAAAAGGGTTGTCTTAATTTATGAGATAAATTGGAGACAATACTTGCCATTTTTCGTCATCCGCCAATTCTTGTCTTTTGACTTTGGTCAAACATTGACCTTTGATACTTAGACATCTGCCCATATATCATGCATCCATAGGAGATTTATTTTGGACCAGTCAATCTACTAAAAAGTAGGTACACCAGGGGTGCATGCCTAGGGAGGCATGCACCCATGGATAGAGGCGTCTGAAGTCCCATACAGATGGGACTCCAGTTACTTCGGGGTTTCTACTTAGGTGGCACCAAGGAATAGACTTTGACCAGTCTTAGACACCATCTAAGGATGATTAAAAGGGGCTCTTATCTGATTGAATTAGATGATGTCATCTCTCTAATCAGATTTAGATCTGATTGCATGAAGCGACGTGATTGGCCGAGATGATGTGGTACTGCATGGCACAATAGGGTCTACAAAATCCTGTCTGCACCTAACTTTAAACAATCTCTCCCATAGCCCTCACCAAAAGGCTTTCCCTCTCTCTCCTCCATGCCATCTTTAGGTCCCCTCTCTCCTCTCCACGCCCAAAGAGATTTTGGCTCCAATTTGGTGCGATCTAGGCAAGAGAAAGGTGACGAGAAAGGAAGAAGGCAGCACTGCTGCAAGAGACGATTCCAGATCTTCAAAAGGAGTTTTGAAGATCCTCCAAATTAGATCTAGATCTGATATTTGAAAAGGTGATAAAGAAGAAGAAGATCTCTAGATTCAGCCTAAGTGGATACTAGTAGAGGCCAGGCACTTGTATGGCTAGATCCAGAACCTTAGGCAATTAGCAGAATCATCACAAGGTAATCTGATTATCCAAAAAAAATATATAATTAAATTTAATTTAATTTATTTTTATTTTATTTTATTAGATCTATAAAATTAGATCTGAAATATCTCAGATCTGATCTAGATTCAAAAGAGAAAATTTTTAAAATATCTCTCTTAATCTATTTAGATCTAAACGAACCAGACCCGGAAAACTAGGTTTATCCTTCAGGTTTCCATAAGGTGCATCTTGGTGGGTCCAATGATGATGATGATGATCTGAGAGAAGACCCCTTCAGCAACCTGAAGATCGTTCGAGACCTAACTAACAAGTTTACCATGCTCGAGGTGGTAGACTAGATGGCCAACCTTGACCATATGCAGCTCATCTGGGATTCCCTTGGGACCTTCCTCAAGGTAATCGCCTTGTCGATTCTTCTTCTTTTCTTTCTGCATGCATAACACCATTTATTTATTACAATCAGATCACCAAATACTGGCCCATATCAGAGTGGTGCATCGTTTGAGGTCAAAGGTGTTGAAGGCACAGGAATACCTTCAAGCCGATGTTGACCGCCTTCAAGAGAAGACCGTCGAGGCTGACCGTCTCTTAAAGGAGAAGGTGGTCGAGGTCAAAGATCTCCAGAGGTACTCAAAAAAGAAGAACTCACCTTGGCGGGATTGAAGGCTGCTTTAGCTTTGGAGGAGGAGAGGAGGAAGAAGGTTGAGGTAAAGATCGCTGATCTGAAGAGTCAAACTTCAAAGCAGATCTCGAAGGTGAAGATCCAAGCAGTGAAGGAGTTCAAGGTTTCCTTCGAAATGAGGAACCTAAATATTGCATTTAGCTAGGAGGCCTTCCAGAAGGGATACGAGCTCTACGAGCATCGAGTGGCTGGCAAATTTTTCGAGCTTGATCTTAGTTTCTTATATGAAAACGTTCTTGATGAAGAGGTGGGATCATCCACTGCCGTGATCGACCCTTCTCCTACCAAAGTCGCCTTCGAGTCCTCTGAACCTGCCGCTAAGGTGCTCGAATCTACACTAGAGCCGGAGGTGGTAGAGAATGCTCCGACCTCATCCCCCGTTGTTCCTCTCGAGGTCTAGAATTTTAAATAGTTGTATTTTTTTCTTTCTGCTTTTTGATGTATGCTTAAACATTTTGAGAAATGGAAATGAGTTTTTTTTTTCTTATACTTGTGCTATGGTGAGTGTTGTTCAAAAGCCTTCTAGTGATCGAAGTCAAGGCCAGTCATCTCCAACCGATGCTGAGCCACTATCTCAAGGTATCCTTCTGAAACTCATAGTCAAAAGCTTAAAAAGAAAAATCCATCACCTAAGGAAGAAGTAGAGAAAGATGGAAGATGAGTTTCAGAGATCTAGAAAAAATGCTTCGGAGGCGATGATTGAGGTCACTCACCTTCGCAAGTTACACATGAAAGATTCTATAAGCTTCAACATCAAGAAGAGTAACTTCGAGAGAAAATTAGAAGAGCTTAGAAAAAGCACCAGTGACAAGTCCTAGGCATTAACCATGAAGGTTAGCTCCCTCAAAGTTGAGCTCAAGGCGGCGAAGGAGAAAATTCATCTATTGGAGGAAAGTTTGCCATGGTCTACTGACAAGGCCCGATACAAATGAGATTGATCTCAGAGGTTTTTTGCACTCCAAAAGTAGTTGCATGATGTCGAGCTCACCTATGAGACCTATCGGTTGGGCTGGTGTGAGAGAATATCCATGCTGGAGCAAAAGCTCCATGCTGCTAATAGTGAGGTGGCTCGACTTCAACAGCAGCTCATCGATAGTTATCAATTTAGCACAAGCAGGGAGTCAAAGAAGATTTTCTTCCTGAAGAGAATCACGGGCGAACTCTCAAAATCAATTGGGATAGAGAAAGTCAAAGTTTAGTGACTGAAGCTTCAGTTGATTTACGAACAGCAAGCTATCAAGGATGCTGAAATTAAGTCGGAGGTTCTGAGGAAAAGACTGCGGATGTCAGAAAAAAACTACCGAAGGACTGACAAGATGTTCCACAATAACTTGGTAAGGAGAAAGGAGCTCAAGAAAGAGATCATTAGCCTGAAGAAATTCTTAATGATGGCTAGCAGTCCGAAGTCTGAGGAATCTGATCCCTCTCAGAACTTTGGCTTTTCCTTCTTTCTTTTGTAACCGATTTTACAGATCCTTATTTTGTAATCAACTTTGATTTTAATGAAGTGATATCTTCTTCCATTCTTGCTCTATGTGGGTTGAATATTCATTGATAGCTCTGCTTTCCTTCCTTTTTTTCTTTTTCTTTCTTTCTTTTTATTTTTGAAAACATGGTTATTGGAGATGCTTAATCGAAGATTTTCTTCTGTGCCAAGATGAGATTCTCTTCCTGTTCCTGACATAGCCAATCTCTATTCTTGTTGGGATGAGGTCCTTCTCCTATCCTCAACAAGACCATTGGGATGTTGAAAGGGCCTCTCCCCACCTCTAATCTTAAATAATCAGAGGTCTTCATATGTGTCAAGACGAGGTTCTTCTTCTATTCTTGACATGATTAGTCCTTATTTTATCTCTCTGTCAGAACAAGATCCTCCTTCTATTCTTGATGGGGTTAGCCTTTACCTTTGTTAGGATGAGGTTCTTCTCTTATCCCTAGCAAGGTCATAAGAGCACAAAAGGGGCCATTGAAAGGACTTCTCCCCTCCTCCTGTCTTAAACAATCGGAGGTCTTCATCTTTTTCAGTTAGGATAAAGTTCTCCTTCTATTCCTAATAGGATAGTAGGGGCATAAAAAGGCCATTGAAAGGGCTTCTCCCCTCCTTCTATCTTAAACAATCGAAGGTCTTCATCTTGCTCATGTTAGGACGAGGTTCTCCTCCTATTCCTAATAGGATGGTAGGATTATAATAAGGTCCATTGAAGGATCCTCTCTCCTCCTCCTATCTTAAACAATCGGAGGTCTTCATCTTGCTCATGTTAGGATGATGTTCTCCTCCTATTCCTAATAGAACGGTAGAAACATGAAAGGACTATTGAAGGGATCTCTCCCCTCCTCCTGTCTTAAATAATCGGAGGTCTACATCTTGCTTATGTTAGGATGAGGTTCTTCTCCTATTTCTAACAAGGCAGTAGGGGTACAATAAGGATCGTTGAAGGAGCCTTTCCCCTCCTCCTATCTTAAACAATCGAAGGTCTTCATCTTGCTCATGTTAGGATGAGATTCTCCTCCTATTTTTGATATGGTTAGCCCATATTTTGTCCACCTGTCAGGACGAGATCCTCTTCCTATTCCTGACGGGATTGCCCATTATCTTTGTTAGGATGAGGTTCTCCTCCTATCCCTAGCAAAGTCATGGGGCACAAGAGAGCCATTGAAAGGGCCTCTCTCCTCCTGTCTTAAATAATCGGAGGTCTTTTATTCATGTCAAGATAAGGTCCATTTTCTATTCCCGACATGATTAATTTTGATTAATTTGGGAAGTTGCTACCTGCCATCATAGTTTTTCACCAAGGATAAAAATGCTAAAGTAAATTTTATTGAAATGAAATCATTGGTAGTACACTCATAGATTCTTTGAGTTTCATAATCGAGGACGATCGGCTCCTCCAAGTTCTTTTAGATGATAAGTCTCGGGCCGGATGACCTTCTTGACTTCGTATGGGCCTTTCCAATTTGGGATGAGCTTTTCTTGGTTCTGAAGTTGTGAAACAACTACTCACCAAAGTACCAAGTCTCCCACTTTGTATACTTTGCTTTTGACTCTGGAGTTGTAGTAGCGAGCTACTTTTTGCTTGTAGGCCACCGTCTGAACTTGAGCTTCTTCCCATTTTTCCTTCAATAAGTTGAGGTTAGCTCTAAGATCTTGTGAGTTGCATTGTTCATTAAATGCCACAACCCATGCTAATGGAAGTTTGAGTTTTATTAGGATGACCACTTCTATTTCGAAAGCCAAGGCAAATGGAGTCTTCCTGGTTGGCAGCCTTTGGATAGTTCGGTATGTCCAGAGTACATGATAGAGTTCATCCACCCAAGTCCCCTTTGCTTTCTCAAGTCTTGCTTTGATATCTTGTAGCAGGGTTTGGTTAGTTACCTCTACCTCATCGTTTGCCTATGGATATGCTATGGATGTAAAATTATGGGCAATGTTCAGATCTTCACAAAACTCGACAAACTTTGTCCTTGCAAACTAGTGTCCATTATCTATTATGAGAGTTTGAGGCAGGTCAAATCTATAAATAATCGACTTCCAGATGAAGTCCTATACTTTAGCTTCAGTAATTTTTGTCAGAGATTTGGCTTCAATCTATTTTGTGAAGTAATCGATTGCCACCAGCAGAAACTTTCACTATCCAGATGCCATAGAAAAGGATCTGAGTATGTCCACTTCCCATTGTGCAAATGATCAAGGGGCACTCATGGGGGTAAGCTTAAGAGTTGGCTATCTTTGAATATTTGCATTCCTTTGACATCGATCAAATTTTCTGACATATTCTATGAAATCATGGTACATTGTCGGCCATTAGTAGTCCTATCAAAGCAATTTATGAGATAGAGATCTAGCCCTTATGTGACTTCTACAGATTCCTTCATTCACTTCTCATAATACAAAATTAGCCTCAAAAGATCGGAGACATCTCAAAAGTGGCAAAGAATATAATCTTTTATACAACTTGCCATCATATAGAACATACCGAGAGGCCTAGTTTCTTAATTTTCAAGCTTCTTTTGAATCATGAGGGAGAACCCCATCTTTGAGATAGGCAACAGCGGGTTGATCCAACTAGGCTAATGATCGACCTGCATCACAAATTGTTGCTCCTCCGAACTTGGGTGTTTTAGAATTTCAAAAAAGACTTCCTTTAGTAGTTCGCTTGGAGCGAGTGTGGCTAATTTGGAGAGAAGATTGGCTCTGGTATTTTCTGCTCTTAGAATCTGTTGAATATTAAAGCTATTGAAGGTTGGGATCAGACTCCTTATCTTTTTTAGGTATTTCATCATATTTTTCTACCGAGCTTCATAATTGTCATTGACTTGTCCCACGACCAACTGAGAGTCACTATAGACTTGGAGCCAATTCACCTCTAGTTCTCTGGCTATTCTCAATCCCATGATTAGCACTTCATACTCAGCCCCATTATTTGTTGTAGAAAATTCAAAACACAGTGCATATTCTACAATGATTCCTTCTGGGTTGACCAAAATCAGACCTGCGCCTGCACTAGAGGCATTGGATGAGCCATCCACGTACAGGGCCCAAAAATCTTTGGGGAGGTCTACTCTTTCTTTAGGGGAGCCCGGCTACAACCACAAAATTCTGGTTTCATTTTGCTTAAGTTCAACTTCATCCGGGATGGTGCATTCCACTATGAAGTCTACCAATATTTGGGCTTTGATTGATGGCCGAGGTTGGTAATTGATGTCAAACTCCGTAAGCTCAATTATCCATTTTGCTATTATTCTAGAGGTGTCCATTTGATGAAGAACTATCTTGATTGGTTAATCAATGAGGAGCATTATAGTGTGCTCCTGAAAATAAGGTCAGAGCCTTGAGGCTGCAATCAATAAAGCATAAGTTAGCTTTTCTAACTTGGTGTACCTGATCTCGATATTCCTCAGAACTCGGCTTATATAGTAGATCGGCCATTATACTTTTGCCTCTTTCTTGACTAGGACTACTACCAGGACTGTCAGAGAGACCTCCAGGTACAAGAATAATTCTTCTTCATATTCAGGCTTTGCTTGCAGGGAAGGTGAGCCAAGATAGTTCTTTAGTTCCTCAAATGCTTGTTGACATTCAGTAGTCCAACAGAAGTTCTTTGGTTGCTTGAGAACTTGAAAGAAGGGCATACATCATTCAGCCGATTTTGAGACAAAGCGATTTAGAGCCACTACTTTTTCTATTAGATGCTGAACTTTCTTTCTTGACTTTGGAGCAGTCATTTCTTGAATGGCCTGGATCTTCTTTAGGTTCACTTCAATTCCGCATCTTGATACCATGAACCTTAGGAACTTTCTCGAAGTTACGCCAAAGGCGCACTTAATCGGATTTAACTTTATCTTGTACCTCCAGAGGGCACTAAAGGTCTCCTCAAGGTCGACTATATGATTCATTGAAGATTGGCTCTTAACTAGCATATCGTCCACATAGACCTCCATGTTGCAGTCAATCTACTTCTTGAAGATCTTATTCACTAGGTGCTGATAAGTTGCACCTACGTTTTTAAGCCCAAAAGGAATAATCCTATAACAATAAAGACCATGGTTAGTAATAAAAGTAGTCTTCTCCTCATCTTCTGGTACCATCTAGATTTGGTTATAGCTGGAGAAGGCATCCATGAAAGTGAGAAGTTTATGGCCTGAAGTTGCATCCACTAGTTGATCAATTCTGGATAAGGAGTAGCTGTCTTTTGGATAGGCTTTGTTTAGCTTCTTGAAGTCTATATGTATTTGTCATTTACCATTTGCCTTCTTGATGAAGACCATGTTGGAGACCCAATCCAGATAGTTGACTTTCTGGATTAACCCAGCTTTGAGGAGCTTGTCAACTTCTGCTATTACCTTCTATCTCTTCAGGGCATAGCTGTGCATCTTTTCTTTTATTGGCCAATGTTTGAGATCAACAGCCAGACGATGTTCCATAACTCTAGCATCAATTTCGGGCATGTCTGCAGGGATCCAAGCAAAGATATTTGCATTTTTCCACAAAAATCCGATGAGTTGCTTACGTACCTCTTCTCCTAGATTGGAGCCAATCTGCATCATGTGCTTTTTATTTCCATCATTTAGAGGGATTGAGATAAAATCTTCTATGGATTCTCCCCATTCTTCAGCAAGGTCATCCTGGACATCCAGCCCATCAACCAAGCAAGGGTCTGATTGTTCATCCCTTTGCAAAGCGATTAAGCAGTAATGTCTTGTCAAGGCTTGATCTCCTCTGACCTCTCCGATCCCATAACTCATTGGAAATTTTATCTTTAAATAGTAGATCGACACTACTGTCTGAAGTACATTTAGACCGGATCAGCCAAGAATTGCATTGTAAGCAGATGGAGCTTTTACTATCAAAAAATCCACTTATGCCCTGGACTGTCTTGGATATCACCCTACAGCCACATTTAATGTTATTATTCCTTCAATTAGCACAATATCATTAGTGAAGCCCATCAATGGGGTACTCATTGGTCCGAACCAATTATCAGGTATAGACATTTCGAAGAAAGCATCATAAAATAAGATATCGACCAAACTTTCATTATCGATAAGGATGCGGTATACATCATAGTCTGCAATATTCAAAGAAACTATTACCACATCATTGTTCGAGAATTGAACTCCTTACGTATCTTCTTTAGTGAAAGTGATGGGTTCTTTAGTCCTCCATCTTTTAGCCAACCCCTCATATCTACTGGCCTCCTCCCATAAAAGTCTCTCAGAGATAGTGTTTATGATGCCCAATGGGGGTCGATCTCCTAGCTGCTCCTCCCTCCTTAGCAGTTCTAGTTGCAGCAGTGCTCTAGGGCACTCTTTCCTTGCCTCAGGCCAACATCATAGGAATCGGCCAAGCTGGTCTCGTCTGATGAGCTTCTCGATCTCGTCTTGGAGGAATGTATTCTTCAGTATTATGACCATGGTCATGATGGTAGAGACAATACTTATTAGGATTGTGCTTGTTAGGATGAGTGCGCATCCTCTCAAGCCTCAATAGTTGCTCCTTAATCTCCATCACTACTTGAGTTTTTTTAGCATTAAGGGGGGTGTAGTTATCGAATCTTCTGAAAGGAGAGTTCCACCGTACCCTTCGATCAAGACTCCTTTATCGATGAGCTCGAAGAGGAGTTTGGGCTCATCTAAACTTAGAAGGGGTCCGAGAGTGCGATCGAGCTTCACTAAACTTTTCTTCAAGTGCGGGCTTACTAGATTCACCCACCTACCACTCTCTTGCGGCTTCATCATTCTTGGCCTTGAAGGCCTCTTCTGCCCGGGCATAACCATCTTCCTAAGAAAGCATATCAACAAAATTTCTAAAGTACTTTCTTTCTAGAGAGGATAAAAGATCATTCTTCTGAAGACCGTCCTTTAGTGCAACTATGGCAGTGGATTGATCCAAATTTTGGACCTCCAGGGTAGCAGCATTAAAGCAGTTGATATAAGTCCAAATGGACTCTCCTTCCTTCTGCTTGATGTTGATGAGAGAGTTTGAACCTCACCTGGGATGTCGAATGCTGATAAAATGAGCCATAAACTGATGGCTTATTTGGTCAAAGAAGAAGATCGTACCCAGCTTTAGAGTCGAGTACCAATTTCTTGCTGCTTCCTTCAGAGTAGATGAGAAGGCTCGGCACAAGATGGCATCTGATGCACCATGGAGCAGCATCATGGTCCGAAAAGCCTCTAGATGGTCAACCAGATCAAAGATCCCATCGTAGCTCTCAAATTGATGAAGCTTGAAGTTCAGTGAGATAGGCTCTTGCATGATTCGAGCAAAGAAAGGGAGATTGGTGCAGATGTCGTCGTGGTGGATCAGGGTGACATGATGGAGCTCCTCAATTTATCGGTCCATGTGCTGAAGCTTCTGATTGAGAGCATCACCTCGATCGTGGATCTTGGAGAGCTTTCAGCTGTAGATAGAAAGGGTCTCTTCCAAAGAGGAGTCATGATCAGAATAAGAATCTTCTACTATCTTTTTTCCCTTTACAGGACTAACAGATCTACTTACCCAAGTATGCCTTCTTTAAGCCAGTTCCTAAAATTTTGATGAGGGGTTTTCTAGCTGGGTTGCCATCGGGGGTTGCTGTATGGCCTGCACCATTTTGGCAAGGCCTCAAACCTACTACATCAATAGGTTAAATTACTTTGGATCCACCATAGCCATCGATGGGGGAGGTTGCGATGCTGGCGATGGTGCTAGAGCAGGCGGATCTGGCTCAAATCTAGCGGCGAAGGCAGTGAATCATCGAGTGGTCACTTTTTTTGGCGGCATTCCTGAGATTGAAAAAAATCAAACAGAGGTGGACCTTGAAAGATTAAAAGCAGAGAATAGATAAATTTGACTGAGCACTCCTTTTAGAATAAGAGCTCTAAGGTCCTTCCTCTAGCGCCAATCCTATTGGTGTAGAATTTAGTTGATGCCAGACCATGCTACAGCTGAAGAAGATGAGGTCATCACCAGTGACATGTAAAATAAAGTCATAGTCGGAGTCGGAGGTGGTGGCTCCAGCAGGACCCTCCGACAATCAAGTCAGCTCTTCTGGCCAACAGAAATAGAGTACTCAAAAAAATTAAAATAGAATTTTTAGCTTAGAGAGAAAACATATCTGGAGGGTCCGTTATATAGATGGAGCCTATAATAAATTGATGGTGACAGCTATAACTGCCTGGTAGTGGGCCGTTCGAGGCCACATGGAGTTTGTTACTGAGGATAGTATCCATTATCGTGACATGCTAGTCTATTAGGATTTAATAGTTGAAGTTTAGATATCTTCGAGATCACCTAAGTATTGATTGATATTTATTATATTGAGAATTGGTGCCAAGATCCTTTCATGGACAAAGAAAAGTTCGACTGGAAGAAGCCCGTTAGGCTACTACAAGGAGTCCGAAAGAAGTTTGACTGGAGGAGTCCGACTGGAAGGAGTTCAATTGGAGAAGTTCGGCTTAAAGAAGTTTGGCTAGAAGGAGTTCGATTGGAGAAGTTTGGCTCGAAGGAGTCTAGCTGGAAGGAGTTCGATTGGAGGAGTTTGACTGGAGAAAATCTGGCTGGAAGGAGTTTGATTGGAGAAGTTCAGCTCAAAGGAGTCCAGTTGAAGGAAGTACGGTTGGAGGGAGTCCAGCCCATTCTGAAATAAGACACCAAGCCAAACTTTGGCAGGAGCGGGTTCAACCCCAATAGGTAATACTCTTGTAAGATAGAAAGAAGTGTGTATTAATATGTAATTAAAATACCAATGTATTGAGAAGATATAAATTAAACTAATTTTGACTTATCAAAAATATCTTCCAGACTACATCATGAGTTCCCAACGACCAGCTCGAGATATCATTCATTGGGCCTAGCATCAATCGACGTATGATCCCAATAATGACACGAGATGTTGAAGGCTCTCTGAATATGCTGCAAAATTGATTTTGAAGAATAAATATTAACTCTAAAATTATAAAATTATAAATATATTAATTGAGCATGTAGTACTTACGAGCAACTCTAGATATGGATGATCTGCCTATCCTTTGACCTAGTTGGAGGTGCCATGAGTCGGGTGGGTCCTCGACCATGGCACCATGTCTGAGAGCCAATGGCCACTACTACATGGGACTGTGGGATCACTGGTGACACCCTATCCTCCAAACCTAAGCGCAAAACATCTAATACAAAGAATGTTATATTAGTTAATAAATAACAAAATAACATAAACGAGAATATATAAAGTATTAGAGCTTACTGCTTGGTGTAAGAGGTGCAAAACTATAGGAACTGGCCATATGATTACTCTCTTCTCGAGAGCTCTATCCTCAACTGGCGTCGCTCCGACCTCTAGAAGATATAATATATGCTCTCTAAAAATAAAAATAAATAGATTCACCAAATTAATTAACTAATTATGGATGGCAATGCAAGGTTTAAAATGATGCAAGATAAGTAATTAAAATGATCCAAAAATTATATACTTAGCACTACTCATCAGCCTTAATTTTTAGATGTTTGGTATCTTTCGAAATCTTCTTCCAATTCTTCCTCTTCTTCTTCCTCTTCTTCCACCTCTTCCTCTTCTTCCTCTTCTTCTTCCTCTTCTTGGGGAGGATTGTCTTTTAAAACAATCTCAGTTGGATCTACCTCCTCATGTTGGCTATTTTCACATAAGAGTATTCCTAAAGCATCCAATTTCACATCATCGAAGGATTAATGAACTCCTACTATCTCATTCTCTTGAAAGTATTTTGATAATTGGGGCTCTTCTTCTTCTTCGAGCACATAATTAATGGCTCGGGACTTAATTTTATATACAGCCCATCAATCTTTCCTTCCTCTTTTTCTTGATGAAAAATAAGTATAATACACTTGAGTAGCTTGTGCAACTAGTACAAATGGATTATTGACATAAGCTTTTGATCCATGTTTGATCTCAATAAGCCCATGCCATGGATCAACCTTCATACCATTATCAGTATCGAACCAATTGGTATTTAAATAGAATGACACTATTACCTTCAATATAGCTCATCTTAATCACTTCTTCAAGGATTCTATAGTAGTCCCTATCCAGCTTATCTTCCCACCAGCTGCCTTTTATACACACACTATTGTTCATTGTGCTTTTATAATTTTCATATTACTGAGTGTGAAATTTGAAACTATTTATATTATAGCTACTATAGCATGTCATGTATTTTTCAAGCTCGTAACCTAATGGTCTTAGCTTCCTTGGTATGGACTCGCTGCCTTGAATGACCAATTGATGGAACCAACATACAAAATTCTCTGAGCACTATTTTGATACTTCTTCATCGGTTATGCTCGGATTTTCTTCTTTCAGCATCTCATCATATTACCTAAACATGCATAAGATAAGTATACTGAAATAAGTGATTAAAGAGATAAAATTATGATAGACACTTATAGGATATATGGGTCGACCTTTGTGCAGTTTAGCAAAAAAAATGTCTCTGCTTGTCAAAGTTCGGTATTAGAAAAAATCCAATGAACCTTGAGCCTAAATTCTCGAGTAGGATAGGCAAATATTGAGATCTCCTGCTCTGATCCCTCAGCACCATCATTATCATTTTAACCTACTTGAGTCAGCTTGGTCTACACACTGGGATTAAAGTAGTGTCGGCTGAAATTAAAATCTCTTCTATTATATAAGCCTCCATAATAGAACCTTAGACCTAGGCCTTATTTTTTACTTTCTTCTTGAGACTATGCATATATCTTTCAAATAGATACACCCACATGTACTACACTAGACCCCCCACCCTAGCTTCATATGCTAGATGAATCATGAGATGCTCCATGGAGTCAAAGAAGTTGGGAGAGAATATCTTCTCTAACTTATATATGGTCTCTACACTGCTAGCCTCAAGACTGGATATATGGTCGGTGGATAGTTCAGTAGCATAAATATCTCTAAAGAGAAAGCTAAACTTGGTTAAAGAACTCCATATGTAGTTGGAAAGGAGATTATGCCAAGCTAATGAGAGTAATCGTTGCATGAATACATGGCAGTCATGGCTCTTTAGTCCATAGAATCTGCAATCTTTATCATTAACGCATCGAGCTTGATTACTTACATAACCATCTAAAAGTTTAAGATTTTTACACCATTCACAAACATCTTTTAATTGCTCCCTTGTTAAGATATAAGATGCTTTTGGCTTCAAAAAATTTTCAAGTGACATCTCAATCAACTCTAATAGAGGATGCTTGCATATGTTCTTCATATCTGCTCGAGCCTTAGGATTGTCCTTCTTCTTGCCTTGACATCCATAATAGTGTAGAAAATATTATCAAATATATTCTTCTTAATATGCATGACATCAAGGTTATGACAGATTAAATTAGTAGACAAGTATGGCAATTTCCAGAAGATGCTTCGCTTCATCTAGTTATGAGTTCTACTAAATCCTCGAGGCTTCTGCTTATCAAATTCAATGCCAAATGGGATTTCGTCCAATTAGGATACCCTCTAAAACACTTCCATACCACTGAGTCACTGAGGTGCATGGTCCCTCTCTATCTTATTCCTTCTAAAATTGTCATGATGCTTTCAAAAAGAATGATGCTCAGGAAGAAATTGATGATGACAATCAAACCAGTAGGGCTTATGACTATGCTCAAGCTAAAATGATTTAGTATTCTCCATACAATAAAGACATGCTAGCTTTCCATGAGTGCTCCATCCTGACAGCATCTTATAAGCAGGAAAATCGCTTATGGTCCGCATCAACGTAGTCTTCGTTATAAAATTTTGTTTCTTCGATGCATCAAAAGTATGAATGCCATCGGACTAGAACAACTTCAGCTCATCAACAAGAGGTCTTAGATATACATCAATGCTTCTATCAGAATGTCATGGACTAGGAATGAGTAATATAAGAAAGATGTCATGTTCTTTCATACACATCCCAGGTGGCAAATTGTATGGAGTAATAAAGACTAGCCAACATGAATAAAAGGCTGCTGCATGACCGAATGGTGTAAAGCTATCAGTAGATAGACCTAGTCGGACGTTGCATGATTCCTGAGCAAATAAAAGATGGTAAGCATCAAATTGCTTCCATGCCTCACTATCCGATGGATGACACATCATACCAGGATGCTTGCATGGTCTTTCTTTATGCCATTTCATCTATCTAGCAGTACTTTTGGACAAGTAGAGCCTCTGAAGTCTAGGAGTGAGAGGAAGGTATCGAAAAATCTTTTATGGTATGTCTTTCAGATTTCTACCCTCTTGCCTCGGCTTAAATCGGCTTGCACCACATGCACTGCATGAGCTCCTCTATTGGTCCTCTTTATAGAAAAGTATGCAATCATTATGGCATGCATCTATTTTTTCATATCCCATACCCAACCCTTTCACCATTTTTTTGAAGCATAGAAGCTCTCAACAAGCTTCTCATCCTTTGGTAGCATTTTTTTTATTATTGCTATCATTCTATCATAACAATTGACTGTCATATTAAAATCAGCCTTCAAGTTCAATAATTCTGATACAACCTATTTGAGAAAAGTGGCCACCGCCGAAGTTCTTGCCCGAAGTCCTTGGTCACCGACCCCCTTTCTATTGAGATTCGTCGATCTCCCCAGTGACGAGTTCATACTATAGAACCCCCCGAAAGTGCACGAGAGTTCGATGATGTGATCTTGAATAAGTGAAATAGAATTATTGTTATGCTAACCTTGTTCTCTGGTTAAAGATGGAAGACAGGTTTGAAGCCCGTTCGTGCTCCTCCTGGATGATCTTCCTCTAGTCGAACTTCCTCTAGTCGACCTCTTCCTGGATGACCTTCCTCCAGTCGACCTCCTCCTGGATGACCTTCCTTTAGTCGAACTCCCTCCGAGCAACCTCCCTCCAGTCGACCTCCTCCAAGATGACCTTCCTCCAGTTGAACTCCCTCTGCACGACCTCCCTCTAGTCAAACTTCTTTCGGATGACCTCCTCTAATCGACCTCCTCCTGGACAGCCTGACCTCCTCCTGGATGACCTCCTCCAGGCGACCTCCTTCAGTCGACCTCTCCTGGACGACCTCCTTCCAGTCGACCTCCTCTTATGACCTTCCTCCAGTCGAACTCCACCAGGTGACCCCTCCAATCACCTGGATGACCTTCCTCTAGTCAAACTCTCTCTGGACGATCTCCCTCCAATCGAACTCCTTCTGGATGACCTCCCTCCAGTCGACCTCCTCCTGGATGATCTTTCTCCAGTCGAACTCCTTCCAGATGACCTCCTCCTATTGACCTCCTCCTGAACAACCTCCCTCTAGTCGAACTCCCTTTGGATGATCTCCTCTAATCGAATCCTCTCTAGACGACCTTTCTTTAGTCAACCTCCTCTTGGACAACCTCCTCCAGTCGAACTCCTCCTAGATAACCTCCTCCAGTCGACCTCCTCCTGGATGATCTCCTCCAGTCGAATTCCCTTCAGATGACCTCATCCAGTCAACCTCCTCCCAAATGATCCCCTACGGTCGACCTTCTTCTAGTCGACCTACTCCCAGTCACCTGAAAGAGCCTCATCGTTCATATAAATTCGGCTATCAGCTCAACACGAATCGACCAACATGCAGGCAACCTTAAAAGAGCCCGAACTCCTCTAGAGCCATTATGACCCGAGGATCTTCACCATCAGCGCCTATCCCATCCAAACTTTGACTATTAATCTCCAATATATGGGCAGGTCATGACAACAGACACCACTCTCGATTGGCAAGTCATGAAAATAGACATCAATCTCGACTAGTAAGTCATGATAATAGATACCACTCTCAATTGACAAGTCACGATACTAGACACCACCCTCCATAACAAACTCCACGTGGCCTGAGTGGCCTACTACCAGATGGTTATGGCTATCGCTATTAGTTTGTTACACGCTCCATCTATAAAAAGAAACTCTCCACATACATTTTCTCTAAGCTCTCTCCTTCTTTTTGATACTCTGCCTCTCTATTTTCTGAGCACTCCATTCTAGTTGGCCAGAAAATTGACTTGAGCATCGGAGGATCCTGCCAGAGCCACCCCTCCTCCAGTTTGGACTTTGTTTTGCAGATCCCATCGATGGCATTGCCTTCTCCACTCTAGCCATCTCCAGCATCCTCATGAATTTCTGTACTAATAGAATTGGTACTAGAGGAAGGGCCTTTTTTAAGCTCTTGTTCTAAAAGAAGTGCCAAGTCAATCTCACCCACCCTCTTTTTCTTTTTGATTTCTCAAACTTGCTTTTGCTTAATTTCTTCTTGCTTCAGAAAATGCCTCCAAGAAAGATGACCATCCAGTGGTCTACCACCTCCACCAAATCCAAGCTTGATTTGCTCGTAGCTCCATCATCCGCTCTTCAACCTCCTCCACTAGTGGTCATGATGGATCTGAAGCAGTTCACTTTACTAATGCAGTAGGTTTGGGGCCTCACCGAGATGGTGCAGGCCATGCAGCAGCCTCCGATGGTGATCTGACTGATAAACCCCCAATCGAAGCTTTAGAAATCAGTGCCAAGAAGGGCAACCTGGGTCAGTAGACCCGTCGTCTCTGGAAAGGGAAAGCAGAGAGCAGGAGGCTCCTATTCTGATCATGACTCTTCTCTGGAGGAAATTTTCTCTATTTATAGTCGGCAACCCTCTGAGATCCACGATCGAGATGATGATCTTGATCAAAAA
This sequence comes from Cocos nucifera, assembly GCA_006176705.1. Taxonomy (NCBI): domain Eukaryota; kingdom Viridiplantae; phylum Streptophyta; class Magnoliopsida; order Arecales; family Arecaceae; genus Cocos; species Cocos nucifera. The sequence continues at coordinate 254,005 of QRFJ01000538.1, forward strand.
CTTCAAGATATGAATCGATGGATTGAGGAGCTCCGACATACCATCCTAGTTAACCATGATGATATCCATATCGATCCTCCTTTTTCTATCAAAATCAAGCAAGTGCCCATCCTATCGAACTTTAAGCTCTCCCAGTTTGAGACCTACAATGGAACTTCTGATCCGATCGACCACCTAGAGGCTTTTCGAATGATGATGCTGCTTCATAGCATGTCGGACGCCATCCTGTGCCGAGCTTTTCTATCTATCCTAAAGAAAGTAGCAAGAAACTAGTACTCGAGCCTTAAATTGGGTACGATCTTTTCTTTTGATCAAATGAGCCATAAGATTGTGGCTCATTTTATAAGCAGTCGATGCCCAAGATGAGGTTTAGATTCCCTCATCAACATAAAGCAGAAGGATGGGGAGGCAATCCGAGCTTACGTCAATCATTTTTAATGCTGCTACATTAGAGGTCCGGAATGTAGACCAGTCTATGGCTATGGCCATACTAAAGGATGGCCTCCAAAAAAATGACCTTCTATCCTTCCTGAAAAGAAAATATCCTCAGAATTTTGCTGATATACCCGCCCATGCCGAAAGTTATGCCCAGACAGAAGAAGCCTTCAAATTGAAGGATGATGAGGCCGTAAGAGAGTGGCAAGTGAGTGAACCCAGCCAACCTGCGCCTGAAAAAAAGTCGAGTGAAGCTTGATCGTGCTCCCAAACTTCTCCTCCCAAGCATAAATGAGGCTAAACTTTTCCTCAAGCTCGTTGACAAGGAAGCCCAGATCGGAGGATCCGACAGAACTCCCCTCCTAGAAGATTCAACAATTATGCCCCCTTGAACACCTCCAAGACTCGGGTGCTGATGGAGATAAGGGAGTAGCTGACGGAGCCTGGGAAGATGCGGACTCACCCAACCAAACATAACCCCAACAAGTATTGCCTCTACCATCATGATCATGATCATGATACTGAAGAATGCATCTAGCTTTAGGACGAGATTGAAGCACTGATTAGAAGGGGTCAGCTAAACCAGTTCATCAAGCACCAGCCAAAAAGGAGAGAAGATCGTCCGAGAGCCCTGCCACCACCTGAACCACCTCGGCGAGATGAGCCCCAAGGAGATCGGCCCCCTCTCGAAGTCATCAATGCTATCACTAGGGGACACCAGCAAGGGGAGGCCAGTAGATCGATCGAGCTGACAAAGAGGCAGTGGACTGAGGAGCCCATCACCTTCACTAAAGAGGATGCCCAGGGAGTTCAACTTCCGCACAATGATGCGGTTATAGTAATTTTTAAATATTACTGATTATAATGTATGCCATATTTTAATTAATAATGGAAGCTCTATTGATATCTTATTTTAAAATATTTTTTCTAAAATATTCATATCTGATAATAGGATGGGCCCAATGAATTTTTTGTTGGTAGGATTCATGGGAGATGCCATGCCAATAGAAGGGATAATAACATTGTCTGTGGTGGCCGATCGATACCCGAAGCAATCTATGGCACGAGTTGATTTTCTGGTAGTCAAAGCCCCTTTTGCCTACAATGCAATCCTTTGCCGACCTGGTTTGAATGCACTTCGGACTGTAGTTTCTAGTTACTATCTAAAGATGAAGTTCCTGACTAGGCATGGAGTCGGAGAGATCAGAGGAGATTAAGCGCTAGCTTGGAACAACTACAGTATTGCTTTATAGGAAGGAAGACAAGCAGACCTTTATCCAGTGGATGGACTTGATGCCCATGATGATCTATCTGAAGAAAGAGGAGAATCCATTGATGACCTCATGGAGATTCCTCTAAATGATAGAAATGAAAAACATATAGTGAAGATCAGCTCGAGCCTAAGAGGAGAAGTTAGAAAGCAGCTCGTCACCTTCTTGCAAAGAAACTCTGATGTCTTTGCTTGGGTGCCTGCAGACATGTCTAGAATCGATGTAGAAGTTATGGAGCACCGCCTGAGCATAGACATTAAGCGATGACCAGTGAAGCAGAAGAAATGCAGCTTTGCACTAGAAAGGCAGAAGGTGATAATGGACAAAGTCGATAAACTTCTAAAGGCGAGATTTATTCGAGAAGTGCTTTACCTTGACTGGATCACAAATGTTATCTTGGTTAAAAAAGCAAATGGCAAGTGGAGGATATGCATAGACTTAATAGATTTAAACATGGCCTGCCCAAAAGATAGCTATCCACTATTTAAAATCGACCAATTGGTGGATGCAACTTCAGGTCATGAGCTCCTCACCTTTCTGGATGCCTTCTCCTATTATAATCAAATCTAGATGGCACCAGAGGATGAGAAAAAAATTACTTTTATTACTGACCATGGTCATTATTGTTATAGGATCATGTCATTCGGGCTTAAAAATGCAGGTGTGACATACCAGTGCCTAGTTAATAAAATCTTCAAGTAGCAGATCGGCCATAACATGGAAGTCTATGTGGATGATATATTGGTTAAAAGCTGATCTTCACCAAACCATATCACCAACCTTAAAGAAACCTTCCGCACCCTCTGGAAGTACAAAATAAAGCTAAAGCCTATAAAATGCACTTTCGAAGTAACCTCAGGGAAGTTCTTAGGATTCATGGTGTCAAGTTGTAGCATCGAGACCAACCCAGAGAAGATCAAAGCTATTCAGGAAATGACTGCCCCAAAAATAATAAAAGAAGTCCAACACCTCACAGACAAGATGGCAGCTCTGAATCACTTCGTATCAAGGTCGACGGAGTGTTGCATACCCTTCTTCCAAGTACTCAAGCAGCCTAAGAACTTTAGCTAGACCCCCGACTGTCAGCAAGCCCTTGAAGAACTGAAGAACTACCTCAGCTCACCCCCACTGCTTGTCAAACCTAAATCTGGGGAAGAATTAGTCCTGTATCTTGTTGTGTCTCCTATAGCTATTGGAGCTGTACTGGTTAAAGAGGAAGCAAAAATTCAAAAGCCAATCTACTACATAAGCAGAGTTCTGAAGGATGTGAAAATAAGGTACACCAAATTAGAAAAACTAATCTATGCCTTATTGATTACAGTCGGAAAGCTCTGTCCTTATTTTTAGGGGCACACAATTACTCATTTTACTAACCAACCCATCAAGATGGTTTTTCATCGATCCGATATCTCGGGCAGGATAGCAAAGTGGGCGATCGAGTTGATTGAATTCGATATCCACTTTCAACCTCGACCATCCATTAAAGCTCAAATATTGATCGATTTTATAGTAGAATGTACTATTCCAGAGGAGACCAAACCTGAGCATCAAGAAGCCTTCATCCCTAGCTCCTCAGAAGAAAAGGCCGATCTTCCTGAAGACTTTTGGGAGCTGTATGTGGATGGTTCATCCAGTGCTTTCGAGGTAGGTGTGGGCTTAATTCTCATCAATCTGGAAGGAGTTGTGGTAGAGTACATGTTGTGCTTTGACTTTCCTGCCACTAACAATGGAGTAGAATATGAAACCCTACTTGTAGGACTGAGGATAGCCAAGGAGCTAGGAGTGCAACATTTGAAGGCATACAGTGACTCATAGTTGATAGTGGGATAGGTTAATAGCTCCTTTGAAGCCCAAGAGGAGAGCATGAAAAAGTACTTGAAAAAGATGAAAAGCTTAAGTTCGACCTTTGACGACTTTGGCATTCAGTAGATTCTAAAAGTAAAAAATATCATAGCCGATCTCCTCTTGAAACTGGCCACCTTAGCCCTGAATAAGCTACAGAAAGAAGTCCTTTTTGAGGTCCTATAATGCCCAAGTTTGGAATAGCCCCAAGCGATAATGCAAGTGATCATGAGCCCAGCTGGATCGACCCATTGATAGCATATCTCAAGGAAGTGACTCTTTCCAAGGATCACAAAAAAGCTCAAAAGTTAAGAAATCAAGTTTCTCGCTATATTCTACATAATGGCAAGTTGTATAAGAGGTCGTACTCTTTGCCACTCCTTAAATGTCTCAGACCTTCAAAAGCCAGTTATGCCCTAAGAAAAGTTTACGAGGGGATTTGTAGAAATCATCTGGGAGCGAGATTCCTATCATACAAATTGCTCAACCAAGGATACTACTAGTCGACGATGCATCAAGATGCGGTGGATTATGTGAGAAGGTGCGATGGATGTCAAAAAAATGCCAATATCCAGAGATAGTAGACTTCACAGCTCACACCACTAAGTGCCCCTTGGCCATTTGCACAATGAGGGATGGACATACTCGGACCTTTTTTCATAGCATCTAGATAGTGAAAGTCTCTATTGATGGTAGTGGATTACTTCACTAAGTGGGTCGAGATTGAACCTCTAGCAAAAATCACTGAAGCTAAAGTGCAGGACTTCATCTAGAAGTCGATTGTTTGTAGGTTTGGTCAACCTCGGATGCTAATCATTGATAATGGGTGTTAGTTTGTGGGTGCAAAGTTTACTGAGTTCTACAAAGGCCTGAATATATCTCACCACTTCACATCAGTGGCTCATCCATAGACAAATGGTGAGGTGGAGGTGACTAATAGGATCTTGCTTCAAGGGATAAAGGCCAGGCTGAAGAGAGCAAAGGAAACCTTGGTGGATGAACTTTATCATGTGCTCTAGGGTTACCGAACCACCCAAAGATTGCCCATTGGAGAAATACCCTTTGTGCTAGCCTTTGGGATAGAGGCGGTTATCCCGATCAAATTTGAACTCCCCTCAGCACGAGTAGAGGCCTTCAATGAATGAGACAACTCACCGAACCTCAGAGCTAATTTTGATCTATTAGAAGAAAAAAGAGAAAGCCCAGATTCGAATGATAGCTTACAGGCAGAGGGTAGCTTGCTACTATAATTTGGGTATCAGAAGCAAAACCTTCAGAATAGGAGATCTCGTACTTCGATGAGTAGATGTTTTGCAGCCTCAGAATCAAGAAAAGCTTGCCCCAAACTAGGAAGGCTCTTATAAGGTAGTGGAAATCATCCGACCGAAAATATATTATTTGAAGGAGCTCAGAGGATCAATGCTCCTGCAACCTTGAAATTCAAAAAACCTACGAATGTACTACCAGTAATTCAAACCCTAATAAAATCTTCTTATTTCGATATTTTTATTTTCTTTTTTCCATGGAATCATGTGAGGACAGGAAATGACCTGGTCAAATTTTATCAATAAACTTAATAGAAAATCTCCGATTATTTAAGACAGAAGGAGGGGAGAGGCCCTTACAATAGTCCTTTTATGCTCCTATACCTTTGTTAAGGATAGGAGGTGAACCTCGTCCTAACAAAGGAAGGCAAATTCTGTCAGAAACAAAAGGAGGACCTCATTTTGATGGGGAGACAAAAAGGTCAGCCGTATTAGAAATAGGAGGAGGACCTCATCCTAGCATGGGTAATGAAGACCTCCAGTTATTTAAGATAGAAGGAGGGGAGAGGCCCTAATAATGGCCCTTTTGTGCCCCTATACCTTTATTAGGGATAGGAGATGAACCTCATCCTAACAAAAGAAGACCAATCCCATCAGGAACAAGAGGAGAACCTCATCCTGATAGGAGGATAAAAAGGCCAACCATGTTAGGAATAGGAGGAGGACATCATCCTGGCACAGATAATGAAGACCTTCAATTATTTAAGATAGGAGGAGGGGAGAGGCCCTTACAATGATCCTTTTTTATCCTTATACCTTTATTAAGGATAGGAGGTGAACCTCATCCTAACAAAAGAAGGCCAATCCCGTCAGGAATAAAAGAAGGATCTCATCTTGATAGGAGGACAAAAAGACCAACCATATCAAAAATAAAAGAATGACCTCATCCTGGTATGGGCAATGAAGATCTCCAATTATTTAAGATAGGAGGAGGAAAGAGGTCTTTACAATGGCCCTTTTGTGTCTCTATATCTTTGTTAGGAGTAGGAGGCGAACCATGCCTTAACAAAGGAAGGCCAATACCATCAAAAATAGGAGGACGATCTCAACCTGATAGAAGGACAAAAAGGTCAATCGTGTCAGGAACAGAAAGAGGACCTCATCTTGGAACGAGCAATGAAGACCTCTGGTTATTTAAGATTGGAGGAGAGGGAGGCCCCTACAACGGTCCTTTTGTGTTCCTATACCTTTGTTAGGGATATGAGGCGAACCTCGTCCTAACAAAAAAAGATCAACCCCATCAGGAGCAGGAGAAGGACCTCATCCTGATAGAGAGACAAAAAGATCAATCATGTCAGGAACAGGAGGAGGATCTCATCCTGGCACGGGCAATGAAGATCTTCGATTATTTAAGATAGAGAGAGAGGAGAGGCCCTTACAATGGCTCTTTTGTGCTCCTATATATTTGTTAGGAACAGAAGACGAATCTCATCCTAACAAAGGAAAGCCAACCCCATCAAGAACAAGAGCAGAATCTCATCCTGATAGGGGGACAAAAGGCCAGTCGTGTCAGAAATAGGAGAAGGACCTCGTCTTAGCATGGGCAATGAAGACCTCCATTTATTTAAGACAGGAGGAGGGAAGAGGCCCTTATAATGTCCCTTTTGTGCTCCTATACTTTTGTTAGAGATAGGAAGAGGACCTCGTCCTAACAAAGAAAGATCAATCCCATTAGGAATAGGAGGATCTCGTCCTGATAGAAGGAGAAAAAGATCAATCATGTCAGGAACAGGAGGGCCACGTCCTGACATCGGCAATGAAGACCTTCAATTATTTAAGACAGGAGGAGGGGAGAGGCCCTTATAACAGTCTTTTTACATCCCTATATCTTTGTTAGGGATAGGAGGGAGATCTCGTCCTAACAAAGAAAGACCAATCATGCCAGGAATGGAAGAAGAACCTCGTCTCGACACGTAAGAAGACCTTCGATTATGAACAAGAGAAAAACAAAGGAAATATAGAGGTGAAGGAATATTGAACATGAGTAGAACAAAATGATGATTAAAGAAAGTATAGCTTCATTAAAGAAAGAATTGATTACTAGACAAGGATCTGCAAGATCGATCATAAAAAAATAAAGATTGGAGTTAATAAAAGTTCTAAGAAGGATCGAGTTCTTCGGACTTCAAACTGCTGGCCATCACCAGAGATTTCTTTAAGCTGACGATCTCCTCCTCAAGCTCTTTTCTCCTCATCATGTTATCGCGGAACATCCTGTTAGCCCTTCGATAGTTTTTTTTTCTGATGCTCGTAGTCTCATCATCAAAATCTCTGATTCAGCTTCAGCATCCTTAACAGCTTACTGCTCGCAAATTAGCTAAAGCTTTAGTCACTGAACTTTAGCCTTCTCCACCTCGATCGACTTCGAGACTCACCCATGATCCTCTTCAAAGAGACGATCTCCTCTGACTCCCCGTTGGTGTCAGACTGATAATTATCAATAAGCTGCTGTTGAAGCTAAGCCACCTCGCTATTAGCGGCACAGAGCTTCTGCTCCAGCAAGGATATCCTCCTATACTAGCCCAATCGGTAGGTCTCATAGGCAAGCTCGACATCGTGCAGTTGCTTCTGAAGGGCAGAAAATCTCTACGACTAGTTTCATTAATATTGAGCCTTGTCAGAAGACCACAATGAACCTTCCTTCAGTAGATGAGTTTTCTCTTTTGCCATCTTGAGCTCAACTTCGAGGGAGCTGGCCTTCATAGTTAACATCCAGGACTTCTCACTGGCACTATTCCTAAGCTCGGCCTACTCTTTCTCGAAGTTATTCTTCTTGATGCTGAAGCTTGTAGACTCTTTCATGTGTAGCTTATGAAGGCGAGTGACTTCAACCATTGCCTCCGAGGCATTCTTCCTAGACCTCTGGAGCTTGTCCTCTATCTTATTCAACTTCTTTGTTAGATGATGGATTTCTCTTTTCAAATCCTTCACTATAGGTCTTAGAGGGATACCTTCAGGGGATGACTCAACGTTGGTTGGAGATGACTAGCCTTCACTTTGGCCACTAGAAGGATGCTAAATAACATTCACCATAGCATAATTATGAGGATAAGGCAATTCATTTTCATTTCTCAAAATATTTGGAGATACATGAAAAAGAAAGAAAAAATACAATCGTTTAAGGTTCTAGACCTCGAAAGGAATAGCGGAGGTCGAGGTCGGAGTGTTTTCTGCTACCTCTAGCTCTGGTCCAAGTTTGGGTGCGTCAGTGGTAGGATCGGAGGGCTTGGGGACAACATTGATAGGAGAAGGATCGGCCATGGCTGCAGATAGTCCCGCCTCTTCATTAGGGACCACCTCGTATAAGAAGCTGAGGTTAAGTTAGGAAAACATGGCTGCCACTCAATCCTTGCAAAGTTCATATCTCTTCTGGAAGGCCTCCTGGCCAAAGGCAACGTTTAGGTCCCTCATCTTAAAAGAGACCTTGAACTCCTTCATGGCCTAGATCTTCGCCTCCAGGATCTACTTCGATGCTTGATCCTTTAACTCGCCAACCTTTGCCAAGGCCTTCTTCCTCCTTTCCTCCTCTAGGGCCAAGGTGGCTTGTAGCTCTGCCAAGCTGAGCTCCCCTTTCCTGAGCTTCTTGCATAGATCCTTGACTTCGATTGCTTTCTTCTTCGAGAGACGGTCAGCCTCCTTCCAAAGGCGATCGACCTCGGCTTGAAGGTCTTTCTGAGGCTTCAATGCCTCTGACCTCAGTCGGTTCACCATTTTGATGTGTGCGAGTATTTGGTGACCCAACTATAGCAGATAAATCATGTTAAAAAAAATCAATCAATCAAATCATCAAATCAGCAGGATGACTACCTTAAGGAAGGTCCCCAAGGAATCCCAAATGAGCTGCGTGTGGTCGAGGTCGACCATCTGGTCCACCACCTCGGGCAGGATAAATTTGTCAGTTAAATTTCAGACGAGGGTTGGGTCACTGAAGGGATCATTTCTTGGACTGTCGTCGCTGCCATTGGACCCGCCAGGATGCACCTTTTGGTGCACCTTCACAATGGCTCTCTTACCCTTCTTCTTCTCCCACTCTTCTCTTCCAGCAGGAGACTGTGGAGCTGGGTCCTCGATCGAAGAACTCATGGAGGTTGGAGGCATAGAGTCCTCAGTAGCGACATCGATCTTGGCCTTGGGGACGACCTCAATGGTGACAGTGACTTCGGTAGCAGCGGCAGCACCAGTAGGTGCAACAGAACTGGGGGCATCCATCCTAGCTTCCTTAGCGACAGGCACCTCGGATGTGGTACCTTTTCCTTTATGGGCTTGGAGCCCCTTCAATAGCATTTCAATGGTTTTAACATCCATCTCTATCATAGAGATAAAAGCACAGTCAAAAAAGAGGAAGAAAAAGAAAAAAAAGGGATAGCCCACCAACTTTGGCTGCCGACCTGCCAGATTCAGAGGGCTAAGGTTGAGATTGAACAAGATCTATTCTTTTATTAGTTTGGATATCGAAGGAGTTCAGTAATCTCTAATCATGGCGATAGACTCTTGGCCCGCACTCTCTAACCCCGAGGCTCGACGAACGGAATCCCTCAAGTATTCCCAAGGTGGGAGTCCTAAGTGCAGGGTTGGGTAGAAAATGAAAATAAACTTTTTCTTTCAATTATGGATGGAAGAGGGGGCACCCTTAAGCAATCCCATCTTGTTGAACTGGGAGAAAATATACCACCAATCCTTGACGGGAGGGTGGTGCTTAAAGATGAAGAAAGTTCGAAAGAAGAAAATCGTGGGCTGGACTCCAGCAAATATACCGAGGGCAACAAATCCTATGATAAATCTAAAGAAATTCAGAACTACCGAGGCTAGGGAGATGTTTAAAAAGAAAAAAGAACAACAATGAAGTTAGGAAGGGGAAGCCTTAATCTAGCATGGAAGGCCTCCAAGTACAAGCAAAATCGATCTGGAGGAGGGGCATAAGTCCGACCGCTCGGACCAAGAAGTTCCAGCTCATATCGGGCGGCACTCCATACTGAATCCTAACTAGTGATAGATCCTTAGTGGTCAAACAATAGGAGATGGACTTCGATTTGAAGTCTAGCTGAGGTACTACCCTAGGCTCGGTTTCCATCCTAACCTCAGGGTCATTGGAGTTTTGGTCAATCAAGCTCTAGGAACCACTGGAACAAGAAACCTTAGACGACATCTAGATTGAGCTAAATCAAATAAAATCCCTAGAAAAAGAATAAAAAAAGGAGTGGTGGAAATCCAAAAATAAAGAATAACGGTGTTCACCTAGGAAAACTTGAAGAGATCTGAAGAATGGAAGAAAACTAAGAATCAAGAAGACAGTGATGGAGGACTAACCTAGGAAGCCATAAGAAGAAAGTCGAAAGAATGAAGGAGGGTCAAGAAGGACGGCAGTGGCTAGAGGAGTTGCAAAATGAGAGGGGGCAATAAGAATAGGACACTTGGAGACAACAGGAAGTGAAGGAAGGAGAAGCAAAAGCTCAGATCGAAAACAAGAAGCTATAGATGGAGGAAGGGGGTTTAAATAGGCAAATCAGAGCCCTAGAAGAAGTCATGATTATAGGATCCCATCAGTCAACCCCAACCTACCACGTCTCCCACTCGCACCTACCGCCTGACAAAGCAGTAACTGCTCCATACGTGGAGCAGTGTGCCAGACGAATTTTTAAAGGGTTACATCCGTTCGGTCATTCGACATCAAATCACAGCACCAATTTGAAAAGAGATAGAAAGTTTCGTTCTCTAAGGTGGAAAATTGCCAAAGAACTTTGACCGTAGCAGTTTCTTTTCCTGTACTCCCTTCATCCAAAATTTGAACTCAAGAGTAGGGGGATAAGTGTTTGAAAAAAAATGGCCACCGTTGAAGTTCTTGTCCGAAGTCCTTGATCATCGATCCCCTTCCTATTGAGATTTGTCGATCTCCCTAGTGACAAGTTCATGCTGCGGAACCCTCCGAAAGTGCTTGGAAGCTCGATGGTGCGACCTCGAATAAGTAAAATAGAATTATTATTATGCTAACCTTGTCCTCTGGTTAAAGATGGAAGATAGGTTTGAAGCCCGACCGTGCTCCTCCTAGACGTCCTTCCTCTAGTCGAACTCCCACCAGTTGACCTCTTCCTGGACGACCTTCCTCCAGTCGACCAACTCTTGGATGACCTCCCTCCAATCAAACTCCCTCCAGGTGACCTCCCTCATATCGAACTCCTTCCGAATGATCTCCTTCCAATCGAACTCCTTTCGAATGACCTCCTTCTAGTCGACCTCCTTCAAGATGACCTCCTCCAATCGACCTTCTTCCAGATGACCTCCTCCCATTGACCTCCTCCTGGATGACCTCCGCTAGTCGAACTCCCTCCGGACGACCTCCCTCCAATCGAACTCCCTTCGGATGACCTCTCTCTAATTGAACTCCTCTTGGACAACCTTTCCTTAGTTGAACTCCCTCCGGACGACCTCCCTCCAGTCAAACTCCTTCTAGACGACCTTCCTCCAGTCGACCTCCTCCGAGATGACCTTCCTCCAGTCGAACTTCTTTCAGATGACCTCCTCCAGTCAACCTCCTCCTAGACAACCTTCCTCCAATCAAACTCCTTTCGGATGACCTCCTCTAGTCGATCTCCTCTTGGATGACCTCCCTCTAGTCAAACTCCCTCCAGATGACCTCCTCCAGTCGAACTCCCTCTAGATGACCTCCCTTCAGTTGACCTCCTCCTGGATGACCTACCTCCAGTCGAACTCCTCCAGTCGACCTCCTCCTAGATGACCTTCTCTAGTCGAATCCCCTCCAAAAATCTCCTCCAATCGACCTCCTCCTAGACAACCCCCTGCAGTCGACCTTCTTCCGATTGACCTGCTCCCAGTCACTTGGAAGAGCCTCGCCATTCACATAAATTTGGCTACCAGCTCAACACGAATTGACCAATGTGCAGGCGATCTCAAAAGAGCCCAAATTTCTCTAGAGCCATTTTGACCCAAGGCTCTTCGCCATCAGCGCCTATCCCATTCAAACTTCGACTATTAATCCCCAATGTATGGGCATGTCATGACAACATATACCACTCTCAACTAGCAAGTCACAATAATAGACACCACTCTTGACTAACAAGTCACAATAACGAACACCATCCTCCATAACAAACTCCATGTGGCTAGAGCAGCCCACTATCAGACGGTTACGGTTGTCGCTATCAGTTTGTTACACCCTCTATCTATAAAAAAGAATCCTCTAGATACGTTTTCTCTAAGCTCTCTCCGCCTTTTCGATACTCTGCCTCTCTATTTTTTGAGCACACCATTCTAGTTGGTCAAAAAATTGACTTGAGCGTTGAAGGGTCCTGTCGGAGCCACCTCCCCTATGATTTGGATTTTATTTTGCAAGTCCCATCGGCGGCCCTGCCTTCTATACTCCAGTCATCTTCGACATCCTCATGGATTTTCATACCAATAGAATTGACGCTAGAGAAAGGATCTTTTCTGAGCCCATGTTATAAAAGGAGTGTCCAGTCAATCTCACCCACCCTCTTTTCTCTTTTGATTTCTCAAATCTGCTTTTGCTTAATCTCTTCTTGCTTCAAAAAATACCTCCAAGAAAGATGACCACCCGATAGTCTACCACCTTCACCAGATCTGAGTCGGATCCACCCATTCTGGCTCCATCATCAGCTCCCCAACCTCCTCCATCGACGATCATGATGGATCCAGAGTAATTTAACCTACTGATGTAGCAGATTTGGGGCCTCACCAAGATGGTGCAAGCCATGTACCAGCCTCCGATGGTGATCCGATCGAAAAATCCCCAATCGAGGCTTTAGGAACTGGTACCAAGAAGGGCAACATGGGTCAGTAGACCCATCATCTCTGGAAAGGAGAAGTAGAGAGTAGGGAGCCCCTGTTTCAATCATGACTCTTCTCTGGAAAAAGCTTTCCTTATTTACAGTCGATGACCCTCTGAGATCCATGGTCGAGATGATGATCTCGACCAAAAACTTCAAGATATGAACTGATGGATTGAGGAGCTCCGCTATGCCATCCCAGTTCACCATGATGATATCTACACCGATCCTCCTTTCTCTATCAAAATCATGCAAGAGTCCATCCTGCCGAACTTCAGGCTCCTCCAATTCGATATCTATGATGAAACTTCTGATCCGATCGACCATCTAGAGGCTTTTCGGATGATGATGCAGCTTCATGGTTCATCGAACGCCATCCTATGCTGGGCTTTCCCATCTATCCTGAAGGGAGCAGCAAGAAACTAGTATTCAAGCCTTAAGCCGAGTACAATCTTCTCTTTCGATCAAATGAGCCATCAGTTTGTGGCTCAATTCATAAGCAGCTAGTGCCCGAGACAATGTTTAGATTCCCACATCAACATAAAGCAGAAGGACGAGGAGGCAATCTGAGCTTACATCAATCATTTTAATGCTGCTACATTAGAGATCCAAAATCTGGACCAGTCTGTCGCTATGGCTGCACTAAAGGATGGCCTCTAGATAAATGACCTTCTATCCTCCCTGAAAAAAAAATATCCTAAGAATTTTGCTAATATGCTGGCCCGAGCCGAAGGTTATGCACGAAAAGAAGAAGCCTTCAAATTGAAGGACGATGAGGCTACAAGTGAGCGGCAAGAAAGTGAACCTAGCCAACCCACGCTTGAAAGAAAGTCGAGTAAAGCTCGACCGCGCTTTCGAACTCCTCCCAAGCGCAAATGAGTCCGAACTCCTCCTCGAGCTCATCGACAAGGAAGCTCAAATCGGAGGACCTAGTAGAACTCCCCTCCTAGAAGATTCAACAATTATGCCCCCTTGAACGCCTCCAAGACTCAGGTGCTGATGGAGATAAGGGAGCAGCTGGCCAAGCCAGAAAAGATGTGGACTCATCCGACCAAACATAATTTCAACAAGTACTATCTCTACCATCGTGACCATGGTCATGATACTGAAGAATGCATCTAGCTTTAGGATAAGATTGAAGCACTAATTAGGAGGGGCCGGCTAAATCGGTTCATCAAGCATTGGCCAAAAAGGAGAGAAGATCGTCCGAGAGCTCCGCTACCACCTGAGCCACCTCGACGGGACGAGTCCTAAGGAGATCGGCCCCCTCTCGGAGTCATCAATGCTATCACTGAAGGACACCAGCGAGGAGAGGCCAGCAGATCGATCGAGCTGATGAAGAGGCAGCGGACTGAGGAGGCCATCTCCTTCATTGAAGAGGACGCCTAGGGAGTTCAGCTTCTGCATAATGATGTAGTTGTAGTAATTTTTAAATATTGCTAATTATGATGTACGTCATATTTTAATTAATAACGGAAGCTCTGTTGATGTCTTATTTTATAATGCTTTTTTCAAAATATCCATATCTGATGATAGGATGGGCCTAATGAATTTTTTGTTGGAAGGGATAATAACGTTGCCTATGGTGGCTGGTTAATACCCGAAGCAATCTATGGCATGAGTTGATTTTTTGGTAGTCAAAGCCCCTTCTACCTACAATGCAATCCTTGGCCAACCTGGTTTGAATACACTTCGGGCTATAGTTTCTACTTACTATCTAAAGATGAAGTTCTCGACTAGGCATGGAGTCAGAGAGATCAGAGAAGATTAAGCGCTAGCTCAAAACTGCTACAGTATTGCTTTATAGGGAGGAAAACAAGCAGACCTTTATCCAGTGGATGGACTTGATGCACGTGATGATCTATCTGAAGAAAGAGGAGAATCCATCGATGACCTATTGGAGATTCCTTTGAATGATGGAAATAAAAAACATACAGTGAAGATCGGCTGAAGCCTAAGAGGAGAAGTTAGAAAGTAGCTCGTCACCTTCTTGCAAAGAAACTCTAATGTCTTCGCTTGGATGCCTACAGACATGTCCGGAATTGATGCAGAAGTTATGGAGCACTGCCTCGGTGTTGACATTAAGCGATGACCAGTGAAGCAGAAGAAACACAGCTTTGCACCAGAAAGGCAGAAGGCGATAATGGACAAAGTCAACAAACTTCTAAAGATGGGATTTATTCGAGAAGTTCTTCACCTTGACTGGATCGCAAATGTTATCCTGGTTAAAAAAGCAAATGATAAGTGGAGGATGTGCATAGACTTTATAGATTTAAACACAACCTGCCCAAAAGATAGTTATCCACTGTCCAAAATTGATCAACTAATGGATGCAACTTCAGGCCATGAGCTCCTTACCTTCATGGATGCCTTCATCGGTTATAATCAAATCCAGATGGCATCAGATGATGAGAAAAAAACTGCTTTTATTATCGATCGTGGTCATTATTATTATAGGATCATACCGTTCGGGCTTAAAAATGTAGGTGTGACATACCAGCACCTAGTCAACAAAATCTTCAAGGAGCAGCTTAGCCATAACATGGAAGTCTATGTAGATGATATGTTGGTCAAAAGCCGATCTTTACCAAACCATATCACCGACCTTGAAGAAATCTTCATCATCCTCTGAAAGTATAAGATGAAGCTAAACCCTATGAAATGCACTTTCAAAGTAACCATGAGAAAGTTCTTAGGATTCATGTTGTCAAGTTGAGGCATCGAGGCCAACCCAAAGAAGATCAAAGCCATTCAGAAAATAACTGCCCCAAAAATAATAAAAGTAGTCCAATGCCTCACAGGCAAGGTGGTAGCTCTGAATTGCTTTGTATCAAGATCGGCGAAGCATTGCATGCCCTTCTTCCAAGTACTCAAGCAACCTAAGAACTTTAGCTGGAGCCAACTGTCAGCAAACTCTTGAAGAACTAAAGAACTACCTTAGCTCACCTCCACTGCTCGTCAAACCTGAACCTGAGGAAGAATTGATCCTGTATCTTGCTGTGTCTCCTATAGCTATTGGAGCCGTACTGATTAGAGAGGAAGCAAAAATTCAAAAATTGATCTACTACATAAGCAAAGTCCTGAGGGATGTAGAAATGAGGTACACCAAATTAGAAAAACTAACCTATGCCTTGTTGATACAGCCAAAAAGCTCCGATATTATTTTCAGGGGCCCACTATTACTCTTTTTACTGATCAATCCATCAAGGCAGTTCTTCATCGATCTGATACCTCGAGCAGGGTAGCAAAGTGGGCGATCGAGTTAACTAAATTTGACATCCACTTTCAATCTCGGTCATCCATTAAAGCTCAAATATTGGTCGATTTTATTGTAAAATATACTATTCCGGAGGAGACCAAACCTGAGCGTTAAGAAGCCTTCATCCCTAGCTCCTCAAAAGAAAAGATCGATCTTTCTGAAGACTTTTGGATGTTGTATGTGGATGGTTCATCCAATGCCTTCGGGGCAGGTGCCGACTTAATTCTCATCAATTCGGAAGGAGTTGTGGTTGAGTATGCAATGCACTTTGACTTTTTTGCTACTAACAATAGAGCAGAATATGAAGCCCTACTTGCAAGACTGAGGATAGCTAAGGAGCTAGGAGTGCAATATTTGAAGGCATATAGTGACTCACAGTTGGTTGTGGCATAGGTTAATAGCTCGTTTGAAGCCCGGGAGGAGAGCATGAAAAAGTACTTGAAAAAGATGAAAAGCTTAAGTTCGACCTTTGATGACTTCAGCATTCAGTAGATTCCAAGAATGAAAAATACTAGAGCCAACCTCCTCTCGAAACTGGCCACCTTAGCCCCAAACGAGCTACCGAAAGAAGTCCTTTTTGAGGTCCTGCAACGCCCAAGTTTGAAAGAGCCCCAAGCAATAATGTAAGTTGATCATGAGCCCCGCTGGATCGACCCATTGATAGCATATCTCAAGGAAGGGACTCTCTCCAAGGATCATAAAGAAGCTCGAAAGTTAAGAAATCAAGATTCTCGCTACGTTCTGCATGAAGGCAAGCTGTATAGGAGGCCGTACTCTTTGCCACTCCTCAAGTATCTCCAACCTTCAGAAGCCAATTATGCCTTGAGGGAAGTTCACGAGGGGATTTGCAAAAATCATCTAGAAGCAAGATCCCTATCATACAAGTTGCTCCACCAGGGATACTACTAGCCGACGATGCATCAAGATGTGGTGGATTATATGAGAAGGTGTGATAGGTGTCAAAGAAATGCCAATATCTAGAGATAGTCGACTTTGCAGCTCATACCGCTAAGTGCTCCTGGTTGTTTGCACAATGAGAGATGGACATACTCGAACTTTTTCTCATGACATCTGAGCAACGAAAGTTTTTATTGGTGGCAGTGGATTACTTCACTAAGTGGGATGAGGTCGAACCTCAAACAAAAATTACTAAAGCTAAAGTGCAGAATTTCATCTGAAAGTTAATTGTTTGCAGGTTTGGTCCACCTCTGATGCTAATCATCGATAATGGACGTCAGTTTGTGGGTATGAAGTTCACTGAGTTCTGTGAAGGCTTGAATATATCTCACCACTTCACATCAATGGCTCATCCGTAGGTGAATGATGAGGCAGAGTGACTAATAGGACCTTGCTTCAAGAGATAAAGGTTAGGCTGGAGAGAGCAAAGGGGACCTAGATGGATGAACTCTATCATGTGCTCTGAACTTATCGAACCACCAAAAGATCATCCACTGGAGAAACATCCTTTGCACTAGCCTTCGGGATAGAGGCGGTTATCCCGATCGAACTTGAACTCCCCTCAGCAAGAATAGAACCCTTCAATGAATGAGACAACTTACGGAACCTCCGAGCTAATCTTGATCTGTTGGAAGAAAAAAGAGAGAAAGCCTAAATTCGAATGATAGCTTATAGGCAGAGGATAGCTTGCTACTACAATTCAAGGGTCAAAAGCAAAACCTCCAAAATAGGGGATCTCGTACTTCGATGAGTGGACGTTTTCAACCCCAGAATCAAGGAAAGCTTGTCCCGAACTAAGAAGGCCCTTACAAGGAAGTGGAAATCATCCAACTAGGGACATATTATTTGAAGAACCTCGGAGGATCAATGCTCCTACGGCCTTGAAATTCAAAAAACCTACGAATGTACTATCAGTAATTCAAACCCTAATAAAATCTTCTTATTTTGATATTTTTGTTTTCTTTTTGCCATGAAATCATGTGATGATAGGAAATGATCCAGCCAAATTTTGTCAATAAACTTAGTAGAAGACTTTTGATTATTTAAGATCGTAGGAGGGGAGAGACCCTTACAAGGGCCCTTTTATGCTCCTATGCCTTTGTTAGGGATAGGAGGCGAACCTCATCCTAACAAAGAAAGGCTAATTCCATCAGGAATAGGAAGAGGATCTTGTCTTAATAGGAGGACAAAGAGACCAACCATGTCAGAAATAAGAGGAGGACCTCATCCTGGCATGGGCAATGAAGACCTCTAGTTATTTAAGATAGGAGGAGGAGAGAGATCCTTACAACGATCCTTTTGTGCCCCTATATCTTTGTTAGGAACAGAAGGTGAACCTCGTCCTAACAAAGGAAGGCCAACCCCATCAGGAATAAGAGGAGCACCTTATTCTGATAGGAGGACAAAAAGGCCAACCATGTCAGGAGCAAGAGGACCTAGTCCTGGTATGGGCAATGAAAATCTCTGATTATTTAAGATAGGAGAAGAAGAAAGATCCTTACAATGATCTTTTTATGCTCCTATACTTTTATTAGGGACAAGAGGCAAACCTCATCCTAATAAAAGAGGACCAACCCCATCAGAAATAAGAGGAGGACCTCGTCTTGATAAGGGAACAAAAAGGCCAACCATGTCAGGAATAGGAGGAGAATCTCGTCCTAGCATGGGTAATGAAGACTTTTGATTATTTAAGATAGAAGAAAGGGAGAGGCCCTTTCAATGGCCCTTTTGTGCCTCTATACCTTTGTTAGGGACAGGAGGTGAACCTCGTCCTAACAAAGAAAGGCCAACCTCGTCAGTAATAGGAGGAGGATCTAATCCTGATAAGAGGATAAAAAGATCAACCATGTCAGAGATAGGAGGAGGACCTCATCCTAGAATGGGCAATGAAAACCTTCAGTTATTTAAAATAAGAGAAAAAAAGAGGCCCTTATAACGGCTCTTTTGTGCCCCTATACCTTTATTAGGGATGGGAGGCAAATCTTATCCTAACAAAGAAAGTCCAACCCCGTTAGGAATAGGTGAAGGATCTCTTCTTGATAGGAGGATAAAAAGGCTAACCATATCAGGAACAGAAGGAGGATCTTGTCCTAGCACTAAAAATAAAGATCTTCGATTATTTAAGATAGAGGGAGGAAAGAGGCCCTTACAACGGTTCTTTTATGCCCTATACCTTTGCTAAGGATAGGAGGCAAACCTCGCCATAACAAAGAAAGGCCAACCCCATCAGAAATAGAAGGAGGATCTCGTCTTGATAGAGGAACAAAAACATCAGTCATGTCAGGAATAGAAGGAGAACCTCATCCTGGCACGGGCAATGAAGACCTCCATTTATTTAAGACAAGAGAAGGAGAGAGGCCCTTACAATGACCATTTTCTGCTCCTATACCTTTGTTAGGAACAGAAAGAGGATCTCACCCTAACAAAGGAAGGCCAACCCCATCAAGAATAGGAGAAGGACATCATCCTGATGGAAGGATAAAAAGGCCAATCATATCAGAAATAAGAGGAGAATCTCATCTTGGCATGGGCAATGAAGGCCTTCAATTATTTAAGATAGGAGAAGGGGAGAGGCCCTTGCAATAGTCCTTTTGCACCCCTATACCTTTGTTAGGGATAGAAGGAAGATCTCGTCCTAACAAAGGAATGCCAATCATGTCAGGAATGGGAGGAGAACCTCGTCCCAACATGTGAGAAGATCTTCGATTATAAATAAGAAAAAAATGAAGGGAATAAAGAGATGAACGAATATTGAATATGAGCAAAATAAAAGGATGATTGAAGAAAGTATAGCTTCATTAAAGAAAGAGTTGATTACTAGACAAGGACCTGCAAGACCATTCACAAAAAAAAAAATCAGAGTAAATCGAAGTTCTAAGAAGGATCGGATTCTTCAGATTTTGGACTGTTAGCCATCACCAAAGATTTCTTTAGGCTGACGATCTCCTCCTCGAGCTCTTTTCTCCTCATCATGTCATTGCAGAATATATTGTCAGTCCTTCAATAGTTTTTCTCTAACACTCATAGTTTCTTCCTCGGAACCTATGATTCAACTTCAACATCCTTGACAGCTTGCTGTTCACCATTCAACTGAAGCTTTAGTCACTAAACTTCGACCTTCTCCACCCTAATCGACTTCAAGAGCTCACCCCTGATCCACTTCAAAGAGGTGATATTCTTCGACTTTCTGCTAGTGCTGGACTAATAATTATCGATGAGTTACTGTTGTAGCCGAACCACCTTGCTATTAGCGGTGTGGAGCTTCTGCTCCAGCAAGGATATCTTCCTACACCAGCTCGATCAGTAGGTCTCATAGGCAAGCTTGGCATCGTGCAGTTGCTTCTAGAGGGCAAAAAATCTCTACGACCAGTTCCATTCATACCGAGACTTGTTAGAAGACCACGGCGAACTCTCCTCCAATAGATGAATTTTCTTCTTCGTCGTCTTGAGCTTCACTTTGAGGGAGTTGGCCTTCGTAGTTAACGTCCAGGACTTCTCACTAGCACTATTACTAAGCTCAACCAACTCTTTCTCAAAGTTATTCTTTCTGATGCTGAAGCTCATGGACTCTTTCATGTGTAGCTTACGAAGGCGAATGACTTCAATCGTCGCCTCCGAAATGTTCTTCCTAGACCTCTAGAGCTCATTCTCTATCTTCTTCAACTTCTTTTTTAGATGATGGGTTTTTCTTTTCAAATCCTTCACTACAGGTCTTAAAGGGATACCTTTAGAGGGCAACTCGACATTGGTTGGGGATGATTGGCCTTGACTTTGGCCACTAGAGGGATGCTGAATAACATTCACCATAGTACAATTATGAAGATAAGGCAATTCATTTTCATTTCTTAAAATATTTGGGAATATAAGAAAAAGAAAGAAAAAATATAATCATTTAAGATTCTAGACCTTGGGAGGAACAGCGGAGGTCGAGGCCGGAGCATTTTTTGCCACCTCTAACTTCGGTGCAAGTTTGGGTGCGTCAGTGGCAGGATCGGAGGGCTCGAGGATAGCATCGATAGGAGAAGGATCGGAGATGATAGTAGACGGTCCTACCTCTTCGTCAGGGACCACCTCATATAAGAAGCCGAGGTTGAGTTTGAGAAACTTAGCCGCCACTCGATCCTCGTAAAGTTTGTACCCCTTCTAGAAGGCCTCCTGACCAAAGGCAACAATCAGGTCCCTCATCTCAAAAGAGACCTTGAACTCCTCCATGACCTGGATCTTCACCTTCAGGATCTGCTTCGAGGCTTGTTCCTTCAGCTCACCAACCTTTGCCTCGGCCTTCTTCCTCCTTTCCTCTTCCATGATCAAGATGGCCTACAGCTCCGCCAAGCTGAGCTCCCCTTTCCTAAGCTTCTCCCATAGATCCTCAACTTCGACCACTTTCTCCTTTGAGAGATGGTCAGCCTCCTCCCATAGGTGATCGACCTCAGCTCGAAGGTCTTCCTGAGCCTTCAGTGCCTCTGACCTCAATTGGTTCACCATTTTGATGTGTGCAAGTATTTGGTGACCCGACTGTAGTAGATAAATCGTATTAAAAAAAATCAATCAATTAAATCATCAAATCAGCAGGACGACATCTTTGAGGAAGGTCATGAGGGAATCTCAAATAAGCTACATGTGGTCGAGGTCGGCCATCTGGTCCACCACCTCGGGCGGGGCAAATTTGTCAATTAAATTTTGGATGAGGTCCGGATCACTGAAGGGATCCTCTCTTGGACTGTCGTCACCACCTTTGGACCCACCAGGATGCACCTTCTGGTGCACCTTCACAATGACCCTCTTACCCTTCTTCTTCTTCTCCCCCTCTTCTCTTCCAGCAAGAGACTGCAAAGCTGGATCCTCGGTCGAAGAACTCATGGAGGTTGGAGGCATGGAGTCCTCGACAATGATGCCGATCTTGGCCATGGGGACGACCTCAATGGTGACAGCGACTTCGATAGCAGCAGCAGCACCGATAGGTGTAATAGAATTGGGGGCACCCACCCTAGCTTCCTTAGCGGCAGGCCCCTCGAATGCAGTACCTTTTTTTTTGTAGGCCTGGAGCCCCTTCGACAGCATTTCAATGGCCTTAACATCCATCTCTACCACAAAGATAAAAGCACCATCAAAAAAGAAGGAAGAAAAAGAAAAAAAAGAGATAGCTCACCAACTTCAACCGCCTACCTATCGAATTCAGAGGGCTAAGGTCGAGATTGAACAAGGTCTGTTCTTTTATTAGTTTGGATATCAAAGAAGTTCGATAACCTCTGATCATGGTGACAGACTCTTGGTCCGCACTCTCTAACCCCGGGGCTCGACGAATGGAATCTCTCAAGTATTCCCAAGGTGGGAGTCCTAAGTGCAGGATCAGGCAGGAAATGAAAATAAACTTTTTCTTCTAATTATGGATGAAAGAGGGGGCACCATTAAGCAATCCCTTCTTGCTAGACTTGAAAAAAATATACCACCAGTCCTTGGCAAGAAGGTGGTGCTTAAAGATGAAGAAAGTTTGAAAAAGGGAAATTGTGGGTGGGACTCTAGCAGATATATAGAGGGCAACAAATCCTATGATAAATCTAAAGGAATTCAGAACTATCGAGGCCAAGAAGATGTTTAAAAAGCGAAAAAGGTCTATGACGAAGTCAGAAAGGGAAAGCCTTAATCCAGCATGGAAGGTTTTCAGGTACAAGCAGAACCAACCTAGAGGAGGGGTACAAGTCTGACTGCTTGGACTAGAAAGTTTCAGCTCGTACCCGACAGGCACCCCATACTAAATTCTAACTAGTGATAGATCCTCAGCGATCAAACAACAGGGGATGGACTTTGGTTTGAAGTCTAGCCGAGGTACTACCCTAAGCTCAATTTCCATCCTAACCTCGGAGTCATTGGGGTTTTGGTCGGCCGAGCTCCAGGAACTGCTGGAACAGGAAACCTAAGATGACATCTAGATTGAGCTAAATCAAATAAAATCCCTAGAAATGGAACAAAAAAAGGAAGACCGATGGAAATCCGAAAATAAAGAATAGCCATGTTTACCTAGGAAAACTTGAAGAGACCCAAAGAATGGAAGAAAACTAAGAATCAAGAAGGTAGGGATGGAGGACTAACCTAGAAAACCATGGAAAGAAAGCCAGAAGGACGAAGGAGGGTCGAGAAGAATTCCAACGACTAGAGGAGTTGCAAAAGGAGTGGGGACGACAAGAATAGGACACTTGGAGATGATAGGAAGCAAAGGAAGGAGAAGAAGCAAAAGCTCAGGCCAAAAATAAGAAGCTATAGATGGAGGAAGAGGGGTTTAAATAGGCAAATCAAAGTCCCAGAGGAAGTCATGATTATGGGATCCCATCAATCAACTCCAACCTGCCCCTGTCCCACTCGCACATGCTGCTTGATAATGCAGTAACTGCACCGTACGTGGAGCACCACGCCAGACAAATTTTTGAAGGGATGCATCTATTCAGGTCATTCAATATCAAATCACAGTGCTAATTTGAAATGAGATAGAAAGTTTTGTTCTCCAAGATAGAAAATTATTAAAGAACTTCGACTGTGGTAGTTTTTCTTTCTTCTATACTTTCTTCATCCAAAATTCGAACTCGGGAGTAGGAGGATAAGTGTTTGAAGAAAAGTAGCTCCCGCCCAAGTTCTTGTTCAAAGTCCTTGGTCGCCAACCCCCTTCCTATTGAGATTCATCGATCTCCCCAATGACGAGTTCATGCTGCACCCCCCCACCCCCCCGAAAGTGCATGGGAGTTTGATGGTGCGACCTCGAATAAGTGAAATAGAATTATTGTTATGCTAATCTTATCCTATGGTTAAAGTTGGAAGATAGGTTTGAAGCCTGTCCATGCTCCTCCTGGATGACCTCCCTCTAGTCGAACCCCCTCTAGTCGACCTCCTCCTGATGATCTTCCTCTAGTCAAACTCCCACTGGGTGACCTCCCTCTAGTCGACCTCTTCCTGGACAACCTTCTTCCAATCAAACTCCTTTCGGATGACCTCCTTCTAGATGACCTCCCTCGAGTTGATCTTCTCCTGGATGACCTCCCTCTAGTCGAGCTCCCTCCGAACGACCTCCCTCCAATCAACCTCCTCCTAGACAATCTTCGTCCAGTCGAACTCCTTCTGAATTACCTCCCTTTAGTCAAACACCTTCCGAATGACCTCCCTCTAGTCAACCTCCTCCTAGATGACCTTCCTCCAGTCGAACTCCTTCTGGATAGCCTCCTTCAATCAATCTCCTCCCTGGATGACCTTCCTCCAGTCAAACTCCGTACGGACGACCTCCTCCAGTCGAACTCCCTCTGGATGACCTTCTTCTAGTCAAATTTCCTCCAGATGATCTCCTCCAATTGAATTTCCTCCAGATGACCTTCCTCCTGTCGAACTCCTCTTGGACAACCTCCTCCAGTCAACCTCCTCCTGGACGACCTCCTCCAGTCGACCTCCTCTCAGATGACCCCCTGTGGTCAACCTTCTTTCGATTGATCTACTCCCAATTGCTTGGAAGAGCCTCGCCGTTCACATAAATTCAACTACCAACTCAACAAAAATTGACCAACATGCAAGCGACCTCAAAAGAGCCTAAACTCCTCTAAAGCCATTGTGATCCGAGGCTTTTCGCTATCAGTGCTTATCTCATCTGAACTTTGACTATTAATCCCCAATATATGGGCACGTCATGATAATAGATACCACTCTCGACTGGTAAGTCATGACAATAGATACCACTCTCGACTGGCAAGTCATGATAATAGACATCACTCTCGACTAATAAGTCATGACAATGAACACCACCCTCCATAACAAACTCCACGTGGTCTAAGAGGCCCACTACCAGATGGTTATGACTATCGCTATCAGTTTGTTACATGCTCCATCTAAAAAAAAATCCTCCAAATATATTTTCTCTAAGCTCTCTCCTCCTTTCCAATACTCTACCTCTCTATTTCTTAAGCACTCCATTCTAATTGGCCAAAAAATTGACTTGAGCATCGGAAGGTTCCATCAGAGCCACCCTCCCTCCAATTTGAACTTTATTTTTTAGGTCTCATCAGCAGCCCTACCTTCTCCACTCTAGCCATCTCCAATGTCCTCATGAATTTTCATACCAACATAATTAATAGTACAGTATGTGTTTCACATTTCGACCATAGTGGTTCATCAGTATCTTTCAGCATGTGGTAGAAATCACCACTGCCAGCTTCTAGATCATCCTCTATATTCTAATTAAATTTAGGATCAGTTGCATCCATAACCATATCCACCATTCTATCTATGTCCATGTCCTGCTCGGTTCTAGCCCTTGCAACTTTCTCCCTTGTCTCTCTATGCAAGTACCAATGCTTATAGTTGGGCATAAATCCATTTTTATACAATGGATAGTAATTGTATCTCTATTAAATATTTTTTTATTACCACATCTATTATAAGGATAATGAGCCTGTTCTTATTGTAAGAGTGCTACATTACCAAAAACAAAATCATAAAAGTATTCTACACCCTTTCTATATTCAGCAAAAATCTCCCCATCGATAATTCAACGGTCCATCCAACTACGATCCATGGCCACTATCTAAGAATTCTTTATGTAAATAAATACAAGATAATTGCAAAATACTATTTTATTATTCAAAATGGCTTATATGGTAAATTAATGCATCCTATCATCAACTAATAGGTAAAGATAGATCCTATCCCATTCAAGAAATGCATTAATTCTATTGGTCCATTATAGTAATTAAACAGTATGCAACAGAAGCCGAGAGAAATTTTAATAGCATTTTTTCTTAGTTCTCCCATGTAGGGAGAATAAAAGAAAAATTATGTCCAAAATTTCTTTCAAGCTCTCAGCATACCGTTTGATTACTATAATGACCTATAGAATTACTTGCATTTTCTAAACTATCTATAGTGGATAATTAATTGATCAATATACATAATTCTTTTACTCATACAAAAATAAATAAATGTATGGATATCTTAGAATATTTACATCAATCAACTGATGAGTCTATCATTCCATGCAATATAAATTTTATCTAAATTAATACATAATTAATGATGTTCAGCACACGAAAGTGAAATGCCTTTGACGCCAGCTATGACCCAAAGCCTGAGCACGTAGGGTATGCCCAAGCCCCATGTTTGCAATATTGATCAACATCTTCTCTCGATTTGAATAGTCTACATGCCAAGATCCAAATTTCATACATCTAATTAATTAATTAATTAATTAGTGATGGCACTAGCCGTCACTAGTGCCATCACTAATGCCATTGCTACTACTGCTACTCACAGTGGGAGGGAAGGGGCTACAAGATCAGGCCATAAGCTGGGAAAGGGGGTTGCAAGATTAGGGCCGCAAGCTGGGGGTAGCAAGGTAGGGACCGTGTGGTTAGATCGGCCAGTAGGATAGAGATGGCAGGCAAGGTAGGGCCGACTGCAGGATAGGCAGGGTCGGGATGGTGGGCTTGGGGCCGTGATGTAGGAGGCATCGATGGGGTGGGGACGGCCATAGGAGAGGTGGAGATTGGGGTGGCTAGCTCAAGGATGCAGTGCAGGAGGTGCTAGCAGGGTGGGGACGATCACGGGAGAGGTGGGAATAGGGCAGGAGGCTCAGGGCCACGACATAGGAGGAACCAGCAAGGTGGGGACAGCCGTAGGAGAGGCAACGATGGGGTGGCTGGCTCAAGTCCATGGTGCAGGAGGCACCGATAGGATGGGGATGGCCATGGGAGAGGTAGGGATAGGGTAGAAGGCTTGGGGCCATGGCATAGGAGGCACCCGTAGGTTTGGGGCGACCGCAAGAGAGGTAGGGGCTGGGGTGGCTGGCTTAGGATAGTGAAGTAGGAGATGTCGGTAGGGTTAGGATGGCATGGGCAAGGCGAAGATGGGGCTACGGGGTCGGGGCGATCTTGGTGGAGGCAGCCATGTAGGAGTGCCAGTGGCTTGAATGAACAGGGGCCAAGGCAGTGGGCTTGGGGCCACGGCGTAGGAGGGACCAACAGGGTCAGGTCACCAAGGAGGATGGGCGAGGAGCGGGGAATGCCAGGAAGAATGAACAGGGAGTGGAGAAGGTGTGGAGAAAATTTTTTTCCCACCAAACGAATGGCGTTTATGGGTGGACTATTACTGACGGCAGAACTACCATCAATAATATAGTCGGCAATACCAATGTTTCTATGCCAAAGCTATTAGCGACGGCAAATCTCATCACTAATAACAAAACACCATTGCTAATAATATTAAATTTTTTATAATACTAAATTTTAATATTAATTTTTTGTAAAATTTTTATAATTACCAATGGCAGAAAGCCGTTAGTAATGCCATCGGAAAACATCATTACCAATGGCTGTGGTGTCGCTGATGCAAAATCACCATCACTAAGAATATTAAATTTTTTAAAAATATTTTTTTTCAAAATTATTAGCAATGGCAAGATCTCAATTACTAAAGCCATTGCTAATAATTATAGTTTTTTCTAAAATAATATATTTTAATATTATTTTTTTCTTAAGTTATTTTTTTGGTTGGTTAAAATTAATATTAGATTTTGTTAAATTTTTTAACTTAATTAATTTATGGATCAAGTTATAATTAATTTAAATAAATTTAATTTAATTAGGCTTGACTTATTTGAGGCTAATTGAATTTTAATATTTTAAATTGGACTTGGATTCAAAGTTTAATTAAATTAGGTTTAACAGGATTTCGAATCAGATTCGAATTTGATTCAAATGGAACCTAAATTAAAAGCTATTTTTTTATTTAATTTAAATTAAATTAAATTAGACTTGACTTAATTTTAGGATAATTTGGTTTAAAATTTAATTAGGATATGGATTCAATGTCTAATTGAATTAGGTTAGATAGGATTTCGAATCGGGTTCCAATTAGATTCAAATCGAACCTAAATTGAAAATCATTTTCTCCTAATTGATGATTTTAATTAGATAAAATTTAATTAAGCTTGACTTAATATGAAGATAATTAAATTTTACTATCTAAGTTGGACTTAAATTTTAAAGTCTAATTGAATTAGGATTGATAGATTTTCTAACCGGATTCAAAATGGGTTTGAATTGAATTCAAATTGAATCCAAATTAAAATTTATTTTCTTTTAATTAATTTAAATCAACTTTAATTTGATTAATCTTGACTTAATCTGAGGTCAATTAGATTTTATAATCTATGTATGATTTGGATTCGAAGCCTAATTGAATAGGTTCGATAGGATTTTGAATTGGATTCAAATCGAATTTGAATTGGATTCGAATATTATCATGGATCAAGTTCTAATTAATTTAAATTAATTTTAATTTAATTAATCTTGACTTAATTTAAGATTAATTAGATTTTATAATTCATGTATGATTTGAATTTGAAGCCTAATTAAATTAGATTTGACAGGATTTTGAATTGGATTCAAATTGGATTTGAATTGGATTCAAATGTAATCATAGATCAAGTTCTAGTTAATTTAAATCAACTTTAATTTAATTAATCTTAACTTAATTTTAGGTCAA
This sequence comes from Cocos nucifera, assembly GCA_006176705.1. Classification (NCBI taxonomy): domain Eukaryota; kingdom Viridiplantae; phylum Streptophyta; class Magnoliopsida; order Arecales; family Arecaceae; genus Cocos; species Cocos nucifera. The sequence goes on from QRFJ01000538.1 coordinate 282,410, forward strand.
TTAGGTTTCATAATTCATGTATGATTTGGATTCGAAGCCTAATTGAATTAGGTTTGATAAGATTTCAAATTAGATTCAAATTGAATTCAAATTAGATTTGAATGTAATCATGGAGCAAGTTCTAATTGATTTAAATTAACTTAAATTTAATTAAATTTGACTTAATTTAAAGATAATTAAGTTTTACTATCCAAGTAGAACTTGAATTAAAAGTCTAATTAAATCAAGATTGACAGGATTCCAAATTAGATTTGAATCAAATTTAAATTAAATTCAAATTAAATCTAAATTAAAAATTATTTTTATCTAATTATTTAAATTGACTTAAATTTAATTAAGCTTGACTTAATTTAAAAGTAATTAAATTTTATTATCTAAGTAGGACTTAAATTAAAAGTCTAATTAAATTAGAATTGACCAAATTTTGAATTAAACTCAAATTAAAAGTTAATTTTTTCTAATTAATTTAAATTAAATTAAATTAAATTAATTTTAACTTAATTTAAGATTAATTAGATTTTATAATGTAAGTAAGATTTGGATTTAAAGCCTAATTAGATTAGATTTGGCATAATTTTGAATTAGATTTGAATCAGATTCAAATTGGGTTCAAATTAGATTTGAATTAGGGTCTACATTATTAGCAATCGTAGAGCTCCCATCGCTAATTTTGTCATCAATAATATTTTAAAATATTTTTTTTCTTAAATTATTATTTTAAAAATTTATTAGTGATGGATAGTTTTTCGTTGCTAAAATCCAAAATCCATCATCGCTAATATATATTTTATATTTAAATATTATAAAAATATTTAAAAATTTTTAATAATTTTAGCACTGGCTTTAACCATCGCTAATAATAAAACTATCGTTGCTAGCAGTTCGTTATTAGCGATGTCATTTTCTTTGTCGCTAATAATTAAAATTTATCATTGCTAATATTTTTTTATTTTTAAATATTTAAAAAAAATAAATTTTTAGAGATGGCTCTTGTCATCACTAATATCAAGGTTGCCATTACTAATAGTATTACCAATGGCATTTTTCTTTGTCAGTGGTGCGGTGGCAAAAAATTCTTATTAGTGATGAAAGTTTTTGTTGTCATTAATACCGTTGCTAATATTCATATTTCTTATAGTGACTCCAAACTCTTGGAGGGGTTAATCTATCTTGATCATACACCGACTTAATAAGTACTTGACTACAATCAAAAATATTTTATTATTAAATTAAAAATTTAGATAGTCCGATATCAAAGTACAGTAGTTGCTTGCAAGCCATCATGGTGATCTCAAGTCTGAGAAATACTTATATCCACATCCCTTTGGAGCAAGACTTAATAGTAGAATGCTTCAGAGTGATCACTTTCAATATAAATATACTCCTATATCTCACCTGTATGCGATACTAATATCTCCACACTTCTTGATTAAGAGAATAACTATCCTATATGGCACACTACAATCTATGCTTGATATTTCTGTCATCCTAGTAATAGCATATTATTTGGTCGTGAATAGGTTTAAAGACTAAATAATAAATACTTCTTTATCAATTTGAAATAGTTCTAAAGACTTCATCACAACACAAGGGTTCATTAGAAGATGTACCAATTTATGATGAATAAATGCCAAATAATATTTTATTAATTTATCAAATTTATATATATACATCATAGAGCTTAACCATCAATAAGATGATGATTGGCTTTGGAACATAATTTCCAACATCATATTAGCTCCTAATTGGATGAGGTAACTAAATGTCGACTCATTTTCTTTCTATAGAAAAATGCCAATGTCTTTGCATGGTCGGTCTTGGGCATGCTCAGTATCGATTCTGAGGTTATGGTGCATCAATTAAATGTCAACCCTGGGCATTGACTGGTAAAATAGAAGAAGAGAAATTTCATCATGGAGTGCCAAAAGCAATTATTAATGAAGTTGATAAGCTCATCAAGGCTAGGTTCATTTGAGAGGTTGTCTACCCTGACTGGCTAACAAATGTGATGCTCATCTAGAAGACAAATGAAAAGTAGTAAGTCGGCATCAACTTCACTGACCTTAATAAGGCATACCCAAAAGAATGGCTATCCATTATCTTAAATTGACCAATTGGTAAATGCCTTGTTAGGCCATGAGCTCCTCACCTTTATGGATGCTTTCTTTGATTATAATAAGATCCAGATAGTACTCGAGGATGAGGAGAAATTTGCTTTACCACTGACCAAGGGTTTTTTTCATGATAGGATTATGCTTTTTGGTTTGAAAAATAAGGGGGCAACCTACCAAATCTTCAAAGATCAAATTAGCAGGAACATGAAAGTATACGTGAACAATATGTTGATGAAAAGCAAAAGTACAAGCTATCATGTTGATGACCTTGGGAAAGGTTTTGCCACCCTTTATAAGTAGTGGATGAAGCTAAATCAAACCAAATGTGCAATCAAGATTACATTTAGGAAGTTCTTTAGCTTCATAGTCTCTTAACAAGGAATTGAAGTGAACCACAAAAGGATCCAAGCTATCCAGGAGATGAGCCTACCAAAATCTACAAAGAAAGTCCAATGCCTCATAGAGAAGACAGCTACTTTGAATCAATTTGTCTCCAAGTTGGTAGAATGATATTTTCCTTTCTTCAAGATCTTAAGGAAAGCAAAGGATTTGCAATGGACCGATGAATGCCAAGCATCTTTTGATGAACTAAAGAGTTACTTTAGCTCACCACCATTCCTCAGCGAACCTAAACCAAAGCTGCTTGTACCTGGCTATCTCCCCTATAGCTCTTAGCTCAATTTTGGCATGTGAGGAAGGAAGGCTCCAAAAACCTATACATTAAATTAGTAAAGTCCTTCACGATATCGAGATGAGGTATTCAAGGCTTAAAAAGGTAATCTACACCCTTGTTATCTCTGTTAGGAAGCTACATTTGTACTTCCAAGCTCACACTATGGTACTTTTAATAGACTACCCCATGAAGGCAATACTTTACTTATTAAAAAATATGTTCTAAAACCAATCATCTAAGTTATAAATGATTGAAATTAGTATATAAATTATCAAATAATAATAGTTATTTGACTTATTCATCATAAAAGTTCTATCTTTCTTAAATGAACTCCTATCTTATGATGAAGTCCTTAGAACCATAATTAGTCAATAAAGGAGGATTTATCGGATGGTTCTTAAATTGTTCATGATCAAATGATTAGTTATTAACAAGGATGATAACTTATTGAGTGTAGATCACTGTATGCCATATGCGTTGGTTGTCCTCGTAACCAAGTAGTGTGGAGACACTGGTATGGCATTCAGGTGGGATGTAGGAGTATATTTGCATTGAATGTGATCAATGTAGTACTCTACTATCAAGAGTAGCTAGCTAAAGCCAATGGATATAAGTGTCCCTCCGATCTGAGATCACCATGGTGAGTTGCAAGCAACTCACCATACTTTGGTGCTAACCTACCTGTATTTCTAATACAGCAAGAAAAGATTTTTAGGTATAGTCAAGTACTTATAGAGTTGGCGTGTGAGTCAAAATGGAATTGACCACTTCTGATTAAGTTTAGAAAGTGAATATCTCGTTGTGTTTCAATTTAACAAAACCTAGATCTAGATAATCCTCATGAAGAGTCACAGAATTTACAAAATTTTGAAACACAATATGGATTATTTGTATGAGTGTTGATAGCTAACTCGATGTCATCCTAAGCATTATTGGTCAAAGGGATGAATTGTATGGTAACCATAGGCCAGGATTCTAAAAATATTGCTTTGCACATATTTGACCTATCCGGACGTAGGGTATCATTGCTAGTTGATCATTTTGATTGGTACAGAAATTGATTCTTATGCTACCGGCTTAGATTCGAACCTATGGGATCACACACATAAGAGGTTGTTATCTGATCAAATGGTTGATCAATGATTGAGAATCATTTAGTGATTGAATCATTAATATGATTAATGATCGATCAAGTGCAAGTATTACAGGAGGATCGATTAGCAATTGAATTTCTAATTGGCTCAATTTGATCGAGCAATCAGGTTGAGATCAAGTCTAATTAAATTAAATTAAATTAAAATTAGTTTTAACTTAATTGGATTAAGTCTAATTGATTAATTGGATAAGCCAGTTGCAAGGAAGAACAAGTCCTTGTTCAATTAAAACTTGAGTGCACCTAATTTCTAATTTGATTAAAAATTAAATTTGATTTAAATTTGATTAAATTTAATTTAATTAGGCTTCTAATTAGATTAAGATTTTTTTTAATTATTTTGACTCAAATCTAATTTAAATGAGATTTAAATTGGGTTTGACTTAGTTTACATTGGAGAGTCAGGACTCTTCCCTTCACCCTTGCGCCACCTAAGAAAGACCCCACTCCTCTTCTTGTTTTTATTCCTGGTATTTACATGAAATATTCCATTCCTAAATGAAGTTCCCAATGCCCTAATATCTGGTAGATTTAGAATAGAATTTGACTTGGTCAAATTTTCAAAGTTGGTTTTGATTTGAACTCTATTTGATAGTCCATGGAATCCAAACTACCTCCTTTCCTTTTGTGCCTTGCTTTCCCATGCCAAGAATGTTTTGTTTCCCCTTTTATTTTTGTTTTGTACATTGAATACCAGGTTTTCATGGCAGCAAAATAAGGGGAGGCATCCAAGAGTTGGACGCCCCCTAAAAATTCTCCCTAGAGTCCATATAAGACTAGGTTTGACTTAGTCTTCCTTATTAAATTAGGATGGCACGTTTTGAGATATCTTTTGGCATGAGAAACCTAGAGGATTTCCACAAGAATTCTAGAGCAAAAAGTGGAGGTGGCATGGAGGTGTGGGGTGCCAACTTTCTTGGAAGAAAGGTTTTTATTAAGATATCAATTATTGATGTCTTGAAGAGGAAAAGGTAAGTGAAATCCGTTGTCTCTTAGAGATTTCTTTCTAACCCTCTTTTGTTTATTTTTTGTGAATTTTTTTCTATAAGAAAAATCTAATATAGAGAGGAAGAGGGCATGGAGGATGGATGCTCCAAGTTTTTGGACCGTTAGGATCTCTTTTGGACATGATTTGATCATGTCCTAATGAGAAGAAAGAGAAGAGAAGATGGTCTTCTCTTAGGGTTCTTTTGAGAATCTTTTCTTCTCAATTTTTATGTGACTTTTTTATGAGAAAAACTAGAGAGGAAGAGATCTGAAAGCATGAAAAATTTTAGAGGAGAAGGTCTCCTCTGGTCCTGGCATGGAGATGTATTCAGGACATTAATGGTTGATGTCCTGAAAAGAGAAGATGTATCTTCTCTTATGATTTTTTTATAGCCTTTTATTTTTTGATTTTTGGAAGATCCGAGAGTTGGACTTCTCCTTTAATCCTCTATATATTCTTCATCTCTTGGAGTATCTAAGAGATTTGAAGAATATTTTTTAGATTGACCATCAGGAGGGATCCGCGAGAAAGTAGCATTTCGAGTGGATCTTTGTTCGACAAACCTTCAATCTATGTTGTAGCCTTGTGTGGATTATCTGTAGAGGCCGAACACACTGTGTGTCTTCAAGCAATAAAGAACAACATTAAAATTTAACCATGGTATTCTCGACCCACATGAAGGTAAGAGATTCGATCTCTTCTTGACCTAGATATGATCTAGGGCTTCTAAAATAGTTCTAGATCTAGGTATTGATTTGATCAATACCAAACCAACCTAATTTAAATTTTAAATTTATATATGCATCATGATATATCATAGATTCTAGATGTAGGGTTTAGTGATTAGATCACATCCATTTTATAGGTTAAATAGTGTAATCTATATCTTCCATTGTGCACTATTTCAAAAAAGTTTTGAAATATATGCATGAAACCCTGCATATTTTCCAACAGTGGTATCAGAGCATCTAGATTTTTTTATGACATAATCATATTTATATTAAAATAAATTTAAAAATAAAAATTAAAGATTGCACATACTGATATAAGGTTGTCCTATTGTAAGGTTAACTCCTTATAAAGAAAAGATTATCCTAGTATGTGCTTATCTAAATTTTTAAATCATGAATAAATTAGATATGATCTAAGAAAATTAATGATTTATTTTTTTAATTTTAAATCTAAAATAAATAGATGTTATATCTATTTTAGATTATTTAGATTAGATATAAATAATATCGGATTGCACACACTGATTATAAGGTTGTCCTGTTATAATGTTTATCCCTTATAGTAAAGAGATTGTCCTAGTATGTGCTTATCTAAGAAACCTAAATCATAAATATGTTAAATAAGATCTAAAATAATTTAATATTTATTTTTAAATTTTAAATCTAATATTAAATAATTTATGATCTGATTTTGATCATTTAGATGAGATCCATATGATGTGTTTCATATTCTGATCTACATCCTCTAGTTGCATATATTGATATATAGCTTTATTTTTGAATCTAAAATTTATATTTTTGATATATTTATTTTATAAAATTTAAATTTAAAAGTTACTTTCTGCAAAACCCTAGATTCAAAACCTTGGGATTGATCTAAATATTGAAACAAATCAAATCTAAAATCATAAATTAAATTTAATTAAATATAAATTATTTATATTTGAAAATATTTTAAAAGTTAAAATCAGAAACTAGTTTTGAGGTTCGAAACCCCAACCCATAAGCCTTGAACTTAATTAAGAATTAAGTGATTATTTAGGATATAGGTTTGTGATTTGAAGATTCTAAGATAATTTCATAAAACATGGGTTAAAGGATAATGGGTTAGCTTTGATCAGGTCATTAACTGGGTTAGACCTAAAGTTAGATTTAATATGGACTAAGTTAAAAATTGATCAAACCTAATTAATAGGTAATTAAGATTAGGTCATTTCTTTTCTATAGATCAATTCAATAGTTGTAATTGATCAAAATCCATACATATAATAAATGGATATTGATCGTGGCTCAATGGTCGAGCCCGAGTTTTTAGACAAACCAAATCAAAATTGATAAACTGATTGGTATCTAAGATAAGTCTGATATTTTTAAATTGATGGTTTTTAATTGGTAGCTTGCTTACTTGGCCATTTCTGATGGTATCTAAGGCAAGCCTTGGTAGACCCTCCCACCGATCTTACTTATCTGGCCAATATGGTTAATTAACTTTTGATTAGGTTGCTCATTGATTTATGCTAACCCATGTCATATAGAAAATCAGTGAGACTGATTTTATTTAGTGAGACTGATTTAAGTACCCATAGATCGAAATTGATCCTAGTCCTCATCAATAATTTGAGAAGTCAGTGGAAGCAATTTGATCCATATCTTTTCTATTCTTAAATTATTAATAATTTAAATTCTCTAAAATTATTAGGTTCTTAAAATGATAAATTTATGAGGATAACTGAGTCATAGCCTCCCATTAAGTTGGATGATAATGGATCCATTAACTCGATAATCATTGGAGACCCAAAGACTTGATGCTTATTGACTAATGAAATTATCATTTATAATATGATAACTTGGAAGTATCTCTCTAATGGTGGTTAGGTTGACCAACCAAAGTTGGGTTTAATCATTCGTTGGTTAGATGCGCCAAATATGGTCATATTAATGGTTGGACCTAACTGGATCCTTACAGTGGAGGCTAAAGCCTAATGATTAGATTTCTGAGGTAAAATTAAATTACTAGAAGTTATTTAAAAAAATAATTGATTAAAGAACCTATCCATAGATGCACATAGATTGACCAGCCAAAGTCGGACTTGTGTGCAGTCTATGTGGATTCTAGTATCTACTAGAAAATTAAAGTAATTCCTCAAATTAGAGGTAGAGGCTATCAATTTAAACAAAATAGTGGGAGAACTTTTAGACTAAAGTTCAAATTTTTAGGCTTAAAATAATTCATATACATTAGATCATTGTTCTCTTTTCTTCAGATTAAGGCTAAATCCTTATTGCTCCATTCACTATTAGATAGTGATTGACTTATGGAACCTAACTTCGATAATCAATATTAAAAATTGAATTTGGTTCAGCAGTATGAATGAGTTCGTGCTGGAGCTTCTAAGTCCAGTGAAAACAAAAGTCTAAGACTAACCCAAATTAGGCAGAGTGCTTCTAATGTTAGAAGCAGGATTATAAGAAGAAAAATTATCTTGCTTTTCTTGATCTCAACAGGCCGATCAAGAGAAAGGAGCAAGGAGTTGCTCATCAAGGATGTTACATGATAACACCTTATCATTTCTCTATATGTAATTCTACTATCTCGGTATTAGATACCAATAGTCTTATGCAATTTATTACAAGGACTTTAAGTAAGTGGAATGTTTGAAAATGGTGAGAGATTCCTAAATGTTAGGGATGAAAGTTCTGTTCCATTCCTAGCTTTAGAAATCGTCAAGCTGATTTTTAATACAAATGTTATCATTTAGAGTGACTATCACTATTGTCCATCATTTATAATGAATATGATCTTTGATGGCCTTTTGGCCAAAGATGATCATCATTTTTCTATAAAAGAAGATTATTATGATATCTTTATGAATGATGTTACCATAATGAATGGACAATGAACAAATGGCATATACTTTTTTTTTATTATAGCCTATTAGTGTAATGTACACATCTAATAAATATTCAAGTTAGATAATGTCATGCATTTCCATTTTTGGCATTGTAGGCTTAGTCATGTTAACAAGAATAAGAAAAATAGGTTAACCTTAGAGAAAAATCTCAACATTAATGATTATGAATCATTGACGATCTATAAGTCTTGTCTTCTTATGAAGATAACAAAGTCACTTTTTACTGAAAAAGATGAAAGAGCCGATAAAGTTTTGAGTCTTATACATAGTGATGTACGTATACCTATGAACTTAAGTGCCAGAAAAGGATATCAATATTTCGTTATGATTATAGGTGATCTATCTTGATATAGGTACGTTTAGCCTGAATCATTTAAAATATTCAAATAATTATATAATGAAGTAAAAAAATAAATTGAAAAAGATATTAGAACTCTTCGATCGGATTGAAGAGGTGAATACTTATCCAGTGAATTTTTTTAACATATCTAGGAGAGAATAGGATTCTCTCATAATGGACTCCTTTCGGAACATAATATATCGAAAAGGAGAAATTAAACTTTGTTAGATATGATTCGATCCATGATGGAATTTACTAGTCTACCTGTTTCAGGGTTATGCTCTTGAGACTACTTATTTTACTCTAAAATTTTATACCGAGTAAATCTATCGTAAGAACTCCATATAGAATATGGATCCGGCATAGACCTAGACTCTCTCACCTTCAGGTTTGGGGTTGATCAATCTATGTCAAAGATTTGCACACAGATAAACTTGGATCCTGGTCTAATAGGTGTTTAAGGATTATTAGTTCTACCATGCTAAAGAACATAAGATGTTCATCGATATTAAGACATTCTTTTTGGAAAAGAAATTTCTTAGAGAAGAAACTGATGCTTGAAAAGTAAACTTGAGAAAGTTTGATCGGTAGAAAGAACTGACACAATCTAGTAAACCTACAGAACTGGATTTAATTAGATCAAACATGGAGCCTATTAAAAAGGCACCTTTAAGAAGATTTGGTAGGATACCACGTTAGCTAGACAGATATTTCGGTAACTAGGTCTGAGACAGTAATCCTATTAAGCTCGATAAGAACAACTAGAATTCGATCATCTATATGGATTCTATGTAGAGGTCTGACTCTAAGAAGTGGCTTGGAGCCATATAATCCAAATTGAAGTCCATGAAGATCAATAGTGTATGGACACTGGTTGATTCACCTGAAGGGATAAAATCCATTGGATGCAAATAGATTTTCAAAAGGATCAGAGTAGCATGGACCGGAAGGTAGAGATCTGTAAAGTCTATTTAGCTATCATCTAGAAGTTAGAACATATGTTTTGAACGTATATTTTTATTATGAGAAAAGAGGAATCCTACATTTGTAAGTGAGCAAAAGATTCTATAGTATTATTTCTTGTGTTGTCTGTAAATGATATTCTCCTAATCAAAAATGGCATTCTAATATTATAAGGAATAAAGATTTAGCTATCATCTTATTTCTCTATGTACGAGATCAGACATGGTATACTCATTAGAGATAGTGAGCAGATGCTAGTCTGATCCGAATGAGAATAACTAGAAGATTGTATAGATAATTTTTAAGTATTTAGAAAATATTAAGATCCAGTAACTCAAATATGGAGATACCGACTTAAAACTTATGGAATATTTTGATTTCAATTTTTAGTCAAATCAAGATGACAGCAAGAAAGTGTCAGGTCATGAATTTATCCTAATTGAAGGAGCAATCTACTGAAGAAATTTCAAGCAGAATATTGTAGCCTATTTTGTTAGCGATATAGAGTATATCGTGGCATATGATGCTACCATGTAAGCTATGTGTGGTGGCATAAGTTCATTAGCAAGCTGGGAGTTGCACCCTCCATCGATGGTCCAGTCCTATCGTAGCATTGGAGCCATAGCTCAGGCTAAAGAATTGAAGGATCAGCATATTTCACATCACTATCATCTTAGATTTTAGATCTGGGTGACGTCGACCTTTAGAAGAACGATGAAAAAAAATGGAGAACTTGACCAACCCATTTGCTAAGGTCTCAAAACTGAGTTCTACAAGCCCAAGTGGAAGATAGGTACTTAATACTATTTTGATTAGCTTTAGTCTAAGTAAAAGTTGTTAGAACATATGTCCTAAAGTTAATCATCTAAGTTGTACATGATTGAAATTAGTATATGAATTATCAAATAATAATAGTTATTTAGCTTATTCATCATCAAACTTTTATCTTTCTTAAATGAACTCCTATCTTATGATGAAGTCCTTAGAACCATTATCAATCAATACAGAAGGATTTATCGGATGATTCTTAAATTGTTCATGACCAAATGATTAGTTATTAACAAGGACGATAACTTATTGAGTGTAAGTTGCTGTATGCCATATGCGTTGGTTGTCCTCATAACCAAGTGGTGTGGAGATACTAGTATGACATTCAAATGGGATGTAGGAGTACATCTGCACTGAATATGATCAATATAGTACTCTACTATCAAGAGTAGCTAGCTAAGACCAATGGGTATAAGTGTTCCTTCGACCTGAGATCACCACGGTGACTTGCAAGCAACTCACTGTACTTTGGTGCCAACCTACCTATATTTCTAATATAGTAATGAAAGATTTTTAGGTACAGTCAAGTACTTGTAGAGTCAATGTGTGAGTCAAGATAGAATTGATCACTCCTGATTAAGTTCAAGAAGTGAATGTCTTACTGTATTTCAATTTAGTAAAATCTAGGCTTAGGTAATCCTCGTGAGGAGTCATGAAATTTATAAAATTTTGAGATATAATATAAATGACTTGTATGAGTATTGACAGCTAACTTGATGTCATTTGGTCAAAGGGATGAATTATATGATAAACATTGGCTAGGATTCTAAAAATATTGCTTTGCATATATTCGACCTATTCGGACATCTAGTATCATTGCTAAATGATCATTTCAATTGGTACGAGAATTGGTTCTTATGCTACCAATTTAGGTTCGAACCTATGAGATCACACACATAAGAGATTATTATCTAATCAGATGGTTGATCAATGATCAAGAATCATTTAGTGATCGAATCATCAATGCGATTGATGATCGATCAACTACAAGTGTTGCAGGAGGATCGATTAGCAACTGGATTGCTAATTGGCTCAATCTAATTAAGTAATTAGGCTGAGATCAAGTCTAATTAAATTAGATTCAGTTAGAATTGATTTTGACTTAATTAGATTAAGTCTAATTGGTTTATTAGATAAGCTAGTTGCAAGGGTGAATAAGTTCTTGTTTAATTAGGACTTGAGTGCACCTAATTTTTAATTTGATTAAAAATTAAATTAAATTTAAATTTAATTAAATTTAATTTAATTAAGCTTCTAATTATATTAAAATTATTTTTTAATTAGGTTGACTTAAATCAAATTTAAATGAGATTTAAATTGGGTTTGACCTAGTCTATATTGGAGAGTCCTAGTTAGACTAGGACTCTTCCCTTCACCCTTGTGCCACCTAAGAAAGTCCCACACCTCTTCTTGTTTTTATCTCTAGTGTTTATGTGAAATATTCCACACCTAAATGAAGTACCCAATGCCCCAATATATGGTTGATATGGAATAGAATTTGACTTGGTCAAATTTTCAAAGTTGGTTTTGATTTGATCTCTATTTGATAGAGTCCATAGAATCCAAACTACCTCCTTTCCTTTTGCACCTTGCTTTCCCATGCCAAGAATGTTTTGTCACCCCTTTTACTTTTGTTTTGTATGTTAAATACCAGATTTTCATGGCAGCAAAATAAGGGGAGGCATCCAAGAGTCGGAAGCCTCCTAAAAATTCTCCCTAGAGTCCATATAAGACTAGGTTTGACCTAGTCTTCCTTATTAAATTAGGACAGCACCTTTTGAGATGTTTTTGGCATGAGAAACCTAGAGGATTTCCATGAGAATTCTAGAGCATAAGGTGGAGGTGGCATGGAGGTTTGGGGTGCCAACTTTTTTGGAGGAAAGGCTTTCATTAAGACATCAATTATTGATGTCTTGAAGAGAGAAAGGTAAGAAAAATTTATTGTCTCTTAGAGATTTCTTTCTAACCCTCTTTTATTTATTTTTTGTGAGATTTTTTCTATGAGAAACATCTGAGATAGAGAGGAAGAGGGCATGGAGGATGGATGCTCCAAGTTGTTGGGGCATTAGGATCTCTTTTGGACATGATTTGATCATGTCCTGATGAGAAGATGGTCTTCTCTTAGGATTCTTTTGAGAATCTTTTCTTTCTAATTTTTGTATGATTTTTTCATAAGAAAAATTAGAGAGAAAGAGATCTAGATGCATGGAAAATTCTAGAGGATAAGGTCTTCTCTTGTCCTAGCATGGAGATATATTCAGGACATTAATGGTTGATGTCCTGAAAAGAGAAGATGTATCTTCTCTTAGGATTTCTCATAGCCTTTTATTTTTTGATTTTTGGAAGATCCAAGGGTTGGACTTCTTCTTTAATCTTCCTTGTATTCTTCATCTCTTGGAGTGTCTAAGAGATCTGAAGAATATTTTTTAGATTGACCATCAGGAGGGATCCGCGAGAAGCTAGCACTTTGAGCGGATCTTTGTTCAACGAACATTCAATCTGTACTGCAGCCTTGTATAGATTACCTGTAGAGGCTGAACATGCTATGCAGCTCCAAGCAATAAAGGATGATATTGGGATTCAACCATAGTGTTCTCAACCCGCATGAAGGTAAGAGATTCGATCTCTTCTTGACCTAGATATGATTTAGGATTTCTAGAATAGTTCTAGATCTAGATATAAACTTTAGATTTATATATGCATCATGATATGCCATAGATCCTAGATGTAGGGTTTCGTTATTAGATTACATGCATATTGTAGGTTAAATAGTTTAATCTATGTCTTCTATTGTGCATTATTTCAAAAAAAAATTGAAATATATGCATAAAATCCTGCATGTTTTCCAACATCACTAACCTAATGCCTTGTATCAAATTATGAAGTAGGCCATAGAACTTTTGGAATTGATTTAAGGTATCAGTCTCGACCATCCATTAGTCTTACTAATTTTGATTTGGAGTGCACCATTCCATAAGAAAATCCAGTTAATCCCAAGTTGAGGAAAGAAGAAATCTTGGAACCATGGGTATTGCATGTAGATGGCTCATCAAATTCGATAGGACCAAGAGCTGGGCTAGTAAAGGACAACCCAGAAAGGGTGGTTGCTGAAGATACCCTATGGATCGACTTCCTGACTTCTAACAATGAGGCTGAGTACAAGGTGCTCACAATCAGCCTCAAGATTGTTAAGGATTTGGGCATGCAACAACTAAAGGTCTATAGCAACCATTAGCTCATTATCGGCCCAGTACGAGGAGAATTCGAAGCTCAAAAATCTAATATGGTGAAGTACCTGTAGAAGGTCAAAGACATGCTTGCCACCTTTACCAACTTTGACATTCATTCAACAAGTCCCTAGATTGCAAAATACCAAAGTAGACTTATTATTGAAACTCACAACCTCGAAACTATCTGACTTCCAAAAAGGTTCCTTCTTCAAACTATTGGAAAAGCCCAGTACTGAGGAGCCAACACCAGTTATGAAGGTGGAAATCGAGCCGAGATGGATGGATCCAGTGATTCAATATCTTCATGACAACACAATTCCAACTGATCTTAAAGAAGCTCGAAAGTTGAGATATCAGACGCCTCATTATGTCCTCTTCAAGGATAGGCTATACAAAAGGTTATTTTTATTACCCTATTGAAGTGCTTACAGTCAACCAAGGCATATTATGTCCTTTAAGAGGTGCATAAATGAATATGCCAAAATCATCGGTGTAGCGGGTCGTTAGCATATAAGATACTACGATTAGGCTATTACGATTAGGCTATTATTTGCTGACACTGCAGCAAGATGGAGCCGATCTTATATGGAAGTGAGACTAATGCTAGAGGAATGCTCACATTTAATGCCGACTTGCTACTCCTTTAATGCCAATTGGTGCACCCTGGCCTTCGCACAATAGGGAATGGACATCTTCGGGCCATTTCCATAAACCTCAAGTCAACATAAGTTCCTACTCATTGCCATCAACTATTTTACCATGGGTCAAGGCTGAGCCATTGGCTTGCATTATGGAAGCTCAAGTGCAAGACTTCATCTAGAAGGCTATTATCTATCAATTTGGTATACCTCGGGTCATCATCACTAATAATGGTCAATAATTCAACAATGCCCAATTTAGTGATTTTTTTAGAGAGTGCAGCATTACTCACTGCCTAAGCTTGATAGGCTATCCACAAACAAATAGTGAGGCCAAGGTGACCAACTAGACCCTCTTACAAGGCTTGAAGGCAAGGTTGGATGAAGTCAAAGGGTTGCGGGTGGATGAGCTTTATAGTGTATTTGGGCATATTGAACTATCCAATAGGTCCCCACTTGAGAAACATCTTTCAACCTTGCTTTCGAAACTGAGGCTATAATTCCCCTCAAGATTGACATCCCATCTCCTAAGTAGAGAGCTTCAATGAACAATGCAACCCAGACCACCTCCAAGCAAATCTGAATGTACTCAAGGAGACTAGAGAGTGGGCTCCAATTTGAATGGCGACATACCAATGCAAGGTAGCTTGGTATTACAATTCTTAGGTCAAAGGCAAGGAGTTCCAAGTTGGTGACCTAGTCTGGACAAGCAGAAGTTCCTAACCTACTGAGTGGGGGAAGCTAGCTCTGAACTAGAAAGGACCATATCAAGTCGAGGAGGTCATCCATCCTAGGACATATTGGTTAAGATGTTTGGATGGGAGTTCGATTTTTTGGACTTGAAACTCTGAAAACATGGGAATGTACTACCAATGATATAAAAGCTATTTTCAAATAATTTGCTCAACAATAAAATCCTTATGCTACATTCATATTTTGTAGGTCTTGTAAGAATTTGTATCTTAGAATCCCAAAGACCTCAATCAACTAAGAAGCAAGGGGTAACTCCATGAAAGGACCCTTAGGAGCATGGCTACTCATGCCAAAATGAGCCAAGTCCAAAATCTTGGCCAATTGAGATGCGATGGACAACCCTATAAGAGGACCTTCAGGAGCATGGCTTCTCATGCCAAAATGAGCTGAGTCGAAAACCATGGCCATTCAAGAAGCGAGGAATAATCCCATAAGAGGATCCTTGAGAGTCTGGCTCCTCATGCCAAAATGAGCCGAGCCCAAAACCTCGATTAATCGAGAAGCAAGGGGTAATCCCATAAGAACACCCTCGAGAGCATCGCTCCTTGTGCTAAAATGAGCTAAGCCCAAAATCTTGATTGATCAAGAATCGAGAGGTAATCCCATAAAAAATCCTTGGGACCTAGCTCCTAATGCCAAAATGAGCCGAGCTCGAAATCATGGCCGATCGAGAAGTGAGTAAATCCATAAGAGGGCCCTCAGGAGCATGGCTCCTTGTAACAAAATGAGCCAAAGCAAGAAGCAAGGGTTAATCCCATAAGAGGACCCTTGTGAGCATGGCTGCTCATGCCAAAATAAGTCGAGCACAAAATCTTGACTGATCGAGAAGCAAGGGGTAATCCCACAAGATGACTCTCAGTAGTATGGTTCTTCGTGCCAAAGCAAACCAAGTCTGAAACATCGAAGGACCTAGAAGTGAGGAGTAACACCATAAGAGGACCCTCAAAACTTCAACACCTAAATCAAGGTGAGTTTAGCTTGAAACCTTGCAGCAACATTAAAGGAGGTCGGATTGGAAAGCAAGCATTTCTCATGCCAAAATGAGCCAAGCTTGAAACATTGACTGACTGAAAAGTGAGGGGTACCCCTATAAGAGGACCCTCAAATGAGGTTGGATTCGAAAGGAAGCACCGCTTGTGCCAAAATGAGTCGAGCCCAAAACATTGGCTGATCTAGAAGCGAGGGGCGACCCTATAAGTGGGCCCTCAAAAGTATGACTCCCTGTATGGAGATGTACTAAGCTCTAAACCTTGTAGTGATGCCATTTGGGGGAGGTTGGATCAATAAGAAAAATGACCACGCAAGCAGCAAACCAGTGCTAAATGCAAATGAGTCGAAGTAGAAAACTTTGAAAATGCATGACAAGTTAATCACTAGCATGATGTGAGGTCTATCAAAAGATCGAAAGTCCTGACCAATGATTCACTTAGGTATTTATCATGAGGTCAGCTGATCTAAGCACAAAGGTTCAGTTTGGTGCTAACATTCATTAGCTCAAAAACAAAAATAAAGATTTCAACAATAAGCAAAGTTTTTCGCTGAAAAGGTACTTTTCATTTAAAGATTCAAAATATTTATAAGGATAGGCCAGACTAGTTGACCACAAAATGTGTTCAGAAAAATCAAACTATGATTACAAAAGTAAAGCAAAAGAAAGAAAAAAGATAAGTTCAGGCTTCGATTGGAGGGGCGGCTTTCTTGACCCGACCTTCTACTTCACCGACCTAAGCCACATTTTCCTCAATCTAGGCCATGGCCTCTGATAAGAGCACGATGTTGTTGTTAAGACCATATTTATCAGTTTAATTTCAACTTCTTAAATTGATTAAAAATAGGTAGTAAGTAGTGAGTCGGATCAAATCCATAGAGAAGATAGTATTTTAGTTTTATAATCTTTGATTTTTATAAAAAAATATTTAAAAAAGAAATCAAAGTTGGAAAATAGAATTATAAATAAAAAGCATAATTTAAAATATGTATAAAGACATACTTGGTACTAAGATCTACTACCTAGATCTTAGCATCTACTTGTAATAAAATTAAAAAACAAAAATTAAATTTATAATAAAAATAAAGAACATAAAATTTAAAGAGCAAAAAAGTAAATTTTACATTAATTAAAATTTAATTTAGAATTTAAATATATGAAATTTAAAAAATAAAAAAAATAAAAAATTAGAAGCAGTTGATCTTGATCTTGGATCGACGTTGGCATTGAGATGGTGTAGAAGTCCATCTCTTTCTCTCGATACCATCTATCTCGAAATAACCTTGAATCGCAAGCATGGCTCTACCCTTTACCAAACTCCTCCCATGATCGAAGGCACTTGATTTTAGAGGCCTGGGGATCCTTAAATAGGTGTTGGAGGGCTGGATCCTTTGTTGCTAAGCAATATGGGGCTAAAGAAGAGATTTGATCAGCAAATATGAAGAAATCCCATGAAAAATTGGATTAAAAGAGTCCCTGAATGAATTTTGTGAAGTTCCATGAATTCTGGCCGTCAGATCTGGATCAAATGGTCCAAAAATTGCTTAAAAACTTGCTAGAAAAGCCTTGATCAGATCGAAATTAATTTTGGCCATTGGATGGAGTTGATCTAGAGAGTTTCAGCCATTAGATTGCATCAAAAATCACACCATAATCCATTTATCCAATTGGATTAAATGCTGGCCATCAAATCTTAGGCGGGAGAGCTCAAGGCCGTCAGATTGTGCCTTGGCATTTAAATCAAGCCAAGGATTGTTGTTAGCCATCGGATCAAAGTTTGGGCATGATCTAGCCATTGGATGACAAGCAGAAGCATTCGAAGCTGTCGGATCGAAGCAGTAGGGAGCTGGAATTCGAATTAGAATAGAAAAGCATTCTCACCATCTGATCTTGACCGCAAACAACCATAGCTGTAGGATGGCATAATTATTGTTCATATGGATCCTATAGACTGAGTGTACCGCAGATCACAACTAATCACCGCATGCCTTGGCCAGTGAAATTATCTTTTTGCCCCCATAAGCCATGTAAGATTTTCTATAAATTCTTTAAGGGTCTTGGTCCATCATGTGGCTAAAAGAACCAGATCTAGAATTTTACGGATAGATCTTAAAACTTTTTTAAGATCATGTAGTGGAAGACTTAAATAAATCAAATATTTATTTAAATAAATATGAAAATATCCTAGATCTAAGATTTATTATATGATCAAGGCATGATATTAAATCAAAAATTAAAAACACAAAGGAAAGATTAACATGTTGATCTCATCAACATGCTACAATACTACATCTAATATAATTACAGAATAACAGATTAGATCTTATACCTAAGCAAGTTAGATGTTCTAACTTACTAATCCGAGCTTGAGGATGAAGTCACGAGCAACACACGCGTCCGACCTCTAGGTGATCTTAGGTCTAAGGGATACTAATACCTATATCCCATCAAAGACATTCTCGGCAGTAGAATACTATAAAGTTCGTCACATTTAATGATGATGTACCCATACATCTCACCTGTATGCCATACTAGTGTCTTCACACTCCTTGGTTAAGAGGCCAACCAACTCATATGGCATACAACGATCTATGCTCGATAGATACTATCATTCTAATTAATAACCTATCATTTGGTCATGAATAAATTTAAGGACTAATTGATAAATTCTCTCTTTATCGAAGCTAAATAGTCCTAAGAACTTCATCACAATAATAGAGTTCGTCAGAAGATGAATACTTTATGATGAAAAATCTTAAAAATATATTTTATTTATTAATAAATCAATTATAGGAATAATATAGCTCAACCGTCAATCGATTGATGATTGGCTTTGGGACATATTTTCTAACAATTCCCACTTGTCCTAAAGCCACTCAGCACAGTATCTAATATCCATCTTCAACTTGTGGTTGTCGAACTCCTTTATTGCTAGGGCTTTAGTAAAAGGGTCAGCTAGGTTCTTCTTTCCATCAATCTTTTGAAGGTTGACGTCACCTCGATCCACGATCTCTCAGATCATGTGGAAGTGGCACAGGTGTGCTTTGTCCGCTGGTATGCCTTTGGTTCCTTCACCTGAGCTATGGCACCAGTGCTGTCATAGTAGAGCATGACCGGACCATCTAGAGAGGGTACTACTTCGAGCTCGGTGATAAACTTCCTCAGCCACACAGCTTTCTTCACGGCATCTAATGTTGCAATGTACTCTGCTTTGCAAACAGAGTCTACCATAGTATTCTGTTTGAAACTCTTCTAATAGATGCTCCACTATTTAGAGTAAAAATATATCCCGACATGCTTCTACTGTCATCATGGTCAGATTGAAAGCTGGAGTCGGTAAACCCCACAAGTTTCAGACCTGACTCACCATAAACCAACCATTGGTCCTTAATATTTCTCAAATACTTAAGGATGGTTTTAACCACTTTTCAGTGGTTTTCTCTATGGTCAGACTGGTATCTACTCACTACTTCTAGTGAGTATGCTATGTCTAATCTCGTACATATCATAGCGTACATGATAGATCTCACCGTCAAAGTATATGGGACTCTACACATACGCTCTCTCTCTTTAGAAGTTGTCAGATAATCCTTCTTAGAGAGAGAAATTTTATGGTCTATCGGAAGATAGCCCTTTTTGGAATTCTCCATGTTGAACCTCTTCAGCACAGTATCTATGTATGTGGACTAGGATAACCAAGCATCCTTTTAGATCTATCCCTATAGATCTTCATCCTTAAGATGTAGGATGCTTCACCCAAGTTCTTCATGGAGAATTGTGATGACAACCGGACTTTTATTTCCTATAGTGTAGGGATGTCATTCTCGATTAAGAGAATATCATCCACGTAAAAGATAAGGAATACTACTGCTAGACCATTTGCCCATTTATAAATGCAGGGTTTTTCTACATTCTTAATGAAGCTATACATTTTGATCACTTTATTAAAATGCATGTTCCAACTCTGAGATGCTTGCTTTAGTTCATAAATGGATCTTTGAAACCTACACACCTTACACTCATCTATGGATGTGAATCTCTCAAGTTGTATCATATACACCTCTTCAGTCAACTCTCCATTTAGGAAAGTTATCTTCTCATCCATCTGCTAGATCTCATAGTCCAGATGGATAGCAATTGCAAGCATAATCCGAATGGATTTGAGCATTATCACAGAAAAAAATGTCTCATCATAGTCAATAGCATAACATTGACGATACCCCTTGGCAACAAAATGGGCTTTATAGATCTCCACCTTTCCATCTATGCTCCTTTTTCTTTTGAAAATCCATTTACACCTAATGGATTTAATCTCTTCGGATGGGTCAACCAATGTCCACACATTGTTGACCTTCATGGATTCTATTTCAGATTTCATGGTCTCAAGCCATTTCTCAAAATCAGGTCTCTACATAGCATCCATATAGGTGATCGGATCCTCATCATTCTCATCAAGTTCGATGGGATCACCATCTTGGACCAAGAAACTATAGTATCTATCCAGATGATGCAGTACTTTACTGGATCACCTTAATGGTGTAGGTACATTAGGTTCTGAATCTGATCTAATCAAATTCGACTCAGGTTCAGCTATAGGTGTCGATTTTTCTACCTGTTCAACTTCATCAAGTTCAACCTTAGAGACAATACTTTTCTAAAAAAATTGCCTTAAGGCTGACGAACACCTTTTGTTCTTCAGCATGGTAGAAATAGTAATTCTTACTTTCTTTGGGATACCCTATAAACACACACTTATCAGACCGGGGTCTAAGCTTATCTGTATGCAAACGTTTGACATAGGCCGGACAACTCCAAATCCATAGGTGAGAGAGTGTTGGCCTACGCTCAGTCCATATCTCATATGAAGTCTTTGCGATAGATTTACTCGATACATTGTTCACATATAACAAGCAGTCTTAAGAGCATAACCCCAAAATGAAACAGGCAGACTAGCAAACCCCATCATGGATCAAACCATGTCCAACAAGATTCGATTTCTCCTTTTCGATACACCATTATGCTATGATGTGTCAGGAGTCTACCGTGAGAGAATCTCATTCTCTTCTAGATATATCAAGAACTCACTGGATAGATATTCACCTCCTTGATCTAATCGAAGAGTTTTAATACTCTTTCCAGTTTGTTTTTCTACTTCACTTTGAAATCTTTTGAATATTTCAAATGAATCCAACTTATATTTCATTAGATAAACATATCCATACCTGGATAGATCATCTGTGATAGTGATGAAGTAGAAATATCCATCTCTGGCATCAGTGCTCATTGGTCCACATACATCAGTATGTACTAGACCTAAGAGCTTTATAGCTCTCTCAGCTTTTTCAGTAAAAGATGACTTGGTCATTTTACTAAAAAGACAAGATTCATAGGTTGGAAGTAATTTATAATCACTAACTTCGAGAATTTCCTCTTGAGTCAACCTGTTTATCCTATTCTTGTTTTTGTGACCTAGCCTACAATGCCATAGGTAGATATCAGAGACATTATCTAATCTAGGATGTTTTTTAGAAGTATATATTACACTCACAAATTGTGATAAAATATAAATATTATTTCTACATTATTCTTACATTATTATAACGTTATTCATAATAACATCACAATAATCTTTTTTTAGTAACAAATGATAACCATCATTGGCCAAAAGGCCAATAGAGATTATATTCATCATAAAGGAAGGATAATAATGACATTCATTTAAAGAAATGATATTAGTATTAAAAATGAGTTGAATTATTCACATAGCTAGAACTGGAATAGACCTTCCATCTCCAACATTTAGGAATTGCTCATTATTTTCAATTTTTTTACTAACTTGAAGTCCTTGCAACGTATTGCAAATATGGACTGGACTTCCAGTATCCAATATCCAAATAGAAATATCATAAATAGAGAAATTATAAGGTGTTATCATATAATATCCTTGATCAGCAACTACTTACTTATTTTTCTTATTCAACCTATTGGGGTCATGAAAATCACGATACTGAGGACAATTCCTCTTCTAATACCCCTGCTTCTTACAGTGGAAGAATTCTACCCAATCTAGGTTATTCTTGGATCTTATGTTTAAATTGGGCATAGAGGCTCCAACATAAACCACTTCGTGCTGTTGAATAACATTCAACTTTCAATACTTATTATCGAAGTTAGATCCCATAAGTTAATCACCATCTAACAATGAATGGAGCAACTATGATTTGGATTTAACTACATAAAGAAGAACCAAAAGTCTAATTAGTAATTGATTCATTAAACCTAAAGATTTGAACTTTAATCAAAAGATTCTTTCATTATTTTATTCGAACCAGTAGCCTCTACCTTTAATTTGAGGAATTATCCTAATTCCTTAGTGGGTACTAGAATCCACATAGACTGCACACAAGCCCAACTATGGTTGGTCAACCCATGTACATCTAAGAGTTGGTTCATAACTAATTATTTCTTCAAATAATTTTTAGTAATTTAATTTTTTTCTAGGTATCTTTTCAGTAGGCTTGGGCCTCCACTAAGAGTTTCAGTTAGGTCCAACCATTAACATGATCATACATGGTCCATGTAATTAATGAATGATTAAGTCCAACTATAGTTGATCAATCTAACCATCATTTAGAGAGATGCATCCAAGAAATTATATTATGAATGATAATTCCATTAGCAGATAAGCACCAGGCCTATGGACCTTCAATGATTATCCAAATAAAGGACCCATTATCATCCACTTAATGAGAGACTATGATCTAGTTATCATCATAACTATTTTATTTTATGGATCTAATAATTTTAGAGAATTTAATTAATTTGATTTAGAGAAAGAAGGTCAGATGAACCAGCTTATCATGATCCTCTCACTGGCTTCACCAAGTCAGATTAAGAAAGACCATTAATAGGTTGGTCTAGGAGCACCTAAATCAGTCACACTAATTTACCTAGCTGACATGGGTCAACTCGAATTATCAAATGATCTGATCAAAACATAATCTCATCAAGAGGCCAGGTAAGTTCGATCGGTGGGAGGGTCTGCTAAAGCTTGCCTTAGACACCATTAAAAATGGCCAGGTAAGTGGGCTGCTAATTAAAGACTACCAATTTGGTTTACCTTAGATATCAACTAGTTTAATTAGTTTTAATTAGATTAATCTAATAGTTTGTGCTAAATCATGTAGCTAAGAATCAAGTCCATCTTGGATCTCGTTAAAGACATGGACTTGACCAACTACAACTATTGTAATTGATCTAGAGAATCCTTGACCTAATCTAAGACAACAATTGATTAAATTTAGTCAATTCTCTAATTAAGTCCATTCTTTAATCTAACCCTAGGTCTAACCCAATTAATGGACCTAATCTCCACTAACCCATTTAACCCAATGTGTTATGATTGTATCTTAGGATCTTCAATTCACAATCCTAGATCCTAATCAAACAACTTCTTAATTGTTAATTAAGTTTTAGGTTGAGGGTTGGGGTTCGGCTTTTCGAAAATAACTTTCATGTTTGTAAAATATTTTTACAATATGGTTCTATCAACCAAGTTGTATGTTTGATTCATAATCAAAATGTAAGTAATATAAACATGAATCTACTTTCGATCTAATCTAAACAGGTTCATGTAATTAAAATAGTTTCAACACCAATCAATCATAAATCAACTTAGATCAAATCTAGCATATTTATGATAATTAAAATTAGATTAAAATACTTTTAATCAGATCATAAAATATCTTAGATATAATCTAAAATTTTATGATCAATATTTTAGATCAATATGTACTAGGACAATCTTTTTACTATAAGAGGTAAACCTTATAGCAGGACAACCTTACAAGATTAGTCCGTGCAATCTAAAACTTTTATTTTTAGATCTAAAACTATTTTAAATCTATTAAATCATAAATAAAATTAGATTAAATCTAATAAATTTATGATTAGGAGCAGATCATCATGAACTAGGACAACCTTTTCACTATAAGGGATAAATTTTACAGTAGGACAACCTTATAGTAGTTCGTGAGATCTAGATTTTTAATTTTAGATTTAATAATTAGATTATAAATTAGATCTAATCTAAGAATAATCTAAATATGCTCAAAAATTATGTAATAATAACCTAGGCTCTAATACCAATTGAAGGAATCCGATCTAGGATTTCATGGATAGATCTTGAAATTTTTTCAAGATCATGCAACGAAAGACTTAAATAAATTAAATATTTATTTAAATAAATATAAAAATATTCTAGATCTAAGATTTATTACATGATCAAGACATGATATTAAATCAAAAATTAAAAATATAAAGAAAAGATTAACATGTTGATCTCATCAACATGCTACAATACTACATCTAATGTAGCTATAGAATAACAAATTAGATCTGATACCTAAGCAAGTTAGATATTCTAACTTACTTATATGGGCTTGAGGATGAGGTCATGAGCCGTACATGCATCTGACCTCTAGGAGTCATCCACACGAGTCCATAAACACGATTTGAGATCCTGATGTAGAAAATCAGTACAGCATGCTAGTACTGTGCTGATCTCTCTTTGATGATCGATTCGATGCTTTCTTCTTCGAGACATGAACTCTATTATTAGAAGAAAAAGAAGAGATTTTAGATCCGAGACTCTCTCAAAAAAATCTTAAAAGAAGGAGGAGAAGAGAAAAACAAAATAGTTCTAGAAGAAGATCCTCTTCTTTTTCTCGTTTCTCTCACCTAGACACCTAGTTTGGCATCTATGAAAAATTTTATAAAAATTTTAAGCCAAAATTCATCCAAAATATATAGAAAATGATGAGTCCTTGTCTAGATCAAATACTAGATAAGAAAAGGTCAAACAGGGCAAGTCAAGGGGCACCCAACTCTTGGGCACCCCTCTCTAATATTTTTAGTGTGTACTAGTAAGGAGGGGCACACAAAAAAGGGCCTTTCTCACATGGAATAAGAGAGAAAATAATAGAGAGAGGGGGTGGTACCTATTGGGAAGAGTTTAGGTTTGTGAGGATTCTATCTCATAGAATCCAAAATCAAAATAAACTCCCTCTTAGACTTGGTCCTCCACCCAATTACCATATGAGAAAGAGAGAGAGGGGGGGGGGCATGCGTGAAGACCAGGGAGAAAGGGATTTGTTGCATAAAATAAGAGAAGAAATAGGGTGTAGGGCGTGGAGGGCTAAGGTGGTACAAGGTGGAATCCTAGTCTTACAAGGATTCCATCTATGACTTGGTCAAACATGGTTTCTCAAACTAAATTAAATCAAAATCAAATCAATCAAATTAAATTAGGTTCTAACCCAATTAAAAATTTAATTAAATTAGATTTAATTTTAATTTAATTTTTAATCAAATTAGAAAATTGAGTTGACCTAAGTTCTAGTTAAACTAGGATTAATTTTTTTTCTTGCACTTGATTTATCCAATAAGCCAATTGAACTTAATCCAATCAAGTCCAAATTAAATCTAATTAAATTATATTTAATTAGACTTAATCTCAGTCCTCTTATTTAATCAAATTATGCTAAATAGCAATCGAATTGCTAATCGATCCTCCTACAACACTTGCATTAGGTTAAGCATCAATCATATTGATCGTTTAATCCTAGAATGATTTTTAATCACTGATCAACCATCTGATCAGATCATGAGCTCTAATGTGTGTGACTTCATAGGTTCGAACCTAAGCCGATAACATAGGAACATATTGATAGAAAATCGAGCAGAATTTTTAGCATGCATTTTCAAAATACTTTTGAAATTAAAGCAGCAAAAACTAAAATTAATCAAATATTAATCTACTGCATGCATTGATCTAATCAATCTAAACCCTACTCAAGATCTATACATGCTAATATATAATTTAAAATTTAAATATGATTGATCAGTAAATCAAATCTACTGATCGATACGAGTTTAGAACTCGATATCTATGCACGAGTAGTTGATCTCCATAATTTGAATCCACCAAAATAAGTTGTGGTGTCACATCATAGCCGCACACTCATCCGACCTCTATGGTTGGTCCACACAGAGCTCTTGATCCCGACCAGCTCCATTGGAGTGCTAGCACCTCACCGGGGCCTTCGATGGCTGATTGTGATCGATCCAATCGATCATCTTTTTTCTGATCTCTTGGATACTCCAAAAAATTAGAACACTGAGTATGGAAAATGATGAGTCGATGTCTAAAGTTTGGTAATGATCAGGTACTCACAGCACTCAATCTCTCCATCCGAACCCAAAGATCCGGTTCTAGGGTTTCACTCACCCAAAAAATCCTAACGTGCCGGAAAACCTCTCACGCCCTCTCTCTTTGGAGTTTTCTCGTGAAACAAATTTTCATGGGTCAAGGACACTCCCTTCTACCATTACCCACTATCAAAAAAAAAATTTAGATGGGCAACTAAAGGGAAAAAATTAGAGAAGTGGTGTGAGAGAGAGTAAGAGCACAAGAGAACTTTTCTCTTACGCAAGAATTTTCTCACACCCCAAGTAAGTGCGCCCAACTTTTCTCTCTCTAAAAAATGCACCCCACACTCCTCTTGTATCCCTCACACATGCATAAAAAAATTACATTTTTATTGGCATGTATTCGATGGGAAAACCACGTGGGAAGGATAAGGTATGGAGGTTGAACTTGTTTCAAACTTCGTACAAAATTTGAATTCAAATTCAAACAAATGCATTTCCAATGCTTATCCTAGAGGATGATGAGTAGAAGGATTATCTTTCTACTCACCCTTAATCTGAAATCACCCAAAAAAATGTGAGACAAAAGATAGGTAGGCGTAGAGAATAGATAAGGAAGAGATTAGGTTTTTCAAATTTCAAACCAACCAAGTTGAATTCAAAATTCAACTTAGTTTGAACTGGTCCAACCCTTGGACTAGGTCAAAGGCAGAAGAGAGGAAGGGTGCACATTCATTTCTACATGAGAAATCTCATACAAAAATTAGAGGACGGCATGGGTCAAGGTGGAAAAGTCAAATATGGTGGGCACTAGGGAGAATTTAAATTCAAATATCATTTGACTTGGTCCTAATTGGTTTCAACCAAACCAATTAATTTAAATCAATTAGATCAAGTTTAACCCAACCAAATTAAGTTTAATTCAAACCAATAAAATTCTAATCAAATTAAAAATTAATTAGGTCTAGATCCTAATCAAATTAGAATCGAATCTTCCTTAGCGATTAGGTCATCTCATGACCTGATTGGGTCAAACCCAATCGAATCAAATTCAATTGGACTTGATTAAATCTTCATATCTTAATCAAATTAAACTAATCAGTAATTAAATTGCTAATTAATGTTTCAAAAATATTAGAGTTTTAATCGAATGGGTTATCGAGCATCAGAGTCCCATCAATATGAAACTCTTAAAGAGTCCCAGTCTAGTGAAACTCTTGAACCCAGTGTCCTAAACAAATGGATCTCAAGATCATATAGTCCCAGACTAATGGGACTCTTGATCAGAGAGTTACAGATAAGTAGAACTCAGAGTTTCGATCCACTAGAACTCTTGGTCACAGAGTTCCAATCCAGTGAGACTCTCGACCATAAAGTTCCAGGTCATCAAGACTCTCATTCAGAGAGTCCTAAATATGAAGGACTTAGAGTCCCAGTCGAGTAGGACTCTTGGTCATAGAGTCTCAGTCCAGTAGAACTCTTGATCATAGAGTCCTAGGTCATCGAGACTCAATATCAGCCATCAGATTAGGTAGAAACTCCTATTGTGTGTGACCCCATAGGTTCGAATCCTTAGTCGATAGCATAAGAATCAATTTCCTATACCAATTGATGTGACCATCTAACAATGATATCCGATGTCTGGATAGGTCAAAAAATTACAATGCAATAATGACAAACCTGTGGCATGTGGTTACCGTATAATTCATCTCCTTAACCTCGATGCTCAACGAACGATCTAGGATTTACTGTCAATCCTAAAATTCATCTATAGTGTATTTTAAAACTCAGTGTCCATTACATGGACCACCCCGATTGAGGGTTTGCTAAATTAAAATATAGTGATGCATTTGCTCCAACACTTGGACGGGTCAATCCCATCTTAACTCATACACCGACAAGCTAAATATTTGACTACACCCAGTAGCCTTCCATCATTGAATTAGAAATTCGGATAGTCCGGTACCTAAGTGCAGTGAGTTGCTTGCAGGTCACCGTGGTGTTCTCAGGTCTAAGGGATACTTATACCCATATCCTTCGTGAGCAACTCTTGATAATAGAGAGCTCTACAATTGGATCACATTCAATGAAATATACCCCTACACTTTACCTGCATGCCATAATAGTATCTTCATACTTCTTGGTTAAGAGGACAACCAATATTTATGGCACATAACAACCTACACTCGATATGTTGTCAAACTAGGTAACAACGAATATTTGATGCGAACACGTTTGAGGACTAAATGACAAATCCTTATTTATCGAGTTTAAATAGTCCTAAGGACTTCATCACAAAAAAGTTCATTACAGAAAGATGCACAAAGTGATGAAAAGATCAAAATAATAATTTTATTTATTAATAATTCAAGTATAATTATATTTAGCTCAACCATCTACAACCTATATGATTGGCTTTAGGATACAATTTCCAACAACTCCCGCTTAAACTAAAGCCACTCAGAACAATATCGAATATCCATCTTCCATTTGTGATTATTGAACTCTTTGATTCATAGAGCTTTAGTAAAGGGGTCGGCCACGTTCTCCTTTTCGTCGATCTTTTGAAGCTCGACGTCACCTTGCTTCATGATTTTTCGTATAAGATGGTAGCGATGCAGAATATGTTTGGTGCACTGATGTACCTTTGACTTCTTTGCTTGAGCTATGGCTCCAATGCTATCACAGTATAGTAGAACTGGACCATCTAAGGAGGGTGCTACTCCCAGCTCATCGATGAACTTCCACACCCACACAGCTTCCTTCGTAGCATCAAATGCTGCGACATACTCTGCCTCGCACATAGAATTGGCTATAGTGTGCTGCTTGAAACTCTTCCAGCAAACCGCTTCATCATTTAGGGTAAACATAAAACCTGACATACTTTTGCTATCATCATGATCTAACTGAAAACTAAAATCAGTATATCCCATAAGTTTCAAGTCAGTATCTCCATAGATGAGCCACCGATCCTTAGTATTTCTCAAATACTTCAGGATTGTCTTCACAACCTTCCATGATTCTCACTTGGGTCAGACTGGTATCTGCTCACTACCCCTAGTGAGTATGCCACGTCTGGTCTCGTACACATCATGGCATATATAATAGAACCCACTGTCGAAGCATATGGTATTCTACTCATACACCCTCTCTCTTGAGGAGTTGTCAGACAATCCCTCTTCGAGAGCAAAATTCCATGGCCTATCGGAAGATAGCCCTTCTTAAAATTCTCCATGCCAAATCTCTTCAGCATGATATCAATGTACGTGGACTGGGATAATCATAGCAACCTTTTAGATCTATCCCTATAGATCTTCATCCCAAGGATTTAGGAAGCTTCTCCCAAGTCCTTCATGAAGAATTGAGACAATAGCCAAACCTTTATTTCCTATAATGCAGAAATATCATTTTTGATTAAAAGAATGTCGTCAACATATAGTATAAAAAATACAACAACAGAACCAATGGCCTATTTATACATGTAGGATTCTTCTCCATTCTTAATGAAGCCATATGTTCTGATTACTTTATCAAAATGCATGTTCCAACTTCATGATGCCTACTGTAATCCATATATGGATCTTTGAAGCCTGCACACCTTAGACTCATCTGTGGATGTGAAACTCTTAGGCTGTATCATATATACCTCTTCATCTAGCTCTCTATTTAGAAAAGTTGTTTTCACATCCATTTGTCAGATCTCATAATCTAGGTATGCTGCTATCACAAGCATGATCCGAATAGATTTAAGCATTGCCATTAGGAAAAATATCTCGTCATAGTCAATATCATAATGTTGACGATATCCCTTGGTAATAGATGGGCTTTATAGCTCTCCATCTTTCCATCTGTGCCTCATTTTTTCTTGAAAATTTACTTACACCCAATGGATTTGATCCCTTCAGGTGGATCAACTAGTATCTATACACTATTGACCTTCATGGACTCCATTTTGGACTTCATAGCTTCCAACCACTTATCAGAGTCGGACCTCTGCATGGCATCCATGTAGATGATTGGATCCTCGTTGTTCTCATCGAGTTCGACAGGATCACCATTTCGAATTAAGAAATCATAGTATCTATTCGGTTGATACGGTACTCTACCAGATCTTCTTGGTGTCATTTCAATAGGCTCTAAATTTGATCTTATCAAATCTAGTTCTATAGGTTCACTAGAATGTGTCGGTTCTTCCATCTGTTGAACTTCATTAAGTTCAACATTAGAGACAGCTGTTCCTTCACTAAGGAACTTCTTTTTCAAAAGGACTGCTCTATTGCTGACGAACATCCTTTGTTCTTCAGCAAGGTAGAAGTAATAACCCCCAGTTTCTTTGGGATACCCTATGAATAGGCATTTATCGAACCTAGGTCCAAGCTTTTTTGATTGCAAACATTTAGCATAAGTCGGACATCCCTAAATTCTAAAGTGAGATAGCATCGACTTACGCCCAGCCCATATCTCATATAGAGTCTTTGCAACAGACATGTTTAAAATATTATTCAAAATAAAATAGGCAGTTTATAGTACATAACCCAAAAATAAAATCGACAGACTTATAAACCCCATCATAGACCGAACCATGTCCAATAGGGTTCGATTCCTTCTTTTAGATACATCATTATGCTGTGGTGTTCCAAGAGGAGTTCATTATGAGAGAATCCTATTCTCTCCTAAATATGTCAAAAATTCATTGGAAAGATATTTACCTCCTCGGTTAGATCGAAGAATTTTAATACTCTTCTCAAGTTATTTTTCTACCTCATTTCGATATCATTTGAACATTTCAAATGAATCAGATTTACTCTTCATAAGATAAACGTACCCATACCTAGATAGATCATCGATAAATATAATGAAGTAGTAAAACCCACCTCTAGTAATGTGGTCATAGGTCCATATACATCAGTATGTACTAGACCTAAAAGCTCAGTGGCCTGCTTACCCTTTCCAGTAAAAGGTGATTTGGTCATCTTACCAAGAAGATAGGACTCATAGGTATTCAATGATTCACAATCATCAATATCAAAGATACGCTCCTTGACTAACCTGTTAATCCTATTTTTGTTTATATGATTGAGCCTACAGTACCAAAGATAAGCATTAGTGACGTTATCTAGTTTTGGTCGTTTATTCAATGTGTACATTACACTAATAGACTATGATAAAATATAAATATCATTTCTTAATTATCCTTACATTATTATGATATCATTCATAATGATATCGCAATAATGTTCCTTTATTGATAAACTATAACCATCTTGGGCCAAAAGCCCAATGGATATTATGTTTATCATAAAAGATGGACAATAGTGACAGTCACTTAAAATGATACTATTATTTTTGAAAAATAGTTCAAGAATTTCCAATACTAGGACTGAAACTTGATTTCCATCTCCAACATTAAGAAATCTATCACCATTGTCAAATTTTCTACCAATTTGAAGTCCATGCAATGAATTGCATATATGAATTAGACTCTCGGTATCTAATACCCAGGTAGATGTATCACATATGGAGAAATTGTAAAGTGTTATCATATAACAGCTTTGACTAGCAACCACTTGCTGATTTCTACTATTCAGCCTATTTGGGTCAAGAGGACCATTCCTCTCTAGGTCTGCCTGATTAGAGTCAACACTGGACTCCTTATTCTTAGGTCCTAAATACTTGCCACTGTCCAACAGTAAATAGAGTGGACTAACTCTAGCCATTCTAATTATCTGAAAGAAAAACATGAAATCTTATTAGTACTTGAATTAATTAATCCTAAAGACTTGGACTTTAGTCTAAAGATTCTTTCACTATTTTTAACGAATTGATAGCCTCTACCTCCAATTCGAGGAATTACACTAACTCCTTAGCGGATATTGGAATCCACATAGACTACATACGGGCCCGAGGAAAGCTCTGGCTAACCTGTATGCATCTACAGGTAGGTTCACAACCAATTATTTCTCCAAATAATTTTTAGTATTTAGGTTTTGCCCCAAATGCCAAATCAGTAGGTTATGGCCTCCATTGAAAAGGTCTAGTTAGGTCCAACCATTAATATGATTGACTTCGGTGCATCAAACCAATGATAATCAGGTCCAAGAAAAGCTCTAGCTAACTTGATCACCATTAAAAGAGTCGACCTAATCATCATATGATGGATAGCAATTTCAATATGCAGATGAACACCAGGTATAAGGCACCTCCAATCTCTACCCAGAAGATTGGACTCATTACTATTCATCTTAATGGAAGGCTATGACTCAATTATCCCCATAACTTAGTAATTTTAAGGACCTAATAATTTAGAGGATTTAGGTTACATGTGATTTTAGATAGAAAGAACATAGATCAATTTCTCCTACTGACTTCACCAAGTCAAACCCTCCCACTGACTTCAATAAGTCAATAGGTCAGGACTAGCATCAATTTAAGTCCATGGGCACCTAATTCAGTCTTACTGATTGAAATTAGTCAAACTGATTCTCAGTGACTTGGGTTAGTCCAAATCACCAAGTGATCTAATCAAATACCAATCGACCATGTTGGCTAAGTAAGTGAGAACAGTGGAAGGGATATGCCATTAACTCATCAAAAATTGAATCAATGCGAATAGCTCCCAATTAAAAATCACTGGTCTAAACTACCAAACTTACCTTAGATATCAATCGGTTAATTAGGTTTAATCTGATCAACCTAGTAATTTCGGACTTAACCACGTACCCATGAATCAGGTCCATCTTAGTCTAGTTAAAGACATGGATTTGTCCAACTACAACTTTTGGAGTTGATTCTAGTGTCCTTGACCTAATCTAATTCAACACTTAGTTAGATTTAATCAATTACTCTAGATTAATCTATTTTTTAACTAAC
Source organism: Cocos nucifera (assembly GCA_006176705.1). Taxonomy (NCBI): domain Eukaryota; kingdom Viridiplantae; phylum Streptophyta; class Magnoliopsida; order Arecales; family Arecaceae; genus Cocos; species Cocos nucifera. The sequence continues at coordinate 315,800 of QRFJ01000538.1, forward strand.
CTTAGGTCTAACTCGATTAATGGACCTAATTCATTTAATCCTTTAACCCACAATCTTATGATTTTGTCTTAGGATCTTAATTCACAATTCTAGACCCTATGAACAATACTTAGTTCTTTTAATTAAGTTTTTGGGCTGATGGATTAGGGTTCAGCATTTCAAAAATAGTTTTCAAATTTTGAAAGGTTTTTATTTTCTATTTTCTAAATGGGTCGACTCATTTTAGAAATGGATCGGCTCATTTCTCAAACAGTAACCTATTGCTAGTTTTAAACAAAAAACAAAACATAATGAAAATTAAACTATGAATCAACCTTTTAGATTTAATCTAAAATGCATTCATATTTAATTTTTAATTAAAATAATTTTAATTATTAAAATTTTTTCACTGTTTATCTTAATGAACGAGTTAACGGTGGCACCCCTACCGCCACAAGGGATCCCCACTGAATGGGAGGACATGGCCTTTAAACCATACTTGTCCCTTATGATCGGATGGCTTGGTGCATGGCTCATTCATTCTCGATTACTAAGTTATCTAGATTAAGCATATCAAATATACCAATATTTAATTTCTAATTACATATTAGACATGTCAAGTAACCTTGTTGCTCTGATACCATTGATAGAAAATTGAGCAGGATTTTTAGCTTGCATTTTTAAAATATTTTTGAAATTAAAGTAGCAAAAACTAAAATTAATCAAATATTAATCTACTGCATATATTGATCTAATCAATTTAAACTCTACTTAGGATCTAGATATGCTAATGTGTAATTTGAAATTTAAATGTGATCGATCAGCAAATCAAATCTGCTGATCGATATAAGTTCAGAACTCAATACCAGTGCACGGGTAATTGATCTTCGCAATCTGAATCCACCAAAATAAGTTGTGGTGTCACATTATAGCCGCACACTCATCTGACCTTTACGATTGGTCCACACGGAGCTCTTGATCCCGACCAGCTCCATTGGAGTGCTAACTCCTCGTTGAGGCCTTCAACGGCTGATCGCAATCGATCCAATCAATCTCCTTCTTTTTGATCTCTTAGATACTCCAAAAAATTAGAACACTGAGTATGGAGGATGATGAGTTGATGTTTGAAGTTTGATGATGATCAGGTACTCACAGCACTCAATCTCTCCACCCGAACCTAGAGACCCAGTTCTAGGGTTTCACTCACCCAAAAAATCCTGACGTGCCGAAAAACCTCTCACACCCTCTCTCTTTGTAGTTTTCCCATGAAACAAATTTTCATGGGTCAAGGACTCTCCGTTCTACTATTACCCACTATCAAAAATAATTTTTAGGTATGCAACTAAAGGGAAAAAAATTAGAGAAGTGGTGTGAGAGAGAGTAAGAGCGCAAGAGAACTTTTCTCTGATGCAGGAATTTTCTCTTGCCCCAGGTAAGTGCTCCCATCTTATCTCTCTCTAAGAAATGCACCCCACACTCCTCTTGTATCCCTCACACATGCATAAAAAAATCATAATTTTATTGGTGTGTATTCAATGGGAAAACTATGTGGGAAGGATAAGGCATGGAGGTTGAACTTGTTTCAACCTCCTAACAAAATTTGAATTCAAATTCAAACAAATCCATTTCCAATGCTTATCCTCGAGGATGATGAGCAGAAGGACTCTCCTTCTACTCACCCTCAATCTGAAATTGCCTAAAAAAATGTGCGACAAAAGATAGGTAGGCATGGAGAATAGATAAGGAAGAGATTAGGTTTTTCAAATTTCAAACTAACCAAGTTGAATTCAAAATTCAACTTAATTTGAACTGGTCCAACCCTTAGACCAGGTCAAAAACAGAAGTGAGGAAGGGCACACATTCATTTCTGCATGAGAAATCTCATGCAAAAATCAGAGGAGGGCGTGGGTCAAGGTGGAAAAGTCAAATATGGTGGGCACTAGGGAGAATTTAAATTCAAATCTCATTTGACTTGGTCTTAATTAGTTTCAACCAAACTAATTAATTTAAACTAATTAGATCAGATTTAATCCAACCAAATTATGCTTAATTTAAATCAATAAAATTCTAATCAAATTAAAAATTAATTAGATCCAGGTCCTGATCAAATTAGGATCGAATCTCCCTTAGCGATTAGGTCATCTCATGACCTAATCGGGTCTAACCCAATCGAATCAAATTCAATTAAACTTGATCAAATCTTTATCACTCAATCAAATTGAGCTAATCAGCAATCAAGTTGCTAATTAATCCTCTAAAAATATTAGAGTCTCAATCGGATGGGTTACCGGACATCAGAGTTCCATCAACATGAAACTCCTGAAAAGTCTCAATCTAGAGGGACTCTTGAACCTAGTGTCCTAAATGAATGGATCTCGAGATCATAGAGTTTCAGATCAGTGAAACTCTTGATTAGAGAGTCCTAGATAAGTAGGATTCAAAATCTCAATCCACTATGACTCTTAGTTACAGAGTCTCAATCTAATAGGACTCTCGACCATAGAGTCCGAGGTCATCAGGACTCTCGTTTAGAGAGTCCTGAATATGAAGGACTCAGAGTTCCAGTCGAATGAAACTCTTGATCACAGAGTCCTAATCTAGTGCGACTCTTGATCATAGAGTTCTAGGTCATCGAGACTCAATATCAGCCATTAGATCAGGTAGAAACTCCTATTATGTGTGACCCCATAGATTTGAATCTTTAGCCGATAGCATAGGAACCAATTTTCTGTACCAATCGATGTGACTATCTAGCAATAGTACCCGATGCCCGGATAGGTTGAAAAATCATAATGCAATAATGACGAACCTATGGCATATGGTTACCGTATAATTCATCCCCTTGACCTCGATGCTCAAAGGATGATCTAAGATTTACTGTCAATCCTAAAATTCATCCATAGTGTATTTCAAAACTCAGTGTCCATCACATGGATCACCCCGATTGAGAGTTTGCTAAATTAAAATACAGTGATGCACTTGCTCCAATACTTGGAGGGGTTAATCCCATCTTGACTCATACACCGATAAGCCAAGTACTTGACTGCACCCAGTACCCTTTCATCACTGAATTAAAAATTCAGATAGTCCGGTACCTAAGTGTAGTGAGTTGCTTGCAGGTCACCATGGTGATCTCAGGTCTAAGGGATACTTATACCCATATCCTTCGCGAGCAACTCTTGATAGTAGAGAGCTCCACAGTTGGATTATGTTCAGTGAAATGTACCCCTACACTTCACCTACATGCCATAACAGTATCTCCATACTCTTGGTTAAGAGGACAACCAATACTTATGGCACACAATGACCTACACTTGATACGTTGTCATTCTGGATAACAACGAATCATTTGGTTATGAATACGTTTGAGGACTAAATGATAAATCCTCCTTTGTCGAGTCTAAATAGTCCTAAGGACTTCATCACAGAAGAGTTCATTACAAAAAGAAACACAAAGTGATGAAACGGCCAAAATAATAATTTTATTTATTAATAATTTAAGTATAATTATATTTAGCTCAACCATCTATAACCTAGATGATTGGATTTAGGATATAATTCTCAATAATTTCTATACCAATCGAAGTAATCATTTAGCAATGGTACCCGACGGTCGAATAGATCAAATGTGTAGAACAACATCCTTAGAACCTATGCGGATATAGTTTTCATATAATTTATCCCCTAAATCAAAATGCTCATAGGATACCTCAAAGTTCAACAATCAACTCTCATCAGGTTGTCCACATTGTATTTTAAAATATCAAATCCATCTGATGGATTATCCTAGCCAAGGTTTTGCTATATTGAAATACAGTGATACATTCTTCTCCAAGTCTTGGAGTAGTCAATTCCATCTTGATCACATACTGACTTTGCAAGTACTTGACTGTGCCTAGAAGCCTTCCATTACTGAATTAGAAATTTAGTTAGTCTGATACCAAAGCACAGTGAGTTGCTGGCAAGTCACTAAGGTGATCTCAGATCTAAGGGATGCTTATACCTATATCCCATCAGAGATATTCTCGATAGTAGAATGCTCTGGAGTTGGTTACGTTCAATAATGATGTACACATACATCTCACTTGTATGCCATACCAGTGTCTCCACACTCCTTGGTTAAGAGAACAACCAGTCCATGTGGTATACAGCGACCTATGCTCGATAGATGCTATCATCCTAATTAACAATATATCATTTGGTCATGAACAAATTTAATGACTAATCGATAAATCCTCTCTTTATCAAAGCTAAATAGTCTTAAGAACTTTATCATAATAATGAAGTTCGATAGAAGATGAATACTTTATGATGAAAAATGCTAAAAATATATTTTATTTATTAATGAATCAATTATAGGTACAATATAGCTCAACCATCAACCAACTGACGATTGGCTTTAGGATACATTTTCCAACAGTGGCAACCTATGATTCATTGCCTTCTATTGAGCTAGCAGTCCACGCTTGGTTCGTGGACCGGTGAGTTAACTCGTATGGCCGAGCCGGCTTGGACGGCATGCTGGCTGAGCTAGGATGCATCAGCTGAGCTACTTTCGATGGCTTGGCTGGGTAAGCCGACGGAGTTATTTCTATTTTTTTTAATTTTTTTCTTTAAAAATTCATATTGGATTTGTTTAAACTCCATTTTGTTCCAAACTTATTTTATTGCGATCAAAAAAATGAGTTTTCTTCATTAATAAATATATTTTTTAAATATAACAAATAAAAATATTTAATTTTTGAAAATAAAAATAAATTAATTAATTAATTAATACTTTTATTGATGAATTTATGATAATTATCATACCTCTCAATTTAAGCTTTGCTCATCTTCGAGTAAAAAAAGAATTTAGTTTTAGATACCTTTTAAGCTTTAGAGTTTCAAATTTATCTAGTAATTTTTAAAATGGCCATTAATATTCAATAGAATTTAAGTGAGGTATATCATTAGAGTATTAATACTTACCAATATTAAAATTAAATGAAGAGCATTCAACTTTTTTTAATTTTTTCTAAATTAAGCTATCTTTATCACTGAATCATCTAAACTTTCATATGAGCAAGTGTATTGTTACTTTTGTCCTTCATTTATTAAAAAACTTTTTATTCATATTATCCACTTTTTGATGTGAATATTATTACTTACTTAGGCAATGATATCTGATTATTCGATGCAAAATCAATATATTTTTTTTTTAATATTGTACCACTATTGAGTGCCTTAATCCCTTAAGCTTTCTATTTGATTCATATAGCGAGTCTTGGGCCAATGACTTCCAAACCAGTTAGCTTTAGGGCACTAGATATAAAATATGCCTCAGACTTACTAGCTCGAATCAAATAGGCTATGAGTTAAGACTAGTTTTATAATGAGCTTCCTTCCCCTTTTTCACTTTTTGATGCAAAACTTAATGATTGTTTAGGCAAAGAGGCCCGATTACTCAATAAAAAGTATTTAAAAACTATTTTATTTTAATTTTTTTATGAAAAAATATATAGTTATCCTACATAAGTGTTAGATATATGTGCCCTAGAAGCCATAATTGGCTGACACTTGTAATACACTTCTAAGGGTAAAATTATAATTTTGACTAAAATCAATAAAATGGATTATTTTCTATCACATATGTGTATTTAGTGTCTGTGATACATTCTTTGAGTTAATGATAATGATAATTCATATTTTTAAAAGTTGAAAATTTAAGACATGAATAATCATTATTAACTCATAAAATGCTTCCGACCATAGGATCATTATGAGGATGGTGATTGATCCGAAAGGTTGGTGTACAATCACTTCTCTTTAGTAGATGAGTCTTGAGTCTATAGTGTGGAGACACCGAAGTGAGAGTACAGATACTCGTTAGAGAACGAGGGCACTGAGCGTGACCACCTCGAGTAGTCATTAGGAAGTCTACCTTCTCGTCAATGACTGACTCGATGCTGCAGTAGTGTGTCTGGTTCTTTGACCTGAGATGCATCGACAGTTCACCTTGAGGGTGTTATAGTTTGACTACACCATTACTCGGTCTCCTAGCCATATGGAACCCTGAGGTGTATGTTGGCTATAGCATGTTCATTGTAGGAACTGGATTGCATCAAGATGGAATCTATCTACCTCGGTGGTAGAGGAGCAGCCCTATGATGATCATGAGAATCAAGTCCAGAAGCCCATGGCCATGGCAGAGTGAAATAATAGAAAGAGTTTCTATTTAGATTTTCACATCGGACTTGAATCGAATGATTACATCATATGACAGAGACTAGGGTTTGACGAGTTCACCTTAACCCTAATCTGATCGGGGCTCAAGATAGAAGAACTTAATCACACAGGTAGCTGCACCAAGAGGTTCGCATTCAGCTCTGATGGGTTGCCACCATATACTGCTAGGTGTCACTGGTGGATTTTGGGAGCAATTAGAATGATTTAGATGATCGATCATTCTAGCTGTTCGAATCAGAAGAGTTCTGATCCATCGAAAGGAGTTTCGATGATGTCGATGATAGAGATCATGACATATCCCATTACCATACAGAACTGAACCTAACTGGGTCACACAAACAAGGGTTTGAATCTGGTGATCATCAATTGATCATCATTGAACTGATCTAGTTCAATTGATCTGAATGAGATTCAATTAGGTTCAAGAAAAAATCGTGCTATCGCTAGCACTCGATTGAACCTAACGTTCTTCTTTTACTATCATAAATAAGTTGTCCTGACTGAGCCAAAGGAGTTTGTGCTCAATCAGAGGCCTTCATATGGTCTGACTGGAGGTTGTCCAAGTCAGAAAAGGGTTGTCTTATTTTGTAAGACATTACCTGCCATTTTTGGTCACCTGCCATTTCTTGTTCTTTGACTTTGGTCAAAAGTCTACCTTTGACTGGTCAAATGTTGACCATTGACACTTTGACTTTTGACCACATGTCATGCACCTATTGGAGAGCTGGTGGGGGCTTGTCCCCCTACCAGAACCTGGCAAGGAGAGGGCGCACGCCACCCTTGGCGTGTGCCCAAGTTGGAGGCGCCTAGGAGTCCCTTGTTGGACAAGGACTCCATCTCCTTTTTGGATTCCAATTAGAGTTCTCCTAAGAACCAACTTTGACTGGTCTTAGGCACCCTCTAAGGAGGAATCCAGGGGACTCTATTTCCCACCAATCAGATTTAGATCTGATTTCACAAAGGGTTGTGATTGGTTGGGAAGAAGAGGAGTTGGATCACACTTAGTCTATAAATAAGACCCTGCGCCCAACTCAAAGTATCTGAATCAATTGAAAAATTCCCATGCCCCAAGGCTGCCTCTCCTCCTCCTTCCTCCATGCCAAAGTCCATCTTTCTCCCTCTCCTCTCCACGTCCAAAAGTAGTTTTGGATCTTAGGTTGGTGCGATCCAGATCAAGAGAAAGGCGATCAGAAAGCTAGAAGGCTGCGCTGCTGCAAAGGACGACTGCTGATCTTCAAAAGGAGTTTTGAAGATCCTCCAGATCAGATCCAGATCTAATTTTTGGAGATGTGATAGAGAAGAAGAGGATCTCTAGATCCAGCCCGAGTGGATACCGGTAGAGGCCAGGCACTTGCGTGGCTAGATCCAGAACCTTCCGCTGCATTACAGGATCATCAACGGGTAATAGGATTACCCACATCAAGGTAAATTAAATTTGATTTAATTTATCTTAGATTTATTTTTAATTTATTAAAATAATAAGAATTAGATCTAAAATATCTCAGATCTAATTTAGGATCAAAAAAAAAAATTTTTGAAAATATATCTCTTGATCTGATCAGATCTGAACGAACCTGGTCCGAAAAAATCAGGATTTTCCTTCAACTGGTATCAGAGCCAAGGTTCTAAAAGTATTTAGATCTGATTTTTAAATTTATTTTAATTAAAAAAATAAGTGATTTTAGATGTCACATGAGATGTGATCAGATCTAAAATCAGAAAAAATTAAAATTAAATGATTTGGATCTAAGATTAGAAAATATGCATGACTAGTTCTAAAATAGAATAGTTCTATAGAATAGTCTTGCATGTTTTTGATTTAATTTGATTAAATCATATTTTAGATCTATTTATTTACTATTTTTTGATATTATAATTATTATAATAACATCTAAAAAATAGTAAATAAAAATTATTTAATTTTAAATACATCATATGAGATATGATTGATGCATGTCTAGACTAGTTGTAGAATAGTTCTACATAATTGTCTAGATTAGAATTTATTTTGATTAGATCAATTTAAATCTAATTTTTTAGATTATTATGAGATAATTTAGATCTAAAAATATGCATGATTCGATACATGAGATGTATGCAAAATATGCCATGATTAGATCTAATTTGTATATGAGATATATGATATAGATCTAAAACTATTTTGTAGTATTGACATGTTCCTGATTAAGGCGTTCCTCTTGGCCGTCCGGTCATAAGAACGAAGAAGGGTTTAAAGGCCCTCTCTTCCCATTCGATGGGGTGTTCTTATGATGTGTAGGGGTGCTGCGTGTTCGTCCTTAATCAGAAATCCCAAAACTTACTTTCTGCAAAACCCTAGATCCTGAAACCCTAGGATTTATTGTGCATATTTTGTTTATGAACCCTACTTAATTAAAAATTAAGATTATATGAAAATATTAATTAGGTCTAAAATTGAGAATTTTAGATCTAAGACATATTCATAATACTGGGTTCGGGCTTGGGTAGCTCAATTAGGTCTAAGCGGTTGATCAAACCGAATCAAGAGTTGGTTAGATGGGATCAACAATGCTTAAATTGACCAGCCTAATAGGATTAAGTCTGGGTCAAGATCGAGTCACGATCAAGCAAGACCTAATTAGGCTCAGAGGTTAGAGTCTGGATTGTAGGCTAACCCAATTGGTTCTGGCTCAACAATTTGGTGTCTAAGGTAAGTTTGGCACATACGACCGACTGGTTTTTAATTGGAAGCTACTCGACCTGAATGCATTCTTGTACGAGTTAATGGCATATTCCTTCCACCGGTCTCACTTACCTGGCCATATCTGTTGACACAGTTCTGATCTGAGGTGGTCAATAATCCGAGCTAACCCATGCCACTAGGTTAGTCATAATTGTTATGACTATGATAAGTCTAGTTTAATGAGACCTGAATCAATTCTCCCTAAGAAAAGATTAAGTCTGAGGTCTTCCACCATTGTAGATGTGCGGGCCCTTCCCGGGGTTGATTGTTCTCGGCTGGATACAGTGGCTCAGTTGCACCGGAAAAAGACGCAACCATGTCTATTAGGCATTGGATGCTATGGGCTGGAGGATGAGTTGGGCTCAATATTCCGGATACGGTGAGAGACTCAATTAGGAACCCAGTCTATGCAAATGGTGGGTCTGACTTAACTAAGGAGTGGATCAATATTTTGGATACGGTGAGATTCATGAATTAGAGACCAAGTTTGGGTGCACCATGATTAGAGAATCATTGAACAAGAGTTGTTCACTCATTGGCTAACCCATCACCAATAACTGTTAGGTGAGGTGATGAGTCAGTTGGTGAGACCGCACCACCCACTAGAAATCATTAATCGTGGAGATTTTCGCATCTCTACAGAGGGAGTGTAGGGATCCGAGAAAATAGTGGGAGCTAATTTGTTTAAAAATAAAATTTTTAAATAAATTGGTCAAGTCAAAATTACAGTATCTAACTAGAATCTTTGACTCTCTACAGAAAAAATGTCTGCGTCCAACCCATTGGCACGTATCCTAGACACACATAGACTGACTGGACCCAATTATAAAGATTGGCTCAGGAACTACAAAATTATTTTGGGTTTCGAGAAGTTAACCCATGTTTTGGACCAGGACCCTCCCACCTTACCAGCCCGTCCATCCACTGAACAGAGAGCGTCTCTGAAAAAATGGATAGACGAAGATAATAAGGCCAGATATTACATGTTGGGCTCGATGTCTGATGAGCTCCAGCGCCAACATGAAGATATCGGGACTGCTCGCCAAATGTTGGCTCACCTGCAGGAGATGTTTGGTGAACAGAGTCGCGCAGCCAAATATCAAGTCACGAAATGACTTTTTAAGGCTAAGATGCGTGATGGGCAGTCAGTCCAAGATCACTGTCTGACAATGATCAAGGACATGGAAGAGCTTGAGAAGCTCGGTGTGAAGTTAGGACTTGGATCTGCAGAATGATATTATTCTGCAATCCTTGACTGATGCATATGGGCAATTCATCATGAATTACCACATGCATAAACTTCAAAATTCCTTGGCCGAATTAATGAATATGCTGGTTACCGCTGAGCTTTCTATGAAAGGTTCTAAAGGCTCAGTTCTTGCTATGGAACGGACTTCTTCCAAAAGAAAGTCTTATGGAAAGAAAAAAAAAGTCTGTGAAAAAGCAAAAGGTGGAAGGATCAAAGAAGAAGAAGGCAGAGCCGAAGAAGAAAGGCCGATGGCAAAGGAAAGTGTTTCCATTGCAACAGCGACGGCCATTGGAAGCGGAACTGCCCTACTTACCTGGCCACCCTGAAGAACAAGAAGGAAGGTCCTTCTGGAGGTATGCTCGTTATTGAGTCTAACCTTACGGTTTCTTCTGCATCCAGTTGGGTGCTTGACTCTGGTTCTAGTGCTCATCTGTGCATGCACTTCATGCAGGGTCTTGAGGATAGCAGGAGGCTGAGGGATGGAGACATGATCCTACGCATCGGTAATGGAGCAAGAGTTGCTGCAGTAGCCGTGGGGAACATACCCTCTTCGATTACCATCTGGTTTAGACTTAGTTTTGAAAGACTGTTATTATGTGCCTGCAGCTAGCAGGAATTTGATTTCTGTTTCATGCTTAGCACAAGAAGGCTTATGTGATTACCTTCTTTAAGGACCATTGTAACATTCTTTATGAAAGAAATAAAATTGCAAATGGTTTCCTTATTAATGGTCTTTATCAGCTACATATTGATGTACCTGTTCTAACTATCGAGCAAAACGTGAATGCCAAACGACCTAGGGATAGTCCAAACGACAGATATCTATGGCACCTGAGATTAGGTCATATAGCAGAAGATAGGATCAACAAATTGGAGAAAAATGGGCTATTGAGTCCATTGACTTTCGAGTCATATCCAACTTGTGAATCTTGTCTTCAAGGCAAAATGACTAAACTCCCTTTTGTTGGACATGGGGAGAGGGCCACAGATCTCCTTGCCCTAGTACATACTGATGTGTGCGGCCCATTTGATGTGCCGGCTAGAGGCAATTTTGTCTACTTCATTACCTTTACCGATGATCTGTCTAGGTATGGGTATGTGTATCTTATGAGACACAAGTCTGAAGCTTTTGAAAAGTTCAAAGAATTCAGACATGAAGTAGAAAAACAAACTGAAAAAATCCATTAAGGTTCTTCGATCAGATCGAGGAGGTGAATACCTTAGCCGAGAATTCCTAGACTATCTCAAGAAAAATGGCATAGTCTCTCAATGGACTCCACCAGGAACACCTCAACTCAACGGGGTTTCAGAACGGAGAAATCGGACTCTATTGGATATGGTTCGATCCATGATGAGCTTCACAGACCTCCCTGATTTTCTTTGGGGACATTCATTATTAACTTCAATTTATCTACTGAATAGGGTTCCCTCTAAAACCGTTCCTACCACACCGTATGAGATATGGCACGGTAAGAAACCAAGTCTGAGTCATCTCAGAATTTGGGGTTGTCCGGCTCATGTCAAAAGACAACAAGCGGACAAGTTAGAGTTTAGGTCCTTCAGAGCTCGATTCATAGGATATCCTAAAGAGTCATTAGGATACTATTTCTACATTCCAGAAGACCACAATGTGATTGTGAGTCGACATGCCATCTTTCTTGAAAAATAGTTTATTCAAGATAGCGGCATTGGAAAAGCAGATTAAGCTTGATGAGAAAGTCTCACAAGTACAACGAGCTAAGGACCAATTGGAACCAAATCAGGTTGAGCCAATAAGAACACTACCTCCTCCACCTCGTAGATCGGAAAGAGTTTTCCCATCCCCCTGAAAGATACTTAGGTATTATTTCAGAGGAAGTAGAGGAAAATGTTCCTCGTAGGTAATGGTGCTCATGGTGATGATCCCAAAACCTACAACGAGGCGATATCAGATATCGACTCCGAGAAATGGCTAGAGGCAATGCAGTCAGAAATTGACTCGATGCACTCAAACCAAGTCTGGACCTTGGTAGATCCACCAGAAGGTATAGTACCTATTGGGTGTAAATGGATCTTCAAGAGAAAGATTGGTGCAGATGGGAAATGTGGAGACATTCAAGGCTAGACTAGTGGCAAAAGGTTATAGTCAACGCGAAGGCATTGACTATCAGGATACCTTTTCCCCAGTGGCTATGCTAAAATCCATCCGCACATTGCTTGCCGTTGCAGCCTATTTCGATTATGAAATATGGCAAATGGACGTGAAAACGGCATTCTTAAATGGATATCTTGAGGAAGATATCTATATGGAACAGCCGCTAGGTTTCACATCCAGTGATACTGATCACAAGGTTTGCAAGCTGCAAAGGTCCATATATGGACTTAAGCAAGCATCTCGGAGCTGGAACACTCGTTTCAATGATGTGATCAAAAAGTTTGGTTTCATCAAAAATGAAGAGGAACCATGTGTTTTCAAAAAGGTCAGTGGGAGCGCTGTTGTCTTCCTCGTATTGTACGTGGATGACATCCTCCTTATTGGGAATGATATTCCCATGATTGACATCAGTCAAAATTATGGTTGTCCAAGGAATTCTCCATGAAAGACCTAGGTGAAGCATCCTTTATTCTAGGAATTAAGGTCTATAGGGATAGACCGAATAGGATGCTAGGACTTTCACAGAAGATGTACATAGAGAAAGTACTAAAGAGGTTTAGTATGGAAAACTCTAAGAGGGGATTAATACCCTTCAGACATGGTATTCATCTTTCCAAGAAGATGTGCCCTAGCACACCTGAGGAAATAGAACGCATGAGCAAGATCCCTTATGCTTCTGCAATAGGGAGCCTCATGTATGCCATGCTATGTACACGACCTGATATAGCCCATGCTGTGAGTGTCACAAGCAGATATCAGTCAAATCCAGGTGAAGAACACTGGACTTCTGTGAAATGTATCCTTAAGTACTTGAGAAGAACTAAGGATATGATGTTGGTCTTTGGTAATGGAGAACTCCAAGTCCAGGGATACACAGACTCGGATTTCATGTCCGATATAGATGATCGAAAGTCGACATCTGGAGTCTGTTTGTGTGCAATGGTGGTGCTGTCAGCTGGAAGAGTTCCAAGCAAATCATGATAGCAGATTCCACCATGGAAGCAGAATATATCGCTGCATCAGAGGCTGCGAAGGAAGCATTCTGGTACAAGAAGTTTGCTGCAGAAATTGGAGTAATGCCATCAGATGCCATTCCTCTATACTGCGACAACAATGGCGCCATAGCCCTTGCTAAGGAGCCGAGGTCTCACCAGAAATCCAAGCACATTGAGCGGCGATACCACCTCATCCGCGATTACCTCGAGAAGGGTTACGTCGAGGTCAAGAGAGTCAACTCCACAGATAATGTGGCAGACCCACTTACAAAGCCATTGGGCCAGCAGAAGATCGAAGCCCACCTTGAGAAGATGGGACTTAGACTTGTAGCCAATTGGCTTTAGGACAAGTGGGAGATTGTTAGATATATGTGCCCTAGAAGCCAGAATTGGCTGACACTTGTAATACACTTCTAGGGTTATAAATTATAATTTTGATTTAGTGTCTGTGATAGAGTTAATGGTCATACAAGAGTTGAGACATGAATGACCACCTCGAAGGTTGGTAGTCATTAGGAAGTCTACCTTCTCGTCAATGACTGACTCGATGCTGCATAGTAGTGTGTCTGGTTCTTTGACCTGAGGTGCATCGGCAGTTCACCTTGAGGGTGTTATAGTTTGACTACACCATTACTCGGTCTCCTAGCCATATGGAACCCTGAGGTGTATGTTGGCTATAGCATGTTCATTGTAGGAACTGGATTGCATCAAGATGGAATCTATCTACCTCGGTGGTAGAGGAGCAGCCCTATGATGATCATGAGAATCAAGTCCAGAAAGCCCATGGCCATGGCAGAGTGAAATAATAGAAAGAGTTTCTATTTAGATTTTCACATCGGACTCGAATCGAATGATTACATCATATGACAGAGACTAGGGTTTGACGAGTTCACCTTAACCCTAATCTGATCGGGGCTCAAGATAGAAGAACTTAATCACACAGGTAGCTGCACCAAGAGGTTCGCATTCAGCTCTGATGGGTTGCCACCATATACTGCTAGGTGTCACTGGTGGATTTTGGGAGCAATTAGAATGATTTAGATGATCGATCATTCTAGCTGTTCGAATCAGAAGAGTTCTGATCCATCGAAAGGAGTTTCGATGATGTCGATGATAGAGATCATGACATATCCCATTACCATACAGAACTGAACCTAACTGGGTCACACAAACAAGGGTTTGAATCTGGTGATCATCAATTGAACTGATCCAGTTCAATTGATCTGAATGAGATTCAATTAGGTTCAAGAAAATCGTGCTAGCACTCGATTGAACCTAACGTTCTTCTTTTACTATCATAAATAAGTTGTCCTGACTGAGCCAAAGGAGTTTGTGCTCAATTCAGAGGCCTTCACTATGGTCTGACTGGAGGTTGTCCAAGTCAGAAAAGGTTGTCTTATTTTGTAAGACAATTACCTGCCATTTTTGGTCACCTGCCATTTCTTGTTCTTTGACTTTGGTCAAAAGTCTGACCTTTGACTGGTCAAATATTGACCATTGACACTTTGACTTTTGACCACATGTGTCATGCACCTATTGGAGAGCTGGTGGGGGCTTGTCCCCCTGCCAGAACCTGGCAAGAAGGAGGGCGCACGCCACCCTTGGCGTGTGCCCAAGCTGGAGGCGCCCAGGAGTCCCTGTTGGACAGGGACTCCATCTCCTTTTTGGATTCCGATTAGACTTCTCCTAAGAACCAAGTTTGACTGGTCTTAGGCACCATCTAAGGAGGAATCCAAGGGACTCTATTCCCACCAATCAGATTTAGATCTGATTTCACAAAGGGTTGTGATTGGTTGGGAAGAAGAGGAGTTGGATCACGCATAGTCTATAAATAAGACCCTGCGCCCAACTCAAGGAGTATCTGAAATCAATTGAAAATCCCACGCCCCAAGGCTGCCTCTCCTCTCCTCCTCCATGCCAAGTCCATCTTCTCCCTCTCCTCTCCATGCCCAAAGGAGTTTGGGATCTTAGTTGGTGCAATTCCAGACGAGAGAAAGGCGATCAGAAAGCTAGAAGGCTGCGCTGCTGCAAAGGACAACTGCTGATCTTCAAAAGGTATTTTGAAGATTCTCTAAATCAGATCTAGATCTAATTTTTGGAGATGTGATAGAGAAGAAGAGGATCTCTAGATTCAATTGAGTGGATATCGATAGAGATCAGGCACTTGTGTGGCTAGATCCAAAACATTTCGTTGCTTACAGGATCATCAATGGGTAATAGGATTACCCTACATCAAGGTAAATTAAATTAAATTTAATTTATCTAAATTTTATTTTAATTATTAAAATAATAAGAATTAGATCTAAAATATTTCAGATCTAATTATGGATCAAAGAGAAAATTTTTTGAAATATATATCTTGATCCGATCAGATCTGAACGAACCTGATCTGAAAAATCAGGATTTTCCTTCAATAAGCCCATAAAAAGTAGATTTTTCTTTGATGTTAGTATAAAAAATTAAAAATGCTCAAAAAAAAATTATTTATATTCTAGGCTTAATTTTTTATTGAATTTTTTTAATACTTGATCCCTCAATATCTTACAAATTCTCTGGTCTGTGTATTAATTTTCTTTTAAAAATGCTTAGTTCAACTCGATTCTTAAGCATAATCGAGTGTCTAAATGCTAAATGTTAACTTATTCGAGGACTTTGAAAAATTTTAAAATTTTTATTATTCTACTCCCCAACTTAATCAACATTATCTTCAATGGAGAAAAAAAATAAAAAGGTATAATAAAGAATAGAAAAGAATACACTAACTTAGTATGTATTTTAGGTCCAGCATGTGTCTTTAAAAATTTGACTCTTCCTCTAACTTATTCAAAATATTCTAAAAAAATTAATTAAAAAAATAAATTAGATAAAAAAAATTAAATATTGAATTATCTCGCAATAAGTGCTAAGTTTACTGTCTTTAGCCAGACATAAAGCAGCTTACCTATCCTGTATTAAATATTGAATTGATAAATTTTAATGATTTTGGATTATCAATCTCAGAAAAATAGTTTGTTATCCCTTTATTGATAAATTTATTGTTAATTATGAAAAGATAATTCATGACCCAATTCTTAAATCCTTGTTTGTTAAAAATTTTTCCTATTTGTTTTTTTAAAATACTCATGAATTGAGTTTTTAGGTTAAGAGATAAATTTGATTCAATGGATACTGGAAGGGTGTCTAAAGATGGGTTCAATTATGAAGGTAAATTAATATAATCTTGCTTAAATAACTTTATTAGCTTTTCATTGCATGCTCCTTAATTTTTGTAAGAAGAACTGGCTTCTAAGGTTGAAGGGATCGGGAGTATTGGTTTATAGGTTTTGGATAAATCATCTGTTCTCTTCTTTCCTATATCTATCTTACTTATATTGAAACCAGCATCAGTACTAGTTCTAGACATAGGTTCTTCTATATGGTTAATGTCAGTACTAACCTCTTCTTCTAAATTTTTATTTTGACTAGCATCAGTACTAGCCTCTCTCATCTAATCTTGGTATGGGTCCATAAGAATTCTATAACTTTTAAGTTTAGAAATTACTTTGGCATTCTCTATATAGAGATTCTTAAGTAGGATATTAGATTGATAATTTAGTCTAGGTGGTTGGTAGATATTAAGTGGATTGTTTATAAGAATCGGTTGGCTCAATAATTACTCTAGTTCTCTCTTCATATTAGACTTAGCTAATTATCCTATTTGAGCTTCTAACCTGATAATAGATTATTGTTGAGTTAGAATTAATTATTGAAGTTGATTAAACCTATCGTTGGCTAGATTGGTCTGTTGAGGAGGTGGGTATGATGGCTGATTATAATAGAATGGCTAGATGGATTGACTAGGCTAACCATTATTATAGATATAGTTTTGATATTGAAGCCTATTTTGAAAGTTTTGCACTAATGGAATTTGGGTTCAAGCTTGAGTCTATTAGGGTATCTAAGAAAAATTAGGATGGTTTCTTCAGTCTGAGTTATATGTGTTTGAAAATAGGTCATTGACCAGCTTAGAGTAGCTTTGAGTAGCTTGGACATGTTCTTGGATAAAAGATGAAAATTATGCAGTCATAGAATATTTACTGACACGATGGATTAGGCTAGCACTAATTGAACAAATCTCCTGATTATTAAAAGATGATGTATTTTATGTAGGAGAGTGTTAACCTAGGATTAGAAGTTGATCTAATTTCTGAGCAAGAAGGTCCACTTTATTTATCAGATTCAAGTCAGCTTTAAAACTAGATTATGGATATTCATAGATACCTACCTACTTTTAGTAGAAGGATAATGAAACATGGTTGATTGAGTTTTCACTCAGGATTTCAAATAAGGCATAGGCTTCATCCTTACTTTTATTCATGAATATACCTCCATAGGATGCATCTACCATCTATTTATATTGATCTCCTAAATCCTCATAGAAAGCTTGAACAATTTGCCACTTAGATGGACCATGTTGTGGGCATTTTCTAATAAGTTTCTTAAGTCTCTCCCATGACTCATGAATTTATTCTTCTGGAAGTTGAGTAAATCCAGTGATAGCTCGTCTCATAGTATTGGTTCGACCAATACGATAAAATTTCTTAAGAAATTCTCTTTGCAATTCAGCCCAGGTTTGGATTGGTCTCCCTATTGTGCTGAGCCAGTATTTGGCTTTGTCCTTTAATGAAAAGGAAATAAAATTAATCTAAAGGCATCATCAGTTAAATTTTGGATTTTTATCGTAAAGCAGTTTTCTAGGAATTCGTCCAAATGCTTGTAAGGATTGTCATCGATGTTTTCATAGAAAGATGGAAGCATCTGGATTGTGGTTGGCTTGATCTCATAGTGGGTAGTATGAATATCAGATAACTGAATATAAGTCAATGGATTATATATGGAAGAAATTAAATATTTTTTCATCTACCTAGGTGATTCTCTAAAATTTTTAATTATTTGATTATCTAATTTAATATAGTTCAGCCATTCAATTTTATGATTGGGTTCAACTAGATCAAAAAAAGTGATCTCCTATCGTGTATGTACTAATGCAACCCTAGCATATGGTTCAAAACTTTTTTAGATTTTTTTTAGATTTTTTATTTTTTATTTTTTTTATTATTTTTAATTTTTTATAATTTTTTTATAATTTTATTTTTTTATTATTATTTTTAATTTAATTTAATTTAATTTAATTTTTTTATTTTATTTTATTTTTGGAGGAAAAGGAGAAGAAAGAAAGAAGAGTTCTAAAAAGGAGAACCTAAGGAGTCCTAAAGCTAAGAAAAGATAGTAGAATTAGTTTTAATTAGGTTTAATATTTTAGTAGCAATCAAGTTGGACAATCAATCCTGACTAAGGATTATCTTAGATCTAGATAGCTTCTAATTGTCAAGGTCACCTTCAAACTCTTCAAGTGTAAGATCAGCCAATCAACTGACCAAGTAAGTGTAAAGTCGGTAGGAGTTTTTCCGTTGCTTGCCTTAGACACCAATTGTATTTGGCCAGGTAAGCTAATGGAATCAATTAAGTAACCACATTCCTTCAGGTTGTAGTTCCTGAATCACTTATCTTAGACACTAGTCAAACTGACTAATTCTAATTCGATCCAACTCTTAGGATTTTTTGTTCTAATTAGCTCGAGTTCGTAGGGCCGATGTCTAATTGATTTAAAAATTAAAGGCTTAGGTCAATGCAAGATGTTGGTTGATTGTTTATGGGCCAACAAAGGGTGATCAAATTTTTATCTTATCTTGTTTAATTGGATTGTATTCTTAATTTGATTTAATATGAATATGCATAAAAAGTTTTTCAAGCAAGAGGTTCTATGCAATTTAAACTAGATACATGCAACTAATTAAATTTTAAGAAGCTTACCTTGCCTCCAGCAATCACTAAAAGAAATAAAAATAAAAAGAAAACTAATATGATAGATGCTCTAAGCAATTAAGATTTCTACTCTTATCATGAGATTTTTAATTAGACTTAAGTAAATATTTTATAAATTAATTTAAAAATAAATAATAATAATAACTTGATTAGAGCATGATGTTGTCGTTGATCTTGATCTTAGATCGGCATTGGCATTGAGATGGTATAAAAGTCTAGCTCTTTCTCTCTGCACCATCTACCTCGAAACAACCTTGAATCCCAAGCATGGCTCTACTCTTTACCAAACTCCTCTCATGATCGAAAATACTTGATTTTGGAGGCCTGGGGGTCCTTAAATAGGTGTTGGAGGGTTGGATCCTTTGTTGTTGAGCAATATGGGACTAAAGAGGAGTTTTGATCGGCAAATATGAAGAAATCCCATAAAAAATTGGATTAAAAGAGTTCCTGGATGAATTCTATGAAGTTCCATAAATTCTGGCCATCAGATCTAGATCAAACGGTCCAAACCTTGCTTAAAAACTCGCTGAAAAAGTCTTGATCAGGTCAAAATTAATTTTGACTATTGGATGGAGTTGATCTAGAGAGTTTCAGCCATTGGATTGCGCCAAAAATCACACCATAATCCTTTTCCCAATCAGATTGAACGCTAGCCGTCAGATCTCAGGTAGGAGAGCTCAGGGCTGTTAGATCATGCCTGCGCATTTAAATCAAGCTAAGGATCATTGTTAGCCATTGGATCGAAGTTTGGGCATGATCTGGCTGTTGGATGACATGCAAAAGCATTTGGAGCTGTCGGATCAAAGCAATGGGGAGTTGGAATTTGAATTAGAACAAGAAAGCGTTCCTACCGTCTGATCTTGACTGCAAACAACCATAGCCGTAGGATGGCACGGTTATTGTTCATATGGATCTTATAGACCGAGTGTATCACAGACCGCAACCAATCACCACGCATCTTGGCTTATGAAATTACCATTTTGTCCTCATGAGCTACGTAAGATTTTCTATAAACCCTTTAAGGGTCTTGGTCGATCACGTAGCAGCTTGTGACTCGCTGCCTTCTGCTAAGCTGGTGGTCCATGCCTGGTTTGTGGACCAATGGATCAGCTTCTATGGCTGAGCTGGCTTGGACGACACGTCGATTAAGCTGGGATGGCTAGCTGAGCTGCTTTCGATGGCTTGGCTGGGCAAGCCGGTTGAGCCATTTCTATTTTTTTATTTTTTTTCTTTTTCCTTTAAAAATTTATATCAGGTTCGTTTTAACTCTATTTTGCTCCAAACATATTTCGTTGCAACTAGAAAAAAGAGCTCTTTCCATTGATTAATATATTTCCTAAAAATAGTAAAAAAATATTTTATTTTTAAAAATAAAAATAAATTAATTAATAAATTAATATTTTTATTGATGAATTTATGGTAATTATAAACCTCCTTGGTGGTAATAGTCTCCAGCACAATGACTCCAAAGATCCTATACTTCTCAATAGTTGACTCTAAGAAAAAGCTTAGAAGGTCGTCGTTAGCAAAGATGGAGAGGTCTAGGTTGAGATAGTGTTCTGCGACCTTAGCTCTGCACTCCTAGAGGCTAAGGTTGTAGAATTTCATGGTGAATTTGGCCTTCTCATTCATGAGCTCCTCCAAAGCTTGGAAGCCCTCCATAGCCTTTTGGACCAGCTCGGCCCCCTTTACCTCAACTTTGGCCACTCTTGCCTCAGTCGCCACCAACTTCTCCTCTAATGATTTCAATGCCTCCTTTAGGTGCCTAACCTCCGTCCTGATCTTAGTCTGGATGATTTGAGCCTTCTTCTCAGCTCTCTCCATCTTGAGAGCCCTCTCATCGATCACATCTGCCTTCTTTTGGACCTCGGCCACCTTTGATCTCGCCTTTGCAACATTCAAGAAGTGTCAAGATGGTGAGTGAGCTGAAAAACAAAAAAAAAAGAGGAAGTTAGCCAACCCAATCAAAATAATCAGAATAGATATTAAAGATACAAAGCTTGATATTGCTTATTTGGAGGGAGGAATCATAAGCATCGGTTCAATGAAAGCTGGAGCCCGACTCCTCCAACTTTCTTGCATTTGCTAGGAGGATCCCACAACTGAGATCCTGAGCTACTCGCCAGCTCCACAACACGAAGTTTGATAAGGATCAAACTATGGTGATACATAGCCCCTACTCGACCTCTATAGGGGTTGGGGCCGGTGTGAAACTAGAAGCATTGAAGACTGGTTAAGAGGCCCCCTCACCTCAGGGGGCTAATGAAGGATCGGATTGGGGTGGGAATGTCACCCCTGGAGGGATGATCTTCATCAGGTTGACCACCACCACATCAGGGTCGGCAGATGGGCCCTTAAAAGACCTTTGAGGAGGAGCCCAAGTTGTGCTCGAGATGACCCAAGCTATTGATGCTTCAGCACGAGGGCACTTGGATGATTCCTCAACTATAGCTGAGGCCTTCTTGGACTTCCTCTTCTTCTACACCACCCTACATAGCCTCTCCAGTTCCTTAAAACAAAAAATAATAATGAAGATCAAAGCAGAGATTGGATAAAAATGAGGAAATCAGCATTCACCTTATGGGTCAACCTGGCCGAGGCCGACAATGTATAAAGTTAGCTCGGATGGCAGCTCCTTTAGTGGAAGAATATTCAATCTGAGTAGAGTCTTCACTTCTTAATGCTTGGCGTCACCTAATGATGGAGCTCGGATCACCAACTTTCAAGGTTGGCATCACTAGGTAAAGCCCTAGTCCTCCTGCTTGATAGAAAACATGAAGAGAAACATTTTCTTCCATCCATGGATGGAGGAAGGAGTACCTCAAATTAAGCAATGCCCTCTCCAAGGTGAGATATACCACCAATCCCACTTTATGGGATGCCTCTTAAAAGTAAAGCAAGCTTGAAAGAGTGGGATGGAAGGTCGGATGCTGACCAAAAAATGGTAGGCAATGAAGCCCATAATAAATTGCCATGAGTTTAGTACAACCAAGCTTGGGGTGATATCAAGAAAGTGAAAAAAGTGGATAATAAAGTGATGAAGGGTAGCCTTAGGCCAATCTTTAGGGACTCCTCATGGAGTCGGAGCCAACTTTGCAATAGATTGCAAATCCTATCATTCGAGCCTAGGGCTTCCATCGAGACTTGGGTGGAATTTGGAACTGAGCTCGGATTAGTTCAAAGTCCTCAAGGACCAAGGACAGACTGGAAGCACTTGGTGTTGAAGACCTCTTCATCTCTAACCTCAGGCTCCTTAGATTTGTATTTTGAGGAAGAGGATGCATCTCGGCTTCATGAGCGTACCACTCATCTCTAGATGGTTTCAAAAAATAATTTTGAAAAAAAATGAGAAAAAAGAAGAAAATAGGAAAGGATGAGGGTGGATCCAAAGTAGGGCTAAACTCAGATCATTGATTGGAGCTCATTGCTAGAAGTTCATAGGAGGGACATCAAAAAGTATGCTGGAAAGCCATCAAGCTCTTGCTAGAAATTGCGAGAGACGAGCAATAAAGCAAGGAAGTGGGGTCGAATGGGGCAGACCACTATTTATAGATATGAAGAATAGCCTAGATTCGACATTGGCCCTAGCTTACCCTGCGGATGCTTGACACATGTCGGCTTGAGATTGGCTAAGCTAAGTTCTTATGGATCCATTGCCATGCCCAAGGTGTATGACAATTCATTTCAACCAGCTAGCCTTCACCACATGTCCATACATTGATGAACAAAATAAGCATTGAGCTAAGGTAACTATCACTTTGTTCGACACTTCTACTCTCTTCACTCAAACTACTAGTAGTTTGGCTTAAGAGTGGGGGGCATTTGATACAAGATGATAGTTCATCTTGGCCATTACTAATTTTAGCTATACCTTGGCAAGATGTTGACCTAGTTGGTGTTGAGAAATGTGTCCCAACTTCAACCGTCTAGCTTATAGATGATTGAGATCATTTTTTATAAATATACATGAATCATTCATTAATAAAAGTTATTTAGCATATTTCATAATAGGGATTATACATCTTCTTAATCAAACTCCATTATTATAATGAAAGTCCTTAGAACTATATCTAGAGCAATAAAGGAGGATTTATCATGTGGTTCTTAAACTTGTTCACGATCAAATGATATAGTATTAATAAGGATAATATTTGTATCAAGTATAGATCGTTGTGTGCCATATGGATTGATCGTTCTCTTAACTAAGGGGTATGTTGACACTGGTATGACATACTAGTGAGATATGATCTACATTGAATATGAGCATTTCGAAGTACTCAACTATCAAGAGTATTATCCCAGGGGATATGGATATAAGTATCCTTTCGACCTAAGATTACCATGGTGACTTACAAGCAACTCACTATACTTTAGTACCAGACTATCTGAATTTCTAATTTAGTAATGGAAGATTTCTAGATGCAGTCAAGTACTTATGAAGTCAGTGCATGAGTCAAAATGAAATTGACCACTCCAAGTAAAATCGGAGAGAATGTCTCAATGTATTTTAATTTAGCAAAATCTTAGCTAGGATAATCTTTATGAGAGTCATAGGATTGAATAGGTTGAGATACTATAAGGATTACTGATCAAAAGTTGACAGTAAATTTTGATATTTTTCTCAGCATTATTGGTCAAGGGGATGAATTATATAGCAACCATATTTCGATAGGTTATGAATGTTGCTTCGCTACCTTTGACTCATCCGATCATCTGGTACCATAGCTAGATGGTCACTCCAATTAGTATAAAAAGCTTGTTTTTGTGCTATCAGCTTAGTGTTCAAACCTATGGGATCACACATACTAAAGTTTCAATCCAATCAAGTGGCTAATTAATGATTATGAATTATTAAAAGATCTAATAATCAATATGATTGATAATTAATCTAATATAATTAATTAAAAAAAGATTAATTAATAATTGAATTGTTAATTGACTCAATTTGATTGAGTTATGAGGATTAGATCAAGACTAATTGAATTGGATTCAATTAAGTCTGATCCAATTAGGTTATTAGATGACCTAATTGCTAAGAAAGATGAGATTCTGATTTGATCAAATCTTGAACTCAATTAATTCTTGATTTGATCAAGAGATTAAGAGCCTAATTAGATTAGATTAACCCATATGTTTGAATATAATCAAAGATTGTTTGATTTGAGCCAAAAAGATGAGAATTAAAGAGTCCAATTGGACTACACAACCTCCCTTGCATCTAGTCCTCGTTGCCGCTCCCTATTCTCAATGCACAAAGGGTTTGTGCAAGAGAAACCTAGATGCCCAACACCCCTTGCTGCCCACCTTATAGATAGAGTTAGGGTCTGGAAATTTTTAATTCAAAAAGGTTTTTGAGTTAGACTTCATTTCAATCTCCAACTCTATATTTCAGCCTTTATAAAAATAGCCCTTTGTGAGACAAAGGCACATACAGAAAAATAAGAATTTTTAGAGGTTTTTGAGGCATCAAAAATCCTGAGAGAGAGGCTTGGGCATGCGCTTTGGAGTGGGTATCCTTGGTGTGTGAGATTAAGAGAAATATGTTCCTCTTTCAGGTGAGAGGTTAGGGTTTTGTGAGAGCAACAAGAGATGGCTATACTCTTGTTAAAAATCATCCTCTTCTTTCTTTATTGTCCAGTCATTAAAAGAGTTTTTGCAAGGAGCTAGTACTCTGGGAGCTAACATATTGGGCTTCATGTGGATATTCTTAAAGGCCATTCGTATGCGCGGTTGAAGCAATGAATAGAATCTACACAAGTAGTGATCTTCGCTTCAAGTTCAGGTATGAGATTTGATCTCATATGTTTTTTGGTTTCAGATTTTATATGCATGATATCATATCATAGGTTCTAGTAAAGGATGTTTATAGATTAGATATAATACATGTTTAAATTAAAAAAATTAATCTAAAGTTTTTCGTTGCTATATTTTTGAAAAAAATTTAAAAATCATGCATGAAACCCCCATGCTTCTCCAAGAGTTGGCTCAAGGCGTATCGACCCAAGGCACTGCACCGAGATTCTTGGTGGCAGTTATGCATCGAGTAGTTGGCTAATCTACTCCATAGTCCAAATGTGCTCCGAATGCAATAGATAATAGCTCACCCCGGCTGAATAAGATAGAAGTAGCATAATTCTCTTCACCCTCCTATTCTTCCTTCAAAAATTAACTAGACAACCCATCTATAAATGGGGGAGAATAGGGGATCTTCAAATCAGTTAGGCTTTGTTCTACACTCTCCCTCCTTTCCACTATTTTATGTGACTAACTTAAGCATTAGTGAGTCCACCAAAGACAACTTCAGTAAGAGACTTGATTTGCAGGTTCTCTTTCATCTGGTATGATGTTAAGCTCCAACAATTACAAATCTACTCAACGCTGCATCAGGTTGGTAGCCAGTACAACAAAATTCACTTCCAAGATTCTTTTATTCAAGGAATAACTCAAAATTTTGTTTAGTTGGAACATATGTTATTTCTTATAATGGTTAGTGAAAAAAGGTGTACAAGATGATTAGCCTCATTTTAAGGGCCCATTCTTTTATAGATAAATATCATGAAAAAATTGATCTACTTTTTCTTTAACTTACTTACTCATGTTCTCATATTTTTCAAGATGGAAAAGTTATTTTCTCCTGGATAGCATATAACCATGAAATAAGAGAAAATCTTATCCACTTAGGGGGTAGCTAAATCATTTTTTTCATTAGCCAATAAAGTAGATATTTAATTTTATACCTTAAGTACCCCATCCTTATTTCTAATGTTTGAAGGGAGCATGTAGGGTTTCTAGCTCTACTTTTAAAATTTTTTTTTGATAAATATATAGTGGATAATATTATTAATCATATTAATAATGAAAAGCTATAGATCTAATCTGAAAATCTTACATGATATAGAATCAAATGTATTATATATGCACGCATATCTGAAAATAGAAACAAGATCAATAGTAAAACTATTTTACTACTCTACGTGTTCAAAATATGTTATCTTTTTGTGGATAGAAGAACGCCACAATCTGATCTTCGCTATGTAGATCTGAACATCGTGATGCAACCACACATGCATATGGCCTCCATGGGTAATCCACATGAGGCCCTGATCCCGATCAGTTCCTTCCGAGTGCTAGCTCTATAGAAACCTTCAACGGCTGATTTAGATCAAACTTCTTTTGATCTTCTTCATCAGATCTTTGAATGCTCCGGATCCCAATGAATATAGATGAGAAGTAGGAGGTTCTCCATCTAGATCTATGAAGTCATGACCCTCGTAACTCACAGATCTAAATCCCAAACCCTAGATAGATTCTAGGGTATGCTTTCACCTAAAGCTCTTGCGCCTAAAACTCTTACTTTTTCATGCATGCAGAGAAGAGACTTTCTCTTCTCTCTTCCTCTCTCATTTTTGCATGCCCATAAAATCCAGCATTTTATAGAAGCGCACAAAACATGGGAGGCATAAGGGGTTGGTTTAGATCAAGTAGTTACCCATTCGAATTTAAATCCTATTCAAATTCAATTGGTAACCAGATCAAACCAATCCATAAGGCACATGAGAAAGAAGAACGCATGCCCTCCCTTGCATGGAAAAAACTTCACAAGAACTCTTTTCTCATGGAGGAAGGATTTGGCATAGATTTTGGTGATGTGGTGCATGGAAAGACTAGTCAAACTAGTCTTATATTAGTCATCCAATTGAACCAATCCAATCCAAATTGATTAGACCCAATTAGACCAGATTAAATCCAACTTATTTAGGCTTAATTAAGCTTAGTTAAATCCTAATCAAATCAAAAATTAATCAAGCCAAATCCCTGATCAAATCAGGGATTAAACCTCCTTAACAATTAGATCATCTTATCGGGTCAAATTCAAATAAATTCAATTCAATTGGTCTTGATCCAAAAATAATCACTCAATCAAATTAAGTTAATTAGTGATCAAATCACTAATTAAACTTTTCTTGATCAGCCATTAGATCGGATTGAAACCTCTAGTGTATATAACCCCATAGGTTCAAACCAAAATCGGTAGCACAGGAATCAATTTTTTGTATAAATCGAAGTGACCATCTAGCAATGGTACCCGATGTCTGGATAGGCCGAATAGTACAATCGCAACATTCAGAACCTACGTGAATATAGTTACTACATAATTCATCCCTTTGACCTCTGTGTATAGAATGACTTAGGGTTTAACTATCAACCCTGAAAGATACATCTAAATTATGTCTCAAAGTAATTAATCCTGTGACTCCTCACTAGGACTACCCTAGCTAAAGCTTTGCTAAATTGAAATACTATTGAATACAGCTCCTGAGTCTAGGAGTGGTCAATCCTATCTTGACTCGTGCATCGACTCCTCAAGTACTTGACTATATCTAGAAATCTTTCGTCACTGAATTAAAAATTCAGATAGTTCGACACTAAAATATAGTTAGTTGCTTGAAAGTCACCATAATAATCTCAGGTCGGAGAGACACTTATGTCCATATTCCATCAGAGCAATTCTTGATAGCAGAAAAGCTCTAAATCGATCACGTTCAATGTAGATGTACCCCTACATCTCTTCTACATGTCATACTAGTGTCTCCACATTTCTTGGTTAAGAGGACAATCAATCTATATGGTACACAATAATCTATACTCGATAAATATTGTCGTTCTTGATAACAACGTATCATTTGATCATGAACATATTTAAGAACTAAACAATAAATCCTCCTTTATTGATTCTAAATAATCCTAAGAACTTCATCACAACAGACAGAAGTTCATTAGAAGATGAAAGATTTATGATGAAAAAGTCAGAATAACTTTTATTCAATTAATAATTTATATATAATTATATAAAATAGCTCAATCATCAATAGATTAATAATTGGCTTTGGGATACTATTTTCAACAATCTTTTACTTGGTTTAAAGCCAATCAGTGCAGTATCGTATATCCATCTTCGACTTGAAGTCATCGAACTCCTTCACCATAATGGTTTTAGTGAATGGGTCGGTCAGGTTCACTTTTCCATCGATCTTTTGAAGTTCAATATCATCTCAATCCACGATCTTTTGGACAAGATGGAAGTGATATAAAATATACTTCGTCCACTGGTATGCCTTCGATTCCTTCGCCTGAGCTATGGCTTCAAAGCTATCGCAAAAGAGCAGAACTGGACTATCGAGGGAGGATGCTACTCCGAGCTCGGTGATGAACTTCTTCAGTCACACTGCTTCTTTGGTAGCATCTGGTACAGCAACATATTCTACCCCACATACTGAATTGACCATGGTGTGCTGCTTAAAATTTTTCAGTAGACAGCACCACCATTAAAGATAAACACATATCCCAATGCACTCTTGCAATCATCATGATCAGACTAAAAACTAGAGTCTGTAAATTCCACAAGTCTCAAGTTTGACTCATCATAAACAAGCCACTGATCCTTAGTATTTCTTAAATACTTCAGGATGGTTTTAACAATCTTTCAGTGGTTCTCCCTTAGATCAGATTGGTATTTACTTACTATCCCTAATGAGTATGCCACATCTGATCGCATATATATCATGGCATATATAATAGAACCCACTATCGAAGCATATGAAATTCTACTCATACGCTCTCTCTGTTGAGGTATTGTCGGATAATCCCTCTTCGAGAGAGAAATTTTATGGCCTATCGGTAGATAGTCCTTGAAATTCTCTATGCTGAACTTCTTCAGCATAGTATCAATATCATAGACTGAGACAATCCAAGCAACCTTTTAGATCTATCTTTATAGATTTTCATCCCTAGGATGTAGGAAGCTTCTCTCAGATTCTTCATGGAGAACTATGATAACAGCCAAACCTTTATTCCTTGTAAGTCAAACATTTATTCCTTATAATGCAGGGATATCATTCTTAATTAAGAGAATGCCATCCATATACAAAATAAGGAATACAACTACTGGACCATTAGCCCACTTATATATACAGGGATTTACTTCATTTTTAACGAAGCCATACATCTTAATCGTCCTATCAAAATATATGTTCTAACTCCGAGATGTCTGCTTCAGTCCATAAATGAACCTTTGAAGCTTGCACACCTTAGACTCATCCGTGGATGTGAAATATTCAGATTGTATCATATACACCTCTTCAGCCAACTCTTTATTTAGGAAAGCTATTTTCACATCCATTTACCAGATTTCATAGTCCAGATGCGCAGCTATCGCAAGCATGATCCGAATGAACTTGAGCATTACCATAGGAGAGAATGTCTCATCATAGTCTATATCATAACATTGACGATATCCCTTAGCAATGAAGGGAAATCCTGATTTCTCGGTCCAGGTTCGTCCAGATCTGATTAGATCAAGAGATATATTTCAAAAATTTTCTCTTGACCTTAATCAGATCTTGATATGTTTCAGATCTGATTCTTATTATTTTAATAAATAAAATAAAATAATATAAATTAAATCTATTTAATTTACCTAATTTGGATAATCCTATTACCCTGTAGATGATCCTGATTGCAGCGGAAGGTTCTGGATCTTAGCCACGCAAGCGCCTGGCCTCTATCGGTATCCAATCGGGTTGGATCTGGAGATCCTCTTCTTCTCTATCAAACCTCCAAAAATCAGATCTGGATCTGATCTGGAGGATCTTCAAAACTCTTTTGAAGATCTGCAGTCATCCTTTTGCAGCAGCGCAGCCTTCTTGCTTTTGATCGCCTTTCCTTGATCTGAATCGCACCAAACTAAATCCAAAACCCTTTTGGACGTGGAGAGCAAGGGGAGAAGAGAGTATGGCATGGAGAAGGAGGGGAGAGGCAGCCTTGGACGTGGGAAATCTTTATTGAATTCACTTTTACTTGGAATTAGGGTTGGGCTCAGGGTCTTATTTATAGACCTCTTGTGATCCAACTCCTCTTCCTCTCAACCAATCACAACCCTTTGTGAAATCAGATCTAAATCTGATTGGTTGGAATAGAGACCCCTGGATTCCTCCTTAGAGGGCGCCTAAGACCAGTCAAACTGGATTCTTAGTAGAACTCTGATTGGAATCCAAAAGGGAGGTGGAGTCCTTGTCCAACAAGGACTCCTAGGCGCCTCCTACTTGGGCTCACGCCACCCTTGGCGTGCGCCCTTCTCCTTGCCAGGTTCTGGCAGGGGGACAAGCCCCCACCAGCTCTCCAATAGGTGCATGACATGTGGTCAAAAGTCAAAGGGTCAATGGTCAACGTTTGACCAGTCAAAGGTAGACTTTTGACCAAAGTCAAAGAACAAGAAATGGCAGGTGACCAAAAATGGCAGGTAATGTCTTACAAATAAGACAACCTATTCTGACTTGGACAACCTCCAGTCAGACCATATGAAGGCCTCTGATTGAGCACAAACTCCTTTGGCTCAGTCAGGACAACTTATTTATGATAGTAAAAGAAGAACGTTAGGTTCAATCGAGTGCTAGCACGATTTCCTTGAACCTAATTGAATCTCATTCAGATCAATTGAACTAGATCAGTTCAATTGATGATCACCAGATTCAAACCCTTGTTTGTGTGACCCAGTTAGGTTCAGTTCTGTATGGTAATGGGATATGTCATGATCTCTATCATAGACATCATCGAAACTCCTTTCGATGGATCAGAACTCTTCTGATTCGAACAGCTAGAATGATCGATCATCTAAATCATTCTAATTGCTCCCAAAATCCACCAGTGACACCTAGCAGTATATGGTGGCAACCCATCAGAGCTGAATGCGAACCTCTTGGTGCAGCTACCTGTGTGATTCAGTTCTTCTATCTTGAGCCCCGATCAGATTAGGGTTAAGGTGAACTCGTCAAACCCTAGTCTCTGTCATATGATGTAATCATTCGATTCGAGTCCAATGTGAAAATCTAAATAGAAACTCTTTCTATTATTTCACTCTGCCATGGCCATGGGCTTCAGGACTTGATTCTCATGATCATCATAGGGCTACTCCTCTACCACCGAGGTAGATAGATCCCATCTTGATGCAATCCAGTTCCTACAATGAACATGTCACAGCCAACATACACCTCAGGGTTCCATATGGCTAGGAGACCGAGTAATGGTGTAGTCAAACTATAACACCCTCAAGGTGAACTGCCGATGCATCTCAGGTTAAAGAATCAGACACACTACTGCAGCATCGAGTCAGTCATTGACGAGAAGGTAGACTTTCTAATGACTACTCGAGGTGGTCACGCTCAGTGCCCTCGTTCTCTAACGAGTACCTGTACTCTCGCTCCGGTGTCTCCACACCGTAGACTCAAGACTCATCTACTAAAGAGAAGCGATCGTACACCAACCTTCTGGATCAATCACCATCCTCGTGATGATCCTATGGTCGGGAGCTGTTTATGAGTTAATAATGATTATTCATGTCTTAAATTTTCAACTCTTGAAAATATGAATTATCATTACCATTAACTCAAAGGATGTATCACAGACACTAAATACACATGTGTGATAGAAAATAACCCATTTCATTAATTATAGTCAAAATTATAATTTTACCCCTAGAAGTGTATTACAAGTGTCAGCCAATTCTGGCTTCTAGGGCACATATATCTAACAAGCAATCGAACGGGCTTTACAGATCTTCACCTTTCTATGCCTCTTTTTTTTTTAAAGACCCACTTACATCCTATGGATTTTACCCCTTCGGGTGGGTCACTTAATGTCCATGCATCGTTGACCTTTATGGACTCCATTTTGGATCTCATTGCCTTAAGCCATTTTTCGGAGTTAGATCTCTACATGGCATCCATGTAGGTGATTGGATCCTCATCATTCTCATCGAGTTTGATAGGATCACTATTTTGGATCAAGAAATCATAGTATCTATCCAACTGACGTGGTACTCTACCAGATCGCCTTAAGGGTGTAGGTTCACTAGGCTCTAGGTCTGATCGAATCAAATTCAATTCTAGTGTTGGTTTTTCTACCTATCGAACTTCCTCAAGCTCGATCTTAGAGGCATTGATTCCTTCACTAAGGAACTTCTTTTCTAAAAAGACTGCCTTAAGGCTGACAAACATATTTTGTTCATCAGCTAGGTAGAAGTAATATTCTTTGGTCTCTTTTGGGTATCCTATAAAGCTACACTTGTCAGACCTAGGTTCGAGCTTATCCATTGCTAAACGTCTGATATAAGTCGGATAGCCTCAAACCTTAAGATGCGAGAGTACTAGCTTACATCCTGTCCATATCTCATATAGAGTTTTGGAAACAGACTTACTTAGCACCCTATTTAGAATATAACAAGTTGACTTGAGCACATATCCCTAGAGAAAGATTGGCAGATCGGCAAACTCCATCATAGATTGAACCATGTTTAATAGGATCCGATTCCTTCTTTCAGGCACACCATTATGCTGTGATGTTCCAGGAGGAGTCCATTGGAAGAGAATCTCATTCTTCCCAAAATATATCAAAAATTCATTGGAAAGGTACTCACCCCCTCAGTTAGACCAAAGAGTTTAATACTCTTTCTAGTTTGCTTTTTTATCTCATTACGGAATAGTTTAAATATTTCAAATGACTCCGACTTATGCTTCATTAAATAGACATACCCATATTTCAATAGGTCATCTGTGAAGGTTATGAAGTAGAAATATCCACCTCTAGCGCTTGTGCTCATGGATCCACATTCATCAGTATGTACTAGACCCAGAAGTTCAATGGCACATTCATCCTTCCTAATAAAAGGTAACTTGGTCATCTTTCCAAGGAGATAGGACTCATAGATCGGAATTGATTCACAATTACTGACCTCAAGAATTTCTTCTTGAGCCAACCTATTTATTTTATCCTTATTAATATGACCTAGCCTACAGTGCTAAAGGTAGACATCTGATACATCATCTAATCTAGAAAGTTTATCAAAAAACTGGACTACATTAATAGACGGTGATAATAGATAAATTTCATTATTCAATTGTCCAACACAAACTGTAACACCATTCAAAATGACATACAAAAATTTATTTTTATTGAAAATTGATAAGTATTCTTGGCCAAAAGGCCTACAAAAATTACATTCAATAAAAACTTGGATAAAAATGACAATCACTAAGAATAACTCTATAAGAATTGATTATAAGGTTCATGATTCCTAAAGCTAGAACTGGAACTTGTTTTCCATCTCCAACGTTCAGAAATCTCTCATCTTCACCAAATCTCCTATTGACCTAAAAATCCTGCATCGAATTACAAATGTGATAAGAGCTTTCGATATCTAATACCCAGGCAGTAGTATCACAAATTGAGAAGTTGTAAGGTGTTATCATATAATTACCTTGCACAGCAACTACTTGCTTTCTCTTCGGCCTGTTCGGATCTAGGGTGGCAATGTACTGAGGATAGTTTCTCTTTCAATACCCCTACTTCTTACAAAAGAAGCACTTTGCATGGATCTGATCAGACTTGTGCTTCTTGATATGACCCTGTGTAGACATCCCAGCACGTGGCTGCACCTTTTTGTTCTTTTTCTTCTTATTCTTCTTCTCTTTCTTAAAGGGTTGACCAGAAGAAGATCCTTCCAGTATGTTCATCGACTCTTTTTGAAGCTGATGATCCTTCTCAAAGTTCTACAGTAATCCTATTAAGCCATGGTAGTTCACTGTAGGCTTTGTCATTCTGAAATGAGTAAGAAAAGGAAGGAAGAACTTGGGCAAAGAATTCAGGATCACATTCTTCCTGAAAAGCTTATGCAGAAAAAATTCAGCTTACTCAGGCATTCAATCATCTCGATTATGTATAATACATGATCAGTGACGGACATCCCATCTCTCATATGAGCATTGAAAATGGCATAACTAGTTTTGCACCTTTCAACATTGTCAGGCGTGTCAAAGGAGTCGTTCAACATTTAAAACATCTCCTCGAACTGGGTATTTTTAAACCTTTGGCTTAACTCATCATTCATTATCGCCAGCATAATGCATTGAATGGTGGTGCGGTCATTGAGCTACTTTTGGTAAGCATCTCTCATTACCTTAATAGCATTCGGGGCTAGCTCCTTAGGTGTCGGATCAGTCGACACATATAAGATCCATTCATGCTTCAGGATGATCTTCAACTTTCGATACCAGCTATCGAAGTTGGATCCCATGAGTTTGTCATTATCTAAAAATGATCAAAGCGATAAGGTAGTGGTCATTTCTGCACAAAAGAAAAATCATAGATCTAATTAGTATATAAATTATTTACTCTAAAGACTTACACTTTAGTCTAAAGGTTCTTTCACTATTGTGTTCAAATCGATAGGCTCTACCTCCAATTCGAGGATTTATCTCTAATTCTTTAGTGGATACTAGAATCCACATAGACTACACATGAGCCCAATTTTGGTTGGTCAACCCGTGTGCGTCTATGGATAGGCTCATAACTAATTATTTCACCAAACAACTTCTAGTAATTTTAATTTTGCCCTAAAAATTTAATCAGTAGGCTTTGGCCTCCACTGAAAAGATTCAGTTAGATCCAACCATTAACATGACCATATTTGATGCATCAGACTAATAAATGATTAGGCCCGACTTTGGTCGGCCAACCTAACCACCATTAAAAAGACACGATCAAATTATCATATAATGAATAATAATTTCATTAGTCAATAAGCACCAGGTCTTAGGACCTCCAATGATTATTAAACTAATGGGCCCATTATCACTCAACTTAATGGAAGGCTATGACTTAGTTATCACCATAACTTTATCATTTTAAGGATCTAATAATTTTAGAAAATTTTATTAACTAATTTTAAGATGAATTGATCAGTCAATTTGGATCCTCTCATTGACTTCACCAAGTTAGATAAAAAAGGACCTAATTAAAAACTAGCATTAGAAGCACCTAAATCAGTCAAACTGATTTACTTAATTGATATGGGTGAGCCCAAATCATCAAGTGATTTAATCAAAATCTAATTCACCAAGATGGCCAGGTAAGTAAGATCAGTGGAAGGGATATACCATCAACTCATTAAAGATCGGATCAATATGAGTAGCTTCCAATTTAAAACTACTGGTCTGAGTTGCCAGACTTATCTTAGACACCATCCGGTTCATTAGATTCAATTTGACCAACCTAGCAATTTTAGGTTTGACCGCGTAGCCACGAATCAAGTACATTTGGTTCTTGTTAAAGGCATGGGCTTGACCTACTATAACTATTGTAATTTGGTCTAAAGAGTCCTTGACCTAATCTAAAGCAACATTTGGTTAGATTTGATCAATTACTCTAATTTAATCCATTCTTTAACTAACCTTAGGTCTAACCCAATTAATGAATCTAATTCGACTAACCCGATAACCCACATTTTATGATCAATAATTTAGAATTTTTAATTCATAATTCTAGACCCTAATTCATCATACTAAATTCTTAATTAAGATTTAGGGCTGAGGGTTAGGGTTCGGTATTTCGAAAATATTTTTCAAAATTTTGAAAGATTCTTTACATCCTAACATTATTTCACTAAATAGATCGACTTATTTCAAAAATAGATCGGCTTATTTCATAAACAAGCACTAGATGTAGCTTTGATCACATAAAATCAGCCAATAAGGATCTTCAGCCAACCTTTTAGTCAGACTGGCTCGAATCCCATCCAAGCTGGCTTGAGCAGAAGTCGAGCTGGCTCGGACAGAAGGCCCGAAGGCCATCATTCCAGTCGGGTAGGCTCGGATCCCATCCAAGCCAGCTCGAATTGAAGCCGGGATCCGAGCCAGCCCGAATTAAAGTCGAGCTGGCCCGATTCTTGATCGAGCCGATTGAAGCATCAATCTAGAAACCATATCATGGCTGGCACGCTAGTCGAGCTAGCTCGATTCCTGAGAGAGCTGGCTCGACCAGCAAATAGAACCTTCCTAAGATCCTGTTTAGGTTTAATCTAAAACTATGTACTCTATATAAAAAATCATCAAATTATTTAGATCTCATCTAAACACTAATTCATGATAAAATTCAGATTAAATCTTTTTAAACACATCATAAAAAATTATTAGATAAAATTTAAAATTTTTATGATCAATTTTATAGATCGCAACATACCAGGACAACCTTTCCACTGTAAGGGATAAATCTTACAGCAGGACAACCTACAGTCCATGCGATCATCATTTTTATTTTTTAGATTAGATTATTTTTTAGATCTAATCTAAAAATAATTTAAATTATGTATATATAATACATCAAAGAACCTACTATTCTGATACCAATTGAAGGGAGCACGCAGGATTTCTAGCTCTACTTTTGAAATTTTTTTTCGATAAATGCACAGTGGATAATATTATTAATCATGTTAATAATAAAAGCTATAGATCTAATTTGAAAACCCTACATGCTACAGGATCTAATGTATTATATGTGCATACATATCTAAAATAAAAATAAGATCAACAGTAAAACTATTTTATCACTCTACGTGTTTAGAACATATTACCTTTTCACGGATAGAAGAACGCCACAATCTGATCTCCTCTATGTAGATCTGAATGCTGCAACATAGCCATATACATGTCTGGCCTCCATGGATAATCTACATGAGGCCCTGATCCCGATTAGTTCTTCCCGAGTGCTAGCTCTACAGAAACCTTCAACGACTGATTTAGATCAAACTTCTTTTGATCTTCTTCACCGGATCTTCAGACGCTCCAGATCCTAATGAATGTAGATAAGAAGTTGAGAAGGTTCTCCATCTGGATCTATGAAGTCACGACCCTCGTAACTCATAGATCTAAATCTCAAATCCTAGATAGATTCTAGGGTATGCTCTCATCCAAAGCCCTTGCACCTAGAACTTTTACTTTTTTACGCACACAGAGAAGAGACTTTCTCTTCTCTCTTCCTCTCTCATTTTCGCATGCCCATAAAATCCAGCATTTTATAGAAGCACACAAAACATTGGAGGCATGAGGGGTTGGTTTAGATCATGTGGTTACTCATTCAAATTCAAATCCTAATCGAATTCAATTGGGAACCAGATCAAATCAATCCATAAGGTGCATGAGAAGGGAGAACGCACGCCCTCCCTTGCATGGAAAAAACTTCATGAGAAACCTTTTCTTGTGGAGGAAGGATTTGGTGCAGATTTTGGTGATGTGACACATGAGAAGACTAGTCAAACTAGTTTTACATTAGTCATCCAATTGAACCAATCCAATCCAAATTGGTTAGCCCAATTAAATCAGATTAAATCCAACTTATTTAGACTTAACTAAACTCAGTTAAATTCTAATCAAATCAGGAATTAATCAAGCTACATTTTTTATCAAATCAAGGATTAAACCTCCTTGATGATTAGATCATCTTATCGGGTCAAATCCAAATGAATTCAATTCAATTGGTCTTGATCCAAAAATAATTACTCAATCAAATTAAATTAATTAGTAATCAAATTACTAATTAAATTTTTTTTGATTAGCCATTAGATTGGATAGGAACCTTTAGTATGTGTGACCTCGTAGGTTTGAACCTAAATTGGTAGCATAGGAACTAATTTTCTATACTAATTGAAGTGACTATCTAGCAATGGTACCCGACGTCCGAATAGACCGAATAGTACAATCATAATATTCAGAATCTACGTGAATATGGTTACCACATAATTCATCTCTTTGACCTTTATGCATAGGATGACTCAAGATTTAACTATCAACCCTAGAAAATATATCCAAATTATGTCTCAAAGCAATTAGTCCTGTGACCCTTCACTAGGACTATCCTGGCCAAGACTTTGCTAAATTGAAATACTATTGAACACAACTCCTGAGTCTAGGAGTGGTTAATCCTATCTTGACTCATGCACCGACTTCTTAAATACTTGACTATACCCAAAAATTTTTCATTACTGAATTAAAAATTCAGATAGTCTGGCACCAAAGCACAGTAAGTTGCTTAGAAGTCACCATGGTAATCTCAGATCGGAGGGATACTTATGTCCATATTCCATCAGAACAATTCTTGACAGCAAAAAAGCTCTGAAGTCGGTCACGTTCAGTGCAGATGTACCTCTATATCTCACCTACATGCCATATCAATATCTCCATACTTCTTGGTTAAGAGGACAATTAACTTATATGGCACATAATGATCTATACTCAATAAACGTTGTCATCCTTGGTAACAACGTATCATTTGATCGTGAACATATTTAAAGACTAAATGATAAATCTTTCTTTGTCGATTCTAAATGGTTCTGAGGACTTCATCATAATAGATAGAAGTTCATTAGAAGATGAAAGATTTATGATGAAAAAGTCAAAATAACTTTTATTCAATTAATAATTCATATATAATTACATAAAATATCTCAATCATCAACAGACTGATGATTAGCTTTGGAACACTATTCCCAACAATATCACCATCATGCAATGCTCAATAACTTAGTCATCCATTTTTTCTAAATCTAAAAACTACAAGGGGTATTATGAAAAATATAAATAAATTTTAACAGCTTATCCATGAAATACAAAAGAACATGAATAACATATTTTGAAGCAACTTTCTCATATATGAAACAATATAAATAAATTATTTTTCTATCTAAATATTATGTAGAAAAATATAGATTCCTAGATAAATTTTTTACCTGTAGAAGAACAAACACTAAAAAGCCATTTGGTTGGGGGTAATCTGGCATAAAAAAATAATTTTCATGTCAGATTACTATGTTTGGTATGAAAAATGGAAGAGAGAAATGGTAAAAAAATTAGTGAGCTCCATGCTTATTTTTGGGAGAGAGAAGGTAAAATAAATACCATGAGAGATTGATATTTGATAAATTTTCGAATGATGGTAATCCATATTTGATAATAATATTCTCCAATAAAACTGTATATGTAATTATTAACTTTATTTTAATGTCTTTCAAAATTTATTTAATAAAAAACTTTTGTAAAAAAATTAATATGAAGAAGGTATGATGAAAAGAGTTATGTGATTATAGTCATCGTATAAAAACTAATTGAAGATGACAATACTATTCTAGCATTAAAAAATTATTTTATATAGAAAGATATATTTATAATTTTGTCATATTTTTATATAGGATTATTTTCAATCAAATGTAATAATTTTTTTCAGTATCATTTTTTTGGAGTAACTTTTTCACCAATCAAACATAGTAAAATTTTTTTTTTTTTTATAATTATTTTTTTAAATAAATATTTTTTATGAATTATTAGATTATCTCATAATCTGATATACCTCAATCAAATGGATTCTAAGGGTTAAATCTAGTTCATCCCTTCCTTATAATATTTAATTATTTTAATCTCTTTAACTGACAATACATGAGAGCTTTTGACCATATTCTCTTTATATATATATATATATATATGGACTAGATTCTACTCAATTGGATTTTAGTTTATATTTAGTTGAATTTTTGATTATTGGAAATATGCGCATGCCTGCATCTGAAATTCTTTTTTTTTAGTTTTTTTAGATGCCTTCAAACCAAAAAATTAAAAAATTTAGAAAAAAATCTTGAAAAAAGAGAGAGATGAAAAGACGTGAATGTGCCTTTAGGCATCTATTCTTTTTTTTTATAGTATTTTTTTTAGGTGACTTTTTTTAGTTTTTTCGGCCTAAAGGCATCGTGAAGACTGAAAAAATTAAAAAAATTTTTCAAATACAAGTGCATACTTATTTTTTTTTTAAATATATTTTTTTAGATATATATAAATACGTGTTGATTTAATGATCAAAAATTTAATAAAATATAAATTAAAATTTAATCGAACAAAGCATAATTTTTATATATATATATATATATATATATATATATATATATATATATATATATATATATAATTTGGTGGAAGGGTGGGACTTATTCCTGGAGCTGCCAAGAACTAACCAGAAATTCGGAGAGCTACTCTCTCACTATAATTCCGCGATCAAAGAGTCCGACTCCGAGTCCAAGAGACCAGACTGAACGTCATCCATTTATGTTGAAATATTCTTCCGTCTCATCAATTCTTTCATCGGGGTGGGAGAGGCGAGGAGAAATGGCGAAGAGCGGGCAGCTTGGGTGCGAGGCGGCGGTGGGTTCGCTGACGCCGGCGAAGAAGAAGGAGTACAAGGTGAGCAACCGCCTTCACGAGGGCAAGCGCCCTCTCTATGCCATCTCCTTCAACTTCATCGACGCCCGCTACTACGACGTCTTCGCCACCGTCGGCGGCAACCGAGTATACCATTCTACCCCCCCCTCCTTCTCTCTCTGCCCTTCCCCATCCTTATCACTCCCACCCTCTCTCGCTCGCTCGCTCGTCTAAGTGGGCCTTTTCCCTTTTTTTTTTTTTTTTTTTTTTTGTGATTTTTTATGGTTCAATGCCTCTAATTTCGGAAATTATGACTAAAATTGCTTCATTTCTTGTGACTATGGCTTTAAGTAGGAAACGTTATGGTTTTGTCGCAGGTGACTATTTATCGCTGCCTCGAACAGGGTCTCATTGCTGTGCTGCAAGCATATAACGATGAGGATGTATGTTTCTATAGCTTTAATATCTTGTAATTGGTTTTGTTATTAATAGTAATTGGAACGAAATATTAGAAATGTGTTTTTGATTTTAGTATTTGTTTGATTTTGTTTGGTGCTTGGGTTTTGCGGTACTATCAGTTGACATATTGTTTGTGTTCTGATTGTCAATCATTTATGCACTTGGGAATTTGCTGAAGTTCTTAAAATCAAATACAGATGTCTCAAGATGTCTTATAAGAGGTCTAGTTCTTGGGTTTTGACTGATTGATAGAGTAATTAGAGTGTATGAAGTTATGTGATTTGAATTCTTTCTGTAGTTTGGGTTTGTCATAAACATTTTCTGGTATCTAAAGTTCTGGGTATATGAATGCTTCATTTTTGACTGGTTGCGTACTGGGGCAATTGTTAGAGTTGATTAGGTAGTATAGGATTTTATGTATTTTCTAATGATTACAATGTTGCATTGTGGTTCAGAAGGATGAGTCATTTTATACTTTGAGTTGGGCTTGTGATCTTGATGGGACTCCACTTTTAGTGGTGGGTGGAAGCAATGGGATCATTCGTGTCATCAATGCTGGCACTGAGAAGATACATAAGGTTGTATGCCATCCTTTTCAATTTTATATTTCAAATGTCTATTGAAGAGCAATTTCTATATATGCATACATATGTATGTATATAGATAAATAATTTAATTATAAATGAGATTTTTTTTTAAAACAAAACCATGAAGAGACATACATATATTTATGTATATTTATCATTTTTTTAAGTCATTAATCTATTATTATCCATGAAATTAAGATACCTTTTAGAACATATCCATCGTTTTTTAGTATGATTTATATTAGCAGAATGGATTTGAAGTCTGATGCAGAATAGGATTATTGGACTGGATGTTTTGTTGTGATGTGCAAATATCTGCAGAGTTTTGTTGGCCATGGGGATTCGGTAAATGAAATAAGGACCCAACCATTGAAGCCTTCGCTTGTGGTGTCTGCCAGCAAGGTAGATAAGCATATTGATTTGTCCTAGTTAAATGCCATCATACTCTGACATGGTTTTGATGTTGTGATATATTCTCTCTTTTTTTCTTTTTTGAGTGATGATGTTATGATATATTCAAAAACAGGATGAATCAGTTAGGCTATGGAATGTGCACACTGGAATCTGTATACTGATATTTGCTGGGGCTGGAGGTCATCGGAATGAAGTTTTGAGTGTTGTAAGTGTGGTGTACTGTGAAAACCTACTTTATTGTATCTTTGTTGTATCTAGACTTAGCTTTTATACCAACATAAAACCAATGAATAAATATAAATTGTTCACTAATTAAGCATAATCTTGTTTTGTAGGACTTCCATCCCTCTGATATTTTCCGCATAGCAAGTTGTGGTATGGATAATACTGTTAAAATTTGGTCGATGAAAGGTAGGCAAGTGACTTGAATTGATCTTTGTGACTGTCTGTGCTCAAATTAAGTAGATTTATTATGACATCAACTACCTCATGCAGAGTTCTGGACATATGTTGAAAAGTCATTTACATGGACTGACCTTCCATCAAAATTTCCCACAAAATATGTGCAGTTTCCAGTGAGTGTGAAATCTTTTATGAATATCAATCAGAAGATAAACAAATGTCAATAGGTTAGTGTAGCTAATTTGTAGTTTCAATAAAATAACTTGACTTCTATCACTTCAGGTGTTCATAGCTTCAGTCCACTCCAACTATGTTGACTGCACTAGGTGGCTTGGTGATTTTGTCTTGTCAAAGGTGAAGTATCACTTCTCATGCAGTGTAAAAAGTATATTCTTATTTCTTAGTTGACTAATTCCCTAGGTTTGACCAAGATTTAATCTAGCTATAATTTGTTCTTTGTAAAATTAAATAAAATATTTGCAACAAAAGCTATAGCTAAGCTAGTTATACATTAGCATATGCTAATGGTGGCATCAATCTGCAACTTACTTGGTGATATGGTATATAAGTTTTCTATGTTTGTGCAAGCACAAATTATGTATAATTTGAGTAGAGAATATATAAATATTGTTTTAGTGTGAATATATGATCATGTATATAAAGAGATAGAGTTGGCTACACTCAAATGGATCTCCGCTTAGATTTGGTTAAGTCTAAATTAGGCAATGAAAGTCCTACATCAATGATCCAAGCCATTGGATGTGATCTACTATCTCTAAGAGCCTGTTCTTTAGTAGGTAAATATCAGAAAAAAGTTGGTCAACTTTCCTATTGACCAACTTATCCATGTTCTCATGCTTTTCAAGATGGATAAGTTACTTTTCCATGGATAGCATTTATCCATGAAATGAGGAAAAATCTTACCTACCTAAGGGGTGGCTAAATCATTTTTCCATCAGCTTGTAAACTAGATATTTAAATTTATTCCTAAGATGCCCCATTCTCATTTTCAATATCTCCATCATTCAATGCCCAATAACTCAGTTGTCCACTTTCTCCAAACCTAAAAAGCATAAAGGATATTATGGAAAATATGGATAAATTTTAATAACCTACCCAGAAAAATAGTAATGCAAAAGAACGTGGGTAACATATTTTGAAGCCACTTTCCCATGCGTAAAAGAATATGGGTAAATTATATTTCTGTCTAAATGTTGCCTGAAAAATATATACTTAGGAAAATATGGATTCCTAGGTAAATTTTTTACCCATAAAAGAATGGACCCTAAATGGCTTACACACCAAAAATTATGTGATTTGGAGACGTCTAGCCTATGCATTAAGTTATCAAAAAAAAAAAAAAAAAAAAAACATATATAAGCGAACTTTATTAGGCTGTCCAATTTTTTGACTACTTTATGCATGGGCTAGGGACCTTCCAATTGCATTAGTTTTGGTATGTAGGCAATTTAGTAGTAGTAGGTCACATCTAATGGTTCTGATCATTGATATGGACACCTGTTATCCAATGTGGATCTGACTGGAATTGAATTGACATCTAATATATATATATATGTATGTGTGTGTGTGAAAGGGTAGGAACATAATTTTTCATTTGGGGTGTTTGTCAATGAACATATATTTAAATTAAAATATATAAAATGATATACAGATTCCATATCATATTTTGCGTACTTGTACCATACAGGAAAGAAACAAGTATGCAACTCAACGTCAAGTCGGTATAAGCCCTGTACCATCCCATACCGAGGTGTATTGCCCTGTATTGAGGTGTACTGACTTGTACCGAGGCATACTGAGTTGCATATTGATTCATAGCGAAGTGTACCAATCAATATCGAGATGTACCAAGAGAAAAATTAAGAAAAATGATTAGAGAGCTATTTTGGTATCAGATGAGTACCATACTGTACTGACTATATTGTATTGATAAGGTACTAATATGGTATCCTATACCGAGATTGTGGGTCTTGTTCCAGATTAACCATGGGCAACCAATTTGAATTCAAATGGTCAAGCATCATCATGTAGTATACAGTAAATGAATTCTATGATGTCTGCCTTTTATGTTTAATTATAGTGCAGCATCAAATTTGAATAATTTAATGACCTATACAATTTCATTAATTTAATAATCAAGAAGATCTTCAAATTCTGATCTTTCACTTGATGGCTTAGTGGACATTTTACACAATGACAAATGATTGAAGACGATAATGTCATTAAGTTAAAAAGGGAAAGATGATGAATATAGGGGTCACCTTTATCCTTTGCTTCTTCCAAATAGAGGAAAAAGAATTAGGAAAAGGTAAAAGGATTTCAGTATAGATTGTGCTGTAGCATATTGCAGTACACATGACACACACGCACACACACACAGAGTTTGCGTGAGATTTTATTTTTCAGTCATTTGAGAGAGCAAACCGTGGGAGAAATACCATGAGGAACGTGATGCTTTAGTATTCAAAGGAAAGGTCAATTTGGTAGGCGTTAAAATCCCACAGATTGTGCTTATTCAAACTAGTTTTGTTAAAGAGTCTTATATTTTAACTTGTTTACTACTTCTCTTGATCTTCTATTAGTCACTAGCTTGAGAGTGAATGAAAAGCATTCCGAAAAAAGGACAGTGAATAAAAACTGAAAAGGTAGCCAGTTGGGTGAGATAGATGGCTTGGAGTTTTCTGAGATCAAGTGCATAAGGTAGAAAAGTCATGTGGAAGGAGGCTTTTAATGATTTTGGGATGTCTGACAGTGATAGATATTTGCTTCATGACAGGGATTAACTAGAGAGGAGATGTGTCCTGTTCTTTTTATTGATTAAGATGAAATCAATCTCCAAGACTTTAGGTAAGAAGTCACCAATTTAGT
This sequence comes from Cocos nucifera, assembly GCA_006176705.1. Taxonomy (NCBI): domain Eukaryota; kingdom Viridiplantae; phylum Streptophyta; class Magnoliopsida; order Arecales; family Arecaceae; genus Cocos; species Cocos nucifera. Next base: position 360,788 of record QRFJ01000538.1, read on the forward strand.
TGCATGATAGGGAGGATGGCTCCTACTAGACCAAAACTATAGGAGGAGCCAAAAATATAAAGGTGATTGGACTTTGGGGGCGTTCTTTTTTTTTTTTTTTTTTTTTTATTGAGGGGAGGGGTGTTCTTAACTTGAATCCGACCGGACTTTAGGGGGCCTTTGTACCCCACTCTTTGTGAGGCCCTCCTGGTCTGCCCTTGGCTTTCTGCAGTCCTTAAATCATCATACTTGGTTCCTGCGAGCTGCATTCAATTTATTTGAACAATGTTGGTAAGAAACTTACACTAAGTCACCATGTCCTATCAAAGTGTAATGTAATCAATTCACGTTCGGATGTTTCTTAAAAGCATAGTACATTTTCTGTTGGTAATCATTGTGTTTGTTATTGATGTTTATTAAGATGTTAGTTCTTCAATGATTAAATGATTCAGCTATGTAAAATAAGACTTACATGATGTGTAGCTAATGTATCCACTTGATCATCTGTATGTGATAGAAGTTTGCCTTATCCAATGCAGAACAACTACAATGTTGCTATCATAATTTACGATTCATATAACTGATCCAGTTTTATCTTGACTGATGTCCGGGATGACTTGTTTGTTTACATCCTTCTGCAGTTAGTGTTGTTGATGCTGTAGCTTGCGAATTATGAAATGAGTTTCAAGGTATACTGATATTTGATGGTTGACAACTGCAGAGTGTTGACAATGAAATTGTTTTGTGGGAGCCAAAAACCAAGGAACAAAGTCCTGGAGAGGTGAGGTTTTGGGTAATTCTTGTTAACCAAAGGCACTTGAGCACCGTAGATTCCACAGATATTCATGCCCCATGTGTTTCTTTGTGTAAATTGACGTTCTATAGTTACTAATACTATATATGTATTTAATTATATGTGCAACCTACATGCTACTACCTTCATGACATAGTCTTCTGGATGCTACTGTTATTGCAAGCTATAGTGGCTGTATTGTTTCTTCTGCACATTCAAAGGTTTTATCCCTGTAAGACTAATTGTTTTGCTAGCAAATTCTGCTCAGGGAGCTGTTGATATTCTTCAAAAATACCCTGTGCCTGAATGTGATATCTGGTTCATCAAGTTTTCTTGTGATTTTCACTACAATGCAGCAGCAATAGGTAAACATCTATACTTGATTTTGTGAAATTTTGGATATATAATTGGCTGTGATGCATTCATTATTTCATTCTTATATAACTTCGCTGATAAAAATATGGATTGTATACCAACATTTGGACCTTTTTTAATCCTTGCTGGACTCATGTCTGAAAACCTCTCATTTATTTGTTATCATATAGTGGTTTCTTTTTCTCTCTTTTTTTTTTTTTTTAATTTTTTGGTGAGGGTTGTTGTGGGGGGGGAGACATGGAGAGGGGAGAAACCTCATGAGTTAGGGATGAGGAATGCTCAAGAATGATTTCTAGATAAGAACCTCAAAGTGTCATCCCAAAATTTGGTTGAGATGGCACTGTCTAGGAAAGTTCGACATGGCAACCTATCCACACTTCTTACATCTGTGTATGTGTATCCAAGGGTACATATATATGTGGACAAATACATGAATCAGTATTCAGTTTCTACAAGTCAATAGAGTAGCGAAACTGTTACTAAAGATGTAGTTTGTGGCTTAATGCCACCGCTTATCATGTTAGAACTGATAATGAAAATTGATGCCACCATGGTTTCATGATATGAAGCATCATGTAGTGTTCAAGAACACTAAGGGTAAAATAGAATACTAGGAGGCTGTTTGGATCCACATACAACTTATCCATGGAATAGTCCTTATATGACTGACATGAGAAGGGTTACTGGTAGAAAGATTGGAGCTTTTCCCATTTAAGGAATCCTTGGATTACATAATCCTGAAGAAATTTTGGAGGCCATGAAGCACCTCTTACAATGAATAGCATCCCTGCTTTCTGGATTGTGTGATTGGGAGGCTTCCCTGATTGCAAGCATCTCTCCTGCCATCACTTGTTTCCTAAACTTTTGTCATGCATGGAGTTTATCCTGTGGATCGCCTATAGAGGCATTCTAATAGGCGCTAAGTGTTTGCCATGTTATATGGTAAAAGATTGCAACTGTCCAGGCCAGAGGCTCTATTTATTTCCCATGTAGGTTTAAGCCTATGCTACTGATGAATAACATATTTAATGTCCCCTTTGACAAGGTTGGAAGTGCATCAATTATTTTAAGGTAATAAAGTTACATACTCACTTTCTCCATTTTATTACTCCAGGTCATTCATAGCAACAATAATCCCACCATTTGTGGTCACATTTGAATGTTATATATCTGGCATCTAGTATTACAATCAGGTGCAATTTTAGACCATTTCTTCTTCTTACCTCCTCCTGGACCACCATTTCTATATACCTCCTCCACCACGTGATTGTCGACCTCCCTATGAAAGTAGCCAGGACATTTCTCTAAGTTACATTCCAAATCATTGTAACAACCTTCTTTTAACCATGTGAGAACTAGCCAATGGTATGGGAGAATATAATAGGGAAATAAAAAACATGCAAGGCCCTTAATAAAGGCCTAAAAATTTATAAAATTTTCCATATTATAATTTATGGAAGATGACCACAAGGTACTTTTTTTTGACACCAAACATGCCCCTAAGAATTATTTGAGTTTCAAAGGACAAATCAAATGAGTTGAACTCATTAAGTACGTAATAAATGCTAAGTAGGTCTACAAATAAATTCCAGACCTTTTCTTTTGACATCCATGAAACTTACAAAAAGAAGTTTTTTCTTGCATCTTTTTCTCTGTCTTACACTGAACTCTAGGTGCAAAATTTAAGATCTAACAAGATCTTTGGGGAAAAAATTCATGAGATGCTCATGAGTGTAACTGTTGTGTTATTACAACTAATAGCCTCTTAGATCTTTGTTTATGGCCATCCAAGACATGTAGAAATTATCAGGAATTGGAATGGTGTAAGAGTAGCTCCCTAGTCCCTTTACTTCTCTCCCACATTTTCTTCCTCTCCCTCTCCTCATGGAAAGAGTTTACCACAAAATAATGTTACATGGACACAAGGTTTTAAACACGGCCCACCAAACTAACCCAAACCACCCAGGTCAAGATGTACTGACCAAATGAGTGCAGAATCATGTTGGTTTGGCCTCTTGGTTTGGGAACTGACCTGAATCTCTTTGAACCGAGTGGAACTTGGTTTTAAATACTGTTTTTTTTTTTGGAATGGGATGCCTCGCATATCCATACTTAGGACGATGGATGTCTTATCCCATCCCAGTCCATTTTCCGACTTGTCCCATTTTGACACTAAGGATGGTTCCCCATCCTGACACTTGGGACAGTGAGAAGCCCCACCATCTCACCAGTATTAAAACTTTGCATGGACATGTGACATGTGCTTTGATGTGTATACAAGAATTTGATGTGGTGACTTGGCAAACACTATATAGAGAATATATCTATGCTTTTAGTGATGCATGCTTTTTGTATAACTTATTAACAGCTGGACCATCTGCCCCAGCAAATTGTTATGAATCCACAATGCCCTTATGAAGAGTTATTCTATCTTTATCTGTATGTACATAACACTGACAATTGATGACATCTTTGATTGGCTTTATGAAGCATCAATGAGGGCCATAAAGTTTCCAACTTGTATAAATAATTTTCCCTATAATGTTGCCGGCAGAATAGGTAATAAGTACCAAGGTCTTTTCTATGGTCCATGGATGGTGTGAAAACCAAAAACTTTTGTATGATGTGCGCTTTCTATATGCTAGTTGCTCAAACCAAATCCATGATCTTATTGAAAAGCATGGATCAGTTTAGCAAGTAGTTTTACAAGCTTATGGTCCACTTTCCAACTTATAGTCTTTATGAATTTACTCTCCAAATCTCTCATGCTTGATTTCTTTGGAACTTCAGTACCTTTTCTCTGGTAATTGATAAGTGCTAGACTTTCAAGACTGATGGCTTATCAGAAGAAATCTTTGGACTTTATCAATTTATGTATGGTTTTTATAATATGATGTATAGTTTAAGTGTGTAATGAACTAATTGAAGAGGACTGCATGAACCCAGAACAAGTCTTCCACCGATATGTATTGAGTTAGATGTTTGTCATGCCTGCCTTTTTAATAAATTTCACCTTAGCATCCAGTAAGGAAGTAGCTCATACTAGACCTCTCAATTCTCAAAGGAAGATGGAAATGAAAACGTCACAAACGGGACAGAAGAGATGCCTTTATCCATTAATTTTCATGTAAAGGGTAACCATGTATTAGAAGACAATCTGTGGGCATGCAAGGTGAAAGTCCTGGTCCAAGAGAGATTTATTGATACACCAAAGTTACATTAGATGATGTTGGCCCAGTATATGGATTGTGAAATCCTCAAGAGGCTACAGTCTGAATTTTGATTTGGATCTGGTGTGTCTGTGTTTTATTTGCATTTTTTTCATAGATTTCTGTGTGGCATCTAATACTTGGCTCATGGGCTCTACAAGCCCTAAACTGGAGAAGGGTGACTGACCAACATATTTTTAACTTGAGAAACTTCTGTTGCATCGCTCCATGCTTCTTAAACCTGAAGGGATTGAGCTAAATCTGATGGAGCATAAGTCTCTGCTGAGATTTGGCTACAGATAAGAATGAGGATGCACCAATAGATTGAGATAAGGAGGACAATGGGAGGATCTGACCCGGTAGAAGAGCCTGCCTTCCCTTCTTTTTTTCCTTTGTTTTGTTACTTTTATTCTTTTCTTTCCCATCTTTACTTGTATTTTTGTATTTCTTTATTTCCTCTGTTTACTGGCTTTCTCCTTTTTACTTTTCCTTGGCCTAAAGCTTTTCTTGGTGCCTTGGACCCACAAACTAGTCAGCCACATTGGTGAATCAAATAAGTTGTGGCCACTGAAAGTTCAAATTTGCACCATCTCTGCCAGTAAGAACTAAAGTTAATGTCTAATCTTAATCCTGGGATCAAGAGGCATCTAAAAACTTGCAACTTACCCTCTTAATAGAAAAACATGCATGGACACATACATGGAAGACAGCCATCTCTTCTAAGGGCATAACTAACTTGTTGCCCATCTTAAAATGCATGATGCATGGATGAAGGTGATGGTGCATTCCTTTAGTTGTATACAACATGCATATTTTAGAATGTAAATAGAGAGTGGTTTTGGCAGTCCCCAAAACATTTTTCCACACAAATCATTTATTTTTGCTCTAGAAAACACTTGAGTTATCACATGATACACAGGTAATAAGTCACCAAACTTAAGGCACCACAATGAACCATAGGGATCATCTTTTTGAATATCCTTTTGTTTTGTGGTACAAAACATGGCTGTGCTGATCATGTCCTGTGAATACAAAAGCTGCTGCTGTGTGTGACTCTTGACAATACCGCTAACAATAAAATGACAAGAAGAATGACTGAAGTCAGAACTCTGTGATTGAAACATGAACATTCTAATCCTAGAAGCGTCATCAACTTGGGTCTTGACTTGTACGAAAGCTTGATGAATGCAAAAATAATTTTAGTACTTGCTCACTCCTTAACTTCTTATTCTTTTTTTTTTTTTAAATGAAAAACAGAGTTCTCAATGAAAGCTTTTGGGGATAAGAGTATTGAAAGTGAATCTAATGATATTACCCTTTCAGTCTTTGTTTGGTCCCATGAGAATCCACCACTCTTTAGAAATGCATGAGACTCTTGGAAAATAAAGCTACAAGCATCAAGCTTCAACATCATCATGCCATCTCAGAATTAAAAAATAATAGGCATTTAATTTCTTCATCTATGTTCTTAAGAAGATTTTCCACTACAAATCAAGAGATGCCTTCTCTGGTCCTTCATGAACAGTTTTCATGAAGAAGAGAGAATCAGTTTGGAAATTTCCTCATCTAACTTCCACTTTCACAATGAAGCAGGACCAATCTTGTCTGCAGAGAAACTAATATTTCCTAAGCAAGGAATAAGACTTAGCAAAAATAAAGATTATTGATATAATATATCCATATTGTCTTATTATATCGAAGTATTTCTGTTTATGAAATGTTTTATGTTTAGCGGTTGTTTGGGTGATCTTGATATCATCAACTGCTGACAACTTTTACTGCGCAGGAAATCGGGAAGGCAAGATTTATGTTTGGGAGCTTCAGTCCAGCCCACCTGTTCTCATAGCAAGGTTATTATGATTTTGAACTTTATTATTTTAACACGATCTCTCTTATTTTATTGCTGTATCTCTTCCTATCATGCACGGTGGCTTTTGTTGACAAATCAATTTGTTACAGACTAGCTCATGCTCAATGTAAATCTCCCATAAGGCAGACAGCACTGTCCTTTGATGGAAGGTACTTAAATCACACCCACATCATATCAGTACATTATGCTTCAATCAAATTTTGAGCACATCCAACCTTAAACGATCATAGATTCATCTTTCTTATGTATATATCGGTTTGACCATGGGAACTCTAAAACTAGTCTTTCTGCTACAGCACCATCCTTAGCTGTTGTGAGGATGGCTCGATATGGCGCTGGGATGTAGTTCAATCGTGATGTGACCATTTAATTTGGGTACTCTTTCGTTACATCCAATGTTCTATTTTCGCTTTTGTTTGTAGACTAGATGAGTAGAACAATTTATTGCCTTCCATCCATAATTTCATCTTGTAACTTGGAAGAAATTTCATGCTGTGGTTCTATCACATGTGGCCATGCTACCCAGGAAAGTAGCCAACATTAAGTTATCATTGCGCCACTCTGCTAGCTGTGCAGGTCCTGCTTCAACTTGATGGTCGCTTCTCGGTATTTGTACAACAGGATTGCTGTATCTAAATGATGCAGAAGTGTCTGCACCGCTTGGATCAGATTTTCATCTCCAGAAAGCCCCATTTTTTCTTTATTTTTGTGTTTCCTGTGTTCTTGCAGCCTTCTGCTCTTGTACTTAATGTTATAGTGTGGCTACAGGAGCTTAGATGTATTCCTCTATAGTCTAATTTTAAAATTTAAGCATATCGATCCGTGAGAATCATCTTATTCCTAATCTGGTTGTATGATAGAAGCGTTATGAATTTGTTATGGATTTAATGGTGCCTTTTTAAGAAGTTGCACGTAGTATTGAAGTTTCTTTATTATGCTTGGAGTCACTGACTCTTTTTTTTCTTTTGTTCTTTTATTTAAAAGAGGCATCAATTATAATTTTCTTGGACATTTGTATCTTCAGATTCTTTGTAACCTTCAGAGAATGGCGAGCCTTCCTAATCTGCCCGTTTCCACCAGCAATTGAATGGCTGACATAGGGAGGACAGCATATGGATGGTGTATTTTTGGGCCATAATGCTTTGAAAATTTATGTTCTTGTTGCATGTTCTTGGCTTATAGGCGCTTGGCTAACGGCAATGGTGGAGTCAAAGCTGAATTATTTTATCCCGGGCTCCGGGCAAGTCCAAGGACGAGAAGACCAAGAAATGGTTGAGACCAAGGACAGTTATTCAATTTTCAAATTTGTAGCCAAATCAATAACCTTCATTTAATTTTTCACTTTTATCTAAAGTAATAGCGGGGGATAAAATGGACTTTCCAACATGAGCGATGGTTAAATTTTTTTCTGATATGATTTGAACGTAGTTATAAATAATAGAAATGGATTTTCCAACATGAGTGAGGATCTGTTTGCATTTGTTTTGGAGGGCTGAAAGATGCTTCCTAGAAGACCAGAAGTTTGATTGGATGATTTTGAGGTACTTAGTAAAAATTTTGAAAACAGTTTTATTTGAGACGTGCTAGGAAGTTATTATTTTAAGTCAATTCATTTGGGAGACTTGGGTTTAAATCCAAAGAAACTTTTTTAAAAGATTAATTTAAAAATAATTTATAAATTAATAATATTTTATAACTATTATGTAATATAATATAATATAATAATATATTATTATTATAGTATATGGTAACTAGTCGAAAATTTACGTGCTACGTGGGACTGGATGTACACCAAAAATATTTTTTTTTAGATGGTATAATAAAATTTATTTGAGAAGTTATGTTTTAAAATGCATTCGAATTTTAAAATGTATGGGATTGAATTTTAAAATAGTTAAGGGCTTTATGAATTTTTTTTTTATTTTTTTGTAATAATTTATAATCTTTTTTTTAAAATAATCAAGGATCTCATGAATTTTTTTTAAATTTTTTTTCCTTTCTTTTTTTTTCTTTTTTTTTTCTTTCTTCCTTCTTCATGGAAATTCACTTTTTCTTCTCATCGCACTGCTTCGATAGCCACCGCAATGATCATTGTGGCCATAGTCGATGCTATCCCATCTGAAGCCACAGTTCTTTCTTTTTTTCTTCCGACTTCTTTCTTTTTTTCTTCTTTTTGATGAGTATCCATTTCTCCTCCTCATTGCACCATCCTTTCTGATGGCTACTGCAACAATCGTTATGGCCACGGTTGCGGTTGCGGTTGCCACGATCAAACCCATCCTTATATCCACTTTTCTTTGCCATGAATGAGGATGTGCATGCTCTTATCTCTCTCTCTTAAATTCGAACCCATACTACCTCTATAGTTGCCGCCGACGTCTGTCTCAAGTCCTCCAAACTCTAATACCTCCATCCCAGTGGCTGCTCTCGGCTTCCAACCTCTGCCGCTCATACTGCCACAACTTGTTCAAAAAATTAACATACCTGAAGCGCCAACCTGGCCATCTAAGTCATTTCTTGTGATCTTAATCCAATTATAAAAAGGCAAATTTACCAAACCATACTCTCACCGCCTGATAAGATTATAAATGACTTTAAAACATACATAGAGAATCACATTTGAAAGACATAAAACTAACATCTTAAGAAGCACTCATAGAAAATCCAAAAAATATACTATAACCATGTTAAGAAAAGAGCATGATAGTAACAGAATTAAAATATACAATTCTAACTTTCAAGTCTGATGGCAATAGCAACCCATTTCAATACATACTAGGACTTCTTTTTCTCCCCACCAATAATGACATATTAAAAAATAAATTTATCAAAATAATATCTATTTTAAAATTAATTATCAAAATACTATCACTTCAAAATTATTTACTAAAATACTGTCCAAATCAAAGTCGCTCTATCGAAGGACAATTTTTTGTGCTGACTCATTACTCTCCATGCCATGTGGGATATGTGGTCATCAAGAAAGAGCCGTCCTATAGTAGGACTTACTAAGATGCCTTATGTTAGGGTGATTTTATAAATCATCCTATAGTAGAGCGACTCTATAAGTCATCCTACTAGAGGATAATTTTGATATATTAATTCACTTGGCACAAGGGTCTCAGACTCTTTTTTCTTCTGATCTGTCAGCAAGGCTCTATTTTCTTTCTTTAGTTATCTATTCACGAATTTGTTGGAAAGGCTCTCTCTCCTTGCTATCTCAATCGGTTCATGAGTACCCTCTCTTGCTTGTTTACAAAGAAAAGAAAGATTTTCTAAAATTTTCAATTCCATTCATTGGTATGTATGAATCCCATCCTTGGTCAATCCACTCCTGCCTCGCCAAGCGCTCAATCAATAAGATGATGAGCTTCTTGACTTGAAATATTATATCCTTTACCCTCTGAGCTCTTTCCTTCCTTTCCTGAGTGAGTGACTGAGTCTATGCTTTCCTTTATTTAGTTAGTAAGAATATACCAGTTTCTCTCATTGAGAGGTACTAGGGAAGTGCCAAAGGTTGATATTTTCTCGCATGTCCCATGGAGGTGTCCCCACGCCTTCGGGCCATTAAGAAAACCCGTCGATCCCTTCTTGATATGCCTCCCGGCATAGCCACGTGCTTTTCTATTTTAGCCTATGGCGCAGTAGGGGTCGATCCTTAAAATCTGAAACTAAATTTTTCTCAATTTTGATTTTCAAAACTTCTAAAGTTGCCACCGAATATTCCAAAATCATCTTGAATGCTCTTAAGGCTTCCAAAAATTTGAGTTTACATCTTAAATTTGATAAATTTATGGACTTAGCCTACCATAGGACGATTTTGATGCTCCACCCTGATACAACTTTGTAAATCCTTTTGACGAAAGATGTTTCAAGAGGTTTCTCAAATTGAAGATACTCCTGCATTTGCAAACCAATAAGATACTATTTCATGAAAAAATCTAATTATAAAAATTATGTCTATATGTCGAGATGAAAGCATCAACCTTGTAAAGCAACCAACCTACCTATGTGCCGAGATGAAAAGCTAGGATATAGATGAAGAATTATCATAGTTGATCATTATAGCAATACAAAATATAGGATGTGCAATCAGACTAAAAAAAATTACAATATTAATTTTAAAATAATATAAATTAGTAGTTGGTTATTACAATATTTGTTATAAAAAAAATATCTCGTATAACTATCAAGAGTTGTATATGCTAAGATATTATGACTTCCTATGCATTCGCCTCTCGTAAATGCACGTCACCTCTAGTTGGTTTTGGAATGGCTTTAGTGTAGTATTAACTGGTGCAGAAGAAGATGTTATCGTACTGGGCCTGTCAACATGTGCGCGATGTCTGAATGGCTTTTTAGGCTCAGTCATCCTTTGTAATATGGATGCATCATCTAAGGGGAGGTTGAAGTTGGAGACATCACATAATGAGGTATTTGAATCATCCATCGATGGTGCAGACATAGTGTCAAGTTGTCTATCCTCCGAGACAACTCACATAATATCAACAAGGCCATCCATAATATCGGCAAGTGCTCGATCTTTATACCCAATAGTGATCGAATGGAAGCCACTCCTCGCTTGGTGGTATAGTGTCATAATCCTTTGAAACTATGAGGTTTAAAGAAAAAAAATATTATTTAATAAGTATAAAAAGAAAGAACGACATAATAAAATTAGACTAAAAAATAAAATAAAATATACTTATGACAACGTCCATCATGCTGCTTGAAGGACAAAACCTCATCTTTGGTCGCTCAGTCATAACTAGCACGATGAATCGTCTAGTGGTGCTCCAATACCATCCGAGATATTGATCATAATAATCCATCGACCCTAGGTGCATAGGTGGAGCAGCCACAATCAAAACCTTCCATCACTCTCATGCATCAATATGCTTCCGATGCTCTCGACCCCAATCATGTCGATGCCATCCTCGTCAATTGAGAGTGTGGAGCCTATCTCGAGTGTCGCATGATGGGACGATATTCTGATATATGCCAAACTATCACATTATGTGCTCTAGACAATAGATCTCTATGATGTCGAAGTAGATAAGAGGTACACGTGTCCTCCATACATGCTAATCCGATCGGCATACCTCAGGCAATGCAGCTATTATCTTGGATATGTAAGGCACCCATATCATCTGATTATCATGCTGCTGGTCTAGCTGATTCCTATAATATATAACTATATGTGGTATAGGATTGCTAGCACCTATCAGTCGAGCCATCCGCCTATCAAAAATAAAGTCAATATTAATTTTGATAAAATATATAGTCATTTATGATAGAAAGGTTAGTGCTAATGGTTACACATCTGAATCCCAATGGATCAAACTAGTCATACTGTATCTCGCCAAATTGTTCTCGAATAGCAACATCATGGACATCCAATGACTCATATCCTGCAACAGCATCTCTCGAGATCAGCTGGTGGGCTCCTACACCAAGAGCACCCTATCTGGCCATCCGATAAGCAAATACTTTCATATTCAAAGCTGTAACAACACCAGTGACCCAGCTATCTCATGGGCATCTGCCCTGGTGGCCCTATATAGCTCGCGATATAGGAAGACTAAAATAATGCTGCCCAAACTCAACCGCCCACATGCATGAAGATCATGTAACAAGGGTAAGTATAGCAACTGCACATGAGATCCGAACTTATCGATGAATAAATGACCACTAATAAGATATAGAATGAATGCTTGAGCATGCCGCCACATAGTCTCATCATCTACATCATCGAGTAAATGTTGGAATGTCTGCCAAAACCACTGAAGCCTCAAAGAAGAGCTCAACAACATCGTCTCTAGCAGTATAATCCTGAACAACTCGCAAAGATCTAGCCAGATGATTTATGTGGTAACGGTTATGGCAGGCCCATGTACTCATAATCTAAGAAGAACGGTAACATCCTGCAATGTGGTCGTCGCCTCTCCGATATGCAGATGAAAAGTGTGAGTCTCCTAACACCATCGCTCTACCATGGCTATGATGAGGGCCCGATCAAGCTGTACATCGTAGACTCTATATACTCCATAAAATTTCGCTATATGAAGATACTACATGATCCTATCATGTGGTTTCTAGGTGTGCATCGTTATAGATCCTCTGTGCCTGCAACATAGGAGCTCCATGTTCTCTCCAGAATAATGCAACTCTTTGCTCCATTACCCGACGCGAGGATCATGTCTCCATCCCTCAGCCTCCTGCTATCCTCAAGACCCTACATAGAAGTGCATAGTGAGCAACTAGAAGCAGAGTCAAGCACCAACTGGATGCAGAAGAAATCGTAAGGTTAGACTCAATAACGAGCATACCTCAGAAGACCTTCCTTCTGTTTCTTCAGGGTGGCCAGGTAAGTAGGCAGTTGCTTCAGTGGCCTCGCTGTTGCAATGGAAAACTTTCCTTTACAGCCTTTTTCTCTTCGATTCTGCTTCTTCTTCTTTCCTTCCACCTTTTGCTTTTTCAGTAGACTTCTTTTTCTTTCATAAGAACTTTCTTTTGGAAGAAGTCCGTTCCATAGCAAGAACTGAGCCTTTAGAACTTTCATAGAAAGCTCAGCGTACCAGCATATTCATCAACTCGGCCAAGGAATTTTGAAGTTTATGCATGTGGTAATTCATGATGAATTGCCCATATGCATCAGTCAAGGATTGCAGAATAATATCTTCTCAGATCCAAGTCAACTTCACACCGAGCTTCTAAGCTCTTCCAGTCCTTGATCATTTCAGACAGTGATCTTGGACTGATGCCCATCACGCATCTTAGCCTTAAAAAGTTTTTTGTGACTTGATATTGCTGTGCGACTTTGTTCACCAAACATCTCCTGTAGGTGAGCCAACATTTGGAGCAGTCCGATATCTTCATGTTGGTGGAGCTCATCAGACATCGAGCCCAACTGTAATATCTGGCTTATTATCTTCGTTCATACCATTTTTTTAGAGATGCTCTCTTTCAGATGGACGAGCTGGTAAGGGAGGGTCCTGTCAAATACATGGGTTAACTTCTCAACAAATAATTTTGTAGTTTGAGCCAATCTTTATAATTGGATCCGTCAGTCTATGTGTTCAGGATATACTGCTAGGGTTGGATGCAGAATTTTCTTATAGAGAGTCAAAGATTCTAATTAGATACTATAATTTTGACTTGACCAATTTTTTAATTTTTATTTTTAAAAAATTAGCTCTCACACTATTTTTGATCCCTACCTCCCTCTGTAGAGATGCAAAAATCTCCATGATTTGATTTCTAGTGGGTGGTGCGGTCTCACCAACTGACTCATCACCTCAACTTACAGTTATTGGTGATGGGTTAGCCAATGAGTGAACAACTCTTGTTCAATGATTCTTAATCATGGTGCCCCAAACTTGGTCTCTAATTTATGAATCTCACCGTATCCAGAATATTGATCCACTCCTTAGTTAAGTCAGACCCACCATTTGCATAGACTGATTTCTAATTGAGTCTCTCACCTATCAAAATTTGAGCCAACTCATCCTCCAGCCATAGCATCCAATGCCTAATAGACATGGTTGCTCTTCTGATGCAACTGAGCCACTTATCCACCGAGAAAATCAACCCGGAAGGGCCCGCACATCTACAATGGGGAAGACCTCAGACTTAATCTTTTCTTAGGGAGAATTGATTCAGTCTCATTAAACTAGACTTGTCTTAGTCATAACAATTATGACTAACCTAGTGGCATGGGTCAGCTCGGATTATTGACCACCTAATCAGAACTGTGTCAACAGATATGGCCGGTAAGTGAGACCGTGGAAGGAATATGCCATTAACTCGTACAAGAATGCATTCAGGTCGAGTAGCTTCCAATTAAAAACAGTCGTGTATGTGCCAAACTTACCTTAGACACCAAATTTGAGTCGAACCAATTGGGTTAAGCCTAAATCCAGACTCTAACCTCTGAGCCTAATTAGGTCTTGCTTGATCGTGACTCGATCTTAACCCAGACTTAATCCTATTAGGCTGTCAATTTAAGCATTGTTGATCCATCTAACCAACTCTTGATTCGGTTTGATCAACCGCTTAGACCTAATTGAGCTACCCAAGCCCGAACCTAGTATTATGAATATGTCTTAGATCTAAAATTCTCAATTTTAGACCTAATTAATATTCCATAATCTTAATTCTTAATTAAGTAGGGTTCATAAAAAAAATATGCACAATAAATCCTAGGGTTTCAGGATCTAGGGTTTTGCAGAAAGTAAGTTTTGGATTTTTGATTAAGGACGAAACGCAGCACCCCTACACATCATAAGAACACCCATCGAATGGGAAGAGAGGGCCTTTAAACCCTTTCTTCATTATGACCGGACGAAGAGGAACGCCTTAATCAGAACATTTAATACTACAAAAAAGTTAGATCTATATCATATATCTCATATATAAATAATCTAATCATAGCATATTTTTGCATACATCTCATGTATCAATCATGCATTTTTTCAGATCTAAATTATCTCATAATAATCTAAAAAATTAGATTTAAATTGATCTAATCAAAATAAATTCTAATCTAGATAATTATGTAGAACTATTCTACAACTAGTCTAGACATGCATCAATCATATCTCATATGATGTTAAAATTAAATAATTTTTATTTCTATTTTTTAGATGTTATTATAATACTATAATATCAAAAAATAGTAAATAAATAAATCTAAAATATGATTTAATAAATTAAATAAAAATGCAAGAACTATTCTATAGAACTATTCTATTAAGAACTAGTCATGCATATTTCCTAATCTTAGATCCAAATTATTTAATTTTATTTTTTTCTATTTAGATCTGATCACATTCATGTGACATCTTAAAATCATTTTTTCTAATTAAAAATAAATTTAAAATTCAGATCTAAATATTTTAGAACATGGGCTCTGATAAGTTGAAGGAAAATCCTATTTTTCGGACCAGGTTCGTTCAGATCTGATCAGATCAAGAGATATATTTTAAAATTTTTTTTGATCTAATTTAGAATCTTGATATATTTTAGATCTATTCTTATTATTTTAATAATAAAATAAAATATAGATAAATTAAATAATTTAATTTACCTGATTTGGGTAATCCTATTACCCGTGATGATCCTATGCAGCGGAAGTTTCTGGATCTAGCCAGCAAGCGCCTGGCCTCTACCGTATCCCACTTGGATGGATCTGAGATCCTCTCTTCTCTATCATGCCTCCAAAATCAAGTTTGGAATCTGTATCTGGAGGATCTTCAAAACTCTTTTGAAGATCTACAGTGTCCTCTTGCAGCAGCGAGCCTTCCTTGTTTTTGATCCGCCTTTTCCTTGATCTGAAATCGCACCAACCATCCAAAACTCTTTGGACGTGGAGGCAAGGGGAGAAAGACTATGGCATGGAAAGGAGGGGAGAGGCAGTCTTGGGGGTGGGTTTTCATTGAATTGCATTCTCTTTAGGGTTGGGCGCAGGGTCTTATTTATAGACTCTTTGTGATCCACTCCTCTTCCTCTCAACCAATCACAACCCTTTGTGAAATTCAAGATCTAAATCTGATTGGTTGGAATAGAGACCCCTGGATTCTCCTTAGAGGGCGCCTAAGACCAGTCAAAGTTTGGTTTCTTAGAAGAATCTAATGAAAATCCAAAAAGGAGATGGAGTCCTTGTCCAAAAAAGGACCCTGGCGCCTACTCCTAATTGGGCTGCCGCCCCGCACCGTCCTGCCTCTCGCCCTCCGCAATCCCCCTTGGCGTGCGCCCTCCTCCTTGCCAGGTTTCTGGCAGGGGGACAGCCCCCACTTGTTCTCAATGGTGCTGAACACGTGGACAAAAGTCAAAGTGTCTATGGTCAAACATTTGACCAGTCAAAGGTCAACTTTTGACCAAATCAAAGCCAAAAATGGTAGGTGACCAAAAATGGCAGGTCATGTCTTTATAAAATAAGACAACCTTCTCTAACTTGGACACCTCCAGTTTAGACCATAGTGAAGGCCTCTGATTGCACAAACTTCTTTGGCTCAGTCAGACAACTTATTTGTGATAGTAAAAGAAGAACGTTAGGTTCAATCGAGTGCTAGCACGATTTTTTCTTGACCTAATTGAATCTCATCAGATCAATTGAACTAGAATTAGTTCAATTGATGATCACCAGATTCAACCTTGTTTGTATGATCCCCAGTTAGGTTCAGTTCTGTATGGTAATGGGGATATTGTCATGATCTCTATCATAGACATCCATCGAAACTCCTTTCGATGGATCAAAACTCTTCTGATTCGAACAGCTAGAATGATCGATCAATCTAAATGCATTCTAATTGCTCCCAAAAATCCACCAGTGACACCTAGCAGTATATGGTGGCAACCCATCAGAGCTGAATGCGAACCTCTTGGTGCAGCTACCTGTGTGATTCAGTTCTTACTATCTTGAGCCCCGATCAGATAGGGTTAAGGTAAACTCATCAAACGCTAGTCTCTGTCATATGATATAATCATTTGATTCGAGTCATAATTGTGAAAAAACTAAAATGAAACTCTTTCTATTTTTCACTCTGCCATGGCTATGGGCTTCAGGACTTGATTCTCATTATTATCATAGGGCTGCTCCTCTACACCGAGGTAGATAGATCCCATCTTGATGCAATCCCAGTTCCTACAATGACATGCTATAGCCAACATACACCTGAGGGTTCCATATGGCTAGGAGATCCGAAGTAATGGTGTAGTAAAAACTATAAACACTCTCAAAGTTGAACTGCGATGCATCCTTAAGTCAAAGACGACAGATACACTACTACAGCATCGAGTCAGTCATTGACGAGAAAGGTAGAATTTCTAATGACTACTCGAGATGGTCACGCTCAGTGCCCTCGTTCTCTAAACGAGTACCTGTACTCTCGCTCTGGTAATCTCCACACCGTAAGACTCAAGACTCATCTACCTAAAGAGAAGCGATTGTACACCCAATGGATCACCATCCTCAGTGATGATCCTATGGTCGGGAGCAATTTATGAGTTAATAAATGATTATTCCA